>VXBU01001123.1:708537-898441 GCA_013400315.1 Bombycilla garrulus | reverse complement strand
TGAGCAGCTCACCATTCCTTGTGGGAACCTCCCCTGCCTGAGACAGAAAGTTGTGATCAAGGCTTTCCACGAACCTCCTGGACTCCCTGTGCTTTTCCAAGAGAGGTCAGGGGAGTTAAAGTCCCCCGCAGGAACCATTTCCTGTGACTTTGAGGCTCTTTCAAGGTGCCAGCAGGAGGCCTCACCCAGTTCCTCCTCCAGATCAACTGTAGTAAACACCCAGAGTGTCACCCTTACTAGTCTGCCCTTTTATCCTAACCCATAAGCTCTCAGTTTCCCCATCATCCCCCCAGGACAGAGCTCAAAATCCCATCATTACAGGTCTGGTTTTCCCTGGGGACAGCGCATACTGCCACCAAGTTTTGCAAAGCCATAGCCATTTTCAGGGATAAGAACTGCAGAAGATGACAGCCTCATGTCACCCACTGGGGTTTTTGGGAAAGGGGGAAATGATCCTCAATCCTGCATGCACAAATCCATTAGCCAGCACTAGAAGGCGGAAATGTGGAACCATGGATCACCCTGACCATCTCCACATGACCTCTGAGGAGGGCCATGAAACCACCCAGCCACCAAAGGAAGCTTGGATGGCCTCCAGTGAATGAGGAGGATGAGCCCCACAGCTCCCTTGACTTTGAAAGGGAAGCCAGATTTCAGCACAATGACAATTCATATCCCCTTAGAGATCTGAGCTATAGTGTTTGTATCTGTGCTAAACTGCCAAATAACCTCTCAGAATACTGACTGGGGAGTACAGACCCACCTGCTGAGATGGGTAAGTGCTGTAGAAGTGGAATAATTTAAATCCCTCTTTGACAGAGTGAAGAAAACCAACAAAAAGCCCATTCATCTCTTCAATAAAACCTTTTCTATTTTTTTGAAATCAATATGGCTCAGATCTCTTTTATGTAACACAAGGCTCTAATTCAGCTGAGTAAAAAGTGTAATGTAATTTTGAGAATCTATAAAAGCTCTAGATGTATTTTAAAACATCTATTCTGACTAAGTAGGAAGCAGAAAAAATACTTATATGACCATTAGGGATGGAGTTTACTATTCCAGAGCAAACACCAGTAATTATATCTCACATACACTGGCAAATTCAGTGCCTTCCAGCAATGTGGACACATTAAGTAAGTGGTTCCTTAACCATTTACTATGTTGAAATAGCCATTTAAATAGAACTTTTGAGTCAAGGCATGATCTGGTTCCTTCCATTCTTCAAAAGCATTCACACACAGCACTGCTCAGTAAGCTAACTTGATCTGGAACAAAAACTACACAGAGTTTTGGTAGTTATGAAAAGCACAGTTTCAAGACTGGAGAGCATGTCACTCCTAAAGTGTAGCAAATCAGTCAGGAGAAAATAGAAGTGGTTCTGGGCAATCTTCCTTTCTCAGAGTAAGTTACTTTAAAATAAGGAGAGAGATGTGTTTATAGACTCCTTGCCATCACCACTGGCTCCATGACAGGCTCTTGGTCCTCTGAAACCCCAGCCAACAATTCAGTCTCTTTCCAAGGAGACTCTTCAGAGAAACTGGAGGACAAGGAATACTGCAGCTGTGGGCAATCCTCTGGAGCTGCCTGTGCCTGGATCTGCTTCTCCTGCCAGTTTCTTTCTTCGTGCTGCCTGCACAACATCAGCAGCACCCTGTGAATCTGCAAATCCTGGAGATAACCAACTCAACTTAGTGTATTCCCAGGCATTGCTTAAACAATTGGGTTTTGCAAACAAAGACATTCAATTCCCCAGCTGAATGCAAGCTGCAGTTTGTCTTGTCTTTCTTGCATTCAGCCATGGCTGCAGAAATAGGATAAACTGCAGAGCTGCTCTCAGGGCAGGAGCTGCCACCACCAGCACTGCAGAGATGGGCTACAGAAGAGCCTGAAGTGTTTCCCTATACACCTTAGAGCAGACTTCATCATTTCATTCTAATTCCTTTATAGCTATTCACACATCCAAGGAAGTCTGCTGCCAAACAGCCGCTGTGTCACTGAACAGTTGCTCAGTGCCACAGGCTGTACCTACCTGCAGCTCCCGGCCATGGGACACAGCATCCCGGCCAGCGGGTGAGTGACACCTCATTGTACAGCTCCTTGGGAGAGCTCTGCTAAGTGGGTATAATTAATGGCTTCAGAATGACACTTAAAAATGTGTTTGATACTTTCTCCTGGAATTAGGACAGAATTACACTACTTTGCATTCTGATTAATTCTTCTAGCCTGCAACTGACTTCAGATTTGCATAAGCAGTGTAGTTCATGCTTTCTGCTACCAAAACCCTAAAAAAAAGGATGTTTCTCAGCTATTATTTTGCTTTCAGTATTCCACATTTAATTTCCATGGTGCATTTATCATCATTCAAGAACATACAATGCACTGCTAGCTCTATCATTAATGCCAGCTCAATAGAATAGTGTCAGAACAATGATGACATCTTGCTTGCATGAATTTCAGCTTTTCTGATACAACTAAAAAATTCTGAGCCTTGTGGATAATTTTTTCTGACCCTGCATGTTGCTCTCTGTCTTACAGACCATCTTGTTTAGCCTATGAAATTGTATTTATGGATTCCCCCACCATGAGGATGCTCAGCCCTGAGCCCATTGCTGGCGCATTTGGTGCTCACAATTTTAAGACTGTTTATGCAAAACAGAAGCTTGCAGCAACCATAATAAAAACATAACAACACTTCAGTGAAAGGATTCCGGGAAAGAGTTCATGCTCTCTGCAGGCTCCCATGGTATGCTCTTGTCAGGAAAATTAAGCCACAAACACTAGAGGTTTATGTCCAAAAAGGAGACAGAAGAGTCCTTTTACTTTATTGGAATTAAGGGAGAGGCCATGGGGCATTCCCCTGGGGTCTCTCAAATTTTGGAGGACTCAGCCTCCCTTTTTATCTCAATTTCCTGGCTGCATTTCTCTCTCTCTTTTCCCATTGGCTGAGGTAGTTGAGAGGTACAGACTTCCTGGAATGCCTGATACCTAAGATTCCCCTCTAATGTATAGCCCTTCCCTTTAATTTTTAATTCTTATGGAATTCATTATTTTTCTCCATCGTTTCTTTCATCTTTCGATATCCAATTTCATTTCATCAGAAACCCTGCAGTTTGATTGTAAAGGCAAATACTTGTTTTCTGTTCATTAATCAGTGGGAATCCTTCCCATTGTTTTTTTATCTCTCAGTGCTAGTTTTATCTACCAGCAGACCCACAGCTTGTTTGTAAAGACAAATCTGTCATTCCTCTCACTCTGGACTATCTGCACCTGGCACTCAGCCCATCTGGCTGACTCTCTGTCAGCTAAGCAGGGTAGAGACAAGAGCACAGGCAAATTAACCAGAGAAAAGGGAGACCTGCTTTCTGCCCACTGACTCAAGGTTCCTGTCTAGAAAGGGTCTCTTTCACTTGTTCCAACTCCTGGTTCATTAAATACTTCTCCTTTCTGCCCCATGGCACACACACTATTCTTCATTATGTTACCCACCAATAAATCCCCAAAAGAAGACATATTTTCTTCATTTAAGAAGTGTAATAAAATGGCCTCAATAGAAAGACATGTTTCCATATGAATCTTTTGTGTTTTTATCCAGGCATACCACTAAGCCTTTACCTGCCAGGGAGGAAGGAGGAAAGCATTCTGTATTTTTCTGCTGGAGGACAGATGGTTCCCAGTAAACAGCAATGGGTGCTCAGGTGTGGAACTCTGTCTGTTCAAACTGTTATTTGTGAATATTACTGGGTGACCTTATTTTGGGATGTCACAGTTGGTATTTCATTTCCAGTTTAAATGACACTGCTCTGGAAGGCCATACAGACTCTGCTCTGGTTGTCAGGGTCACCTCGTCAGTGTGGGACTCATAAGGGAGATGAGACATCTCCTGGTTTTCCCATGTGTCACAAGCAGGGGCAGATGCTCCAGCTGCCACAACTGGAGAGAGTGACAAACCTCCTTGTTTGCCCAGACAGGTATATCAAAAGTAGAATCATAGAGTGGTTTGGGTTGAAAGGGACCATCTAGTTCCAATGCCCTTCCGTGGGCAGGAACATCTGCTAGACTTGGCTGCTCACAGCTCCGTCCAAAGAGCTTTAAATACTTCAGGAATGGGATCTCCATAGCTTCTCTGGGCAACCTGTTCCAGTGCCTCATCACTCTCACAGTGATGGATTTCTTGCTAATATCTCATCTAAACCTACCCTTTTTCATTAGCCCTCTGGAAGTACTTGGGATGAAGGAAATCATAGCAGCTTAACCCTACCTTTTCCTTGTTTACAAGGAAAAATAGAGTTAGGTCATCAGTAAAACAAACCTTCCTTGCTGTAGTGCTTGTCCTAGAGATCAGCAATACAGGGTTGCAAGGCCTGAATGCACACACAGTTTGGAGAGCACAGTTCCCACACTCCATTCCCCACTGCCAAGCCTGGAAGAGCACTGGACAACCCAGAAAATCTTTGGTTTTGAGCAAGGAAGGGACCTAGCAGTTTTGCAAACCAAACCATGTAATGTGGAAATAAGTGAGACACTGTGGCCAGCAGCAGTCTCAGAGCCAGGGAGCTGGAAACCAGAGGTACACGTGATCCTGCAGGTCCAGTGTGGGCTGTGGGAGAGGTGGAGAGGGATGAACACATTGAAAAGTTGAGGTGGTCTGGGGATGATGAATCAGTAAAAAAAGGTGCTGCTTTGGGACATTGAACAGAAACGGAAAAGTGAGGAACAACTTCAAAACAGGAGCCACATGAAACTATCTCCTCAAAAATACTCTGAACACAGTGCATGCCTTGACTAAAAAGAGTGGATCTCTTCTGCTTTGGAAGTGTCAGCAAACTTGCTGTGGCACTGCAGTTTTGCTGGTTATATGCTCAAGTTCACACCTGTGCTGCCATGGTGTTAAAAGTCACTCACCTCTTGCTGGGCTGCAAATCACCTGGTAGAACCAAACCCCAAACTGTCCCTACTGCCCCTGCAGATATTTGGATGTAGTGAACAAGAAAGAAGCTGAAGCAGTTTTATCCAGAAGCTCACACTGACATTTTTATCCCATTACAGTCACACACACACTCAAAGAGTCCAAACACATCAGGCCAAAGGGCGCTACAGGAATTCAAACAGTTTCAGTCTCTTCTGCAACTGCTTGGTCTTGCTATTCCTCACTGAGCATTCAAGCCATAAATTCAGACACAGAATTTGTTTCTTCCCTCTCCTACCTTGATTAAGCTACCAGATTAAGCCGGTGTATGAATGTTATAATTTCCATGGGTGAATATCAACCTTTCCTGAAGAGCAATGGAAAGCTGCTGGGCTTTGTTCAGTCCTTTTGCTGAGCTCTGAATTTTCAGTATTGTTTATCAGATTTCTCAATATTTACACTCTGTTCCCATCTAATCTGTAAACAGATGACATATTATACAATACTACTGCTCAAAAACCTTAAGGAAGCGAAAAGCAGAAACTCTGTCTTTGCAGCAGAAACCCACAAATGCAAAAGATGTTGAAATTGGCTTCATTCCGATGCCTTTTTTTTTGTCTATTATTTCTAGGTAACATGCAGCTCATCTGTATGAAGAGCATGAACACTGTTAGAAGACAGGCATTGCTTGCTGGGTTCAGATCCTCAGTACTTTTAACTCACACGGTGATAATTTCCAGATGCTTCAGGAGAAAGATTTCTGTAAGGAATGATAGTAGGAAGGCTGGCCCCTTAATCAAATTCTTCTTTACTGAAAAACTCAGTATGTGACAGGAGATGAGGAATGTACTGTGCAGTTTTTGCAGCTCAGTTGAGTGGAGAATGAGAAAACGTCCCTGTTTATATATCAGTGTGTGGCCCTATCTGAATCCTGCGTGGTTCTGGCACACTCCACAATCCCTGGACATTGAGATGCCCAGGTGAGTGTCTTTTGGTGAATGTTTGAGATTTTTCTTCTTTTACTGGAGTATGGTATTGGCCATACCTTTCATTTTGCTTCGTATCCTTTTTGCAATATTTCTGATTATCTCTGTTGGCAGACAGTGACCTACAGCACTTGGTGATGCCATTGCACGTGAGCTGTCCATTGGCCTGTCCACCTTCTGCACAGGAAGGCCCTTTGGTAGCAGCCCCAGACAAAACCTCTCCCTTAAGGGTATTTCATCCGTAAGGAAAGCAAGAGGACAGTTCATGAAATAAGGGAGTATTTCCAAATCTGTGCTGCATCCTGGTTTTAACTGCAGTCCTTGCAATGCTGTTGGTCTGAGTGGCATCCCAAGCCTTGTGCTGGGATGGAAAGCCTGCCAGTGCCCCAGGGAGATCTGTGAACCACACAGGATAATGATGGTGAGCACAGCTTCAGAAGAACTCAGAAAGCAAACAAGTCCCTGGCTGGGATAGGACCATGGTATATGGCCTTTGCCTCAGAATGAGAAAATCCCTCTCACTTTATTGAAGGAAAGCTGTTGTTACTTCTGTATTGCACTTTTCTGGTTTTAATTAAATTGAATAATTTTACATAATAAAATCAAGAAGTGCACCTGCAGTAAGCAATGTAGATTGGGCAAAATGTTGATTTTAATTATGCTAAGTTTATTCAGCCGTGTTAATGCCAATAACTCCATCTGGCCAGAGCAGCAAACACGGTTTAGCATTTATTTCCAGGTATACAAACCTTTGGTTTGTGCAGACTGAAAACAGATGAGCCATTGAAGGGAATTTGATTGCAATGTTTTATTTAACAAACTAAGCTTCAAGAACATAATAATAGCAAATAACATCATATGAACTTCATCTACATCAGTGTTATAGGGGGGCATTCCCTGCATATAAATTACCTTAATATGGCACCAGTTTTGGCAATCGCTTTAATTCAGTAATCTATACCTCAAAGTGTTAAACAAATTAGGGGATTTTAAAGAGTATGTTTTATTGAATATGAATGTGATACTTTGTTATAATACAGACTAGCTGCTGAGGTATGACAATTCTCTATTTTTTTGTTTCTTGGTTCATATTAGTTAAGTTTTTGTTAAGAACAAAAGTTTTCTTCTTTTCTTTTGCCTTCTTCTTTTGCACAGAGGAAGGCAAACCACCCAACGACAAACATATTTTCAGAGGTTGCAAAACTGTCAGTACAAACTCATTCATTCTGCATTTGGACTTAGAAGAATGTGCAGAGCAATGAGGGCTCTATCTGAAGGAGCTGTGTGCTACTTTTTAAGGGAAAAAGCAAACGTACAACCTCATTAAAATGAGTTACTGTTGTTAAATAGCCAGGAGATACGGAAAGAAGCAGCAAGTTGGCAGGCCTTTGTGGTTCATGTGCCAAATGAGTATGGAATTGAAGAGGTTGCCATGAAAAGGAAACTTCTTGCATAGTGATTTACAGTGCAAGTGCCTAAGCATAAACCCTAAATACTTTAGGTGTTAGGAAACAGTGAGATTTAATATGTATTTTTGTGATGATTAAATAAATTCTTCCCTTTTAATAACATCTTCTGTAAAGCTGCTCTTTAAAGAGGTCAGTCCACTAGATACACAGCAGATATGAGATATGAAGAGCTCAGCTTCCTAAAAGCTACTGCAGTTGTAGTCCCTAGTCCTGATGTCTGTGGCTAATCTCACAAGTATTCACACAGACTATGCCTGAGATGTAAGATTTACAATATAAACCATAATAGAAAACAGTCTCTTTTTTTCAGCCTGAGATTTGCCCAAAAAATACAAACAGTTACAGTGCTTCATTCTCAGCTGATTTTGTGGAAAACGGAAAACCCAGACACCCCTGGTCTTCAGGTTCAGCTGATTTTGCAACAAAGTTTCTGCTCTTTCATTAGAGAACCCCAATGTACGAAAAGCAAGAGCTGAATCGCTTATCATATTTGGGACATAGCTGCAAGCAAATAAATCCCCTCTGGTGACCAGGCTCTCTCCTGTGCAAGGCATTATTCAGATGTGTGCAGGACGAGACTGCTTTGTTCCAAAGAACTCAGCAGACCTGGGAAATGTAAAATACAAGGTGACTGCTAAGAAATGGTAAACAGAGGGATGTGTACATTGTGTTGCCAGTGCTGGGCTGGGCTCAGCTTCACTGCTGAAATTATATCCCTAACAGATGTCACTATGGAGGGAAATGGTGGAAAAATAATTAGTGTTAATGGCAGCTCAGTAAATTAAACTTGCAGACTCAATTACTTGGTACTCCTGTCTTTGTAGATGCTATGAGGATCCCTAAGATGGCAGATAAATGGGTCTGGATCATACAATCACCAGGTGATATTTGGGTTGAAATGCAAAAATCAAGACACAAATCCCACCATTGTAGCAAATGTGGTATCCTTTAGGCACAAATTTTGGATAATAGCTTGTAGGTCAGTGTGGTCAGTTGACCCTGGCAGGTCCAGGTGCCAGCCAAAGCTACTCAGTTACTCCCTTCCTTAACTAGACAAGGGAGAGAAAGTATAACAAAAGGCTCATGGGTTGAGATAAGGTCGGGGAGATACCACTCAGCAATTATTGTCATAGGCAAAACAAAATCGATTTAAGAAAATTAATTTATTGTCAATCAAAATCAGAGTCGGGCAATGGGAAAAATAAAAATTTTAAAACACCTCCCCCTCACTCCTCCTTTCTTCCCAGGTTCAACTCACTGTTGAGTTCTCTGCCTTTTCCCTCCCAGCGGCACAGATGTACAGGGCATGGAGTCTGTGGTCAGTTCATCATAGGTTGTCTCTGTCATTTCTTTCCTTACTCCAGTGTGGGGTCCCTCTCATGGGAGACAGCTGCCCGTTCTCCATGTGAGTCCTTCCCACAGACACTCAGTTCTTCACAAGCTGCTCCAGTGTGGGTCCCTTCCATGGGGTGCATCCTCCAGGCACAGACTGCCCCAGTGTGGGTCTCCTATGGGGTAACAAGTCCTGCCAGCAAACCTGCTTCAGCGTGGGCTCCGGTCTCCACGGGCCCACAGGTCTCAACAGAAGCCTGCCCCAGCAGGATCTTCCCATGGGGTCACAACCTCCTTCAAGCATCCACCTGCCCCAGCGTGGGGTCCTCCACGGGTGCAGGTGGATCTCTGCTCTGCTGTGGACCTCCATGGGCGGCAGGGGCACAGCTGCCTCACCATGGGCTGCACCAAGAGCTGCAGGGGAACCTCTGCTCCAGTGCCTGGGGCACCTCCTGTCCCTCCTTCTCCACTGACCTTGGTGCCTGAAGAGTTTTTTTGCTCACATATTCTCACTCCTTTCTTCTGGCTACTGTTGCACCGTCAATTCCCTCCCTTCTTAGATAGATTATCCCAAAGACACTGTCACTGAGGGCTCAGCCTTGGCCAGTGCTGAGTCCATCTTGGAGCCATCTGGCACTGGCTCTGTCAGACACAGGTGAAGCTTCAAGCGGCTTCTCACAGAAGCCACCCCCATAGCACCGCCATTATCAAAACATTGTCATGCAAACCCAATACATTCAGGGGCCAGGGAAACAGCTTCTCACACTGTAATGTATCTCTGAAGGAGCAGAGAGGGATGGAGGATGAGGGATGGAGGACAATTCAGAGACTGAACTACATCTCTGAATTAGGATTTGAATACAGTGCCATAAGAGGCAAGGGAGAAGGCTGCACATCTCTATCTCTCATTGGACAGGGCAGTGTCCATCTCCAGTGCAGCACGAAGTACATGCTGGAAAATATTTTGAGAGGAAAGAAGGGGTCTGGTTTGGATCATTGCTGTGTCACAGCCTACAGAAAAGGACTGACATTGTGCTAGAGGACAAAAAATAATAAACCCCTGTTTGTCTGCCTCTGCAGAGCGTGGAGAAGGAGAGGGAGCTGGGCTGCTGCCCAGGCCCAGCATGCCTCTGCATAGCCTTTATTCAGACCCAGATCATCCTGGAGAGGACAACAACTTTCCCATCCACTCAGGGTGATGCCCATGCCAGTGTGCCCCAAGGAACACGGTAGCCCTGGCAGGGCAATTAGGACAATGGGGCAGACATCCAGAGAAGAGAGCTTCTGGTTTTCTTAATTTTTGTGTAGGTTGTGAGAGGCTATTCACATCTATCCAACTTGTCCTTTCCAGTGTGAGACTGTTCCCTGCTGGAGCGAGCATTCCCCCCATGCCGTGCTGCGGCTGCGTGGTGCACACCAGGCACTGCAGCTCTGCCAGTGGCAGCCTGACCCCAGCAGCAGCTGCACTCCCTGGCCTGGGGCTGTGCAGGGACATTGTGCCCCTTCACTCAGTGTGTGTTTCCCAGAGCAGCTTTGTTACTAGGAGGAGATGCAGAAAGGAGGAAGATGAGCATTTATGGCGTCATTGGGCTGGTGCTTGCCTCCTGAGACATTCTCCTATACTTTGGTGCTCATTTTTGTTTAATATATTGCCCTTCTGTGTTTATTTTACGTGTGTTTATTTTGGATAGGGCTCTGTTTACATTTCTGTTTTTACGTGGAGTGCACATATGTTGATATTTGCTTTGCTGGGACTTGGCATTCCTCCTCCTCCCTTCCTCTCAATCCTCACTTTGGACAAGCCACCAGTTATGGCCAGCAAGTTTAAAGCTTCTTTTGCTTTCAGCCCATTTTCCACTCACCAGTCCATGGGCTCACTGAATCAGCTTTGAACAAAGCATGTTCATGCTTCAAATTCCTTCGGAGCAGGGACAGTATCAGCACTCCCCATCCCCTCCACCTCTCAGTGCACCAAAGGACAGATGTGGCATTCTTCACATGTAAAGCATCTGAATTATGCCACTTCAAAAGGTCTTTCTGCCTCTTCTCTCCTCTCAGAGTGACCTGGGCTCAGTGGGAGAGTCACATCCCCCTGGGCCATGTCTGCACAAACCCAGCTGCAGTTTTTCCACTGATTTGTGCTGAGGTGGTGGAAAAGCTGACAAATCAGATCTTTCCTGTCCAGCCCATGAAGTTAGGTGGGTGGAGCTAAACTATTTCTTCAGAGGGAAGGAAGCCACTGAATACCTTGTACATGAGGTTTCCCTCTCTGTGCCAGCTAAAAAGGCAGAATGAAGATGTGCTGCATGCTAACTGAGCTCTCACTTACATTGTCTCTCTTACCAAAAACCACAGCTGAAGTTTCTAGGAAACAGGGAATAATATTCACTCATCCTTCACTTTTGCGTGAGTTTACTCCTTTTTTCCAATTTCTTTTTGCAGCAAGCTCCTGTCACTGTTTTGCTGGCAGCTGCTTTGCACCTCTTCTGTTAGAAGTTTTGGGTTCTCGGCCCGATGTGTGGGCTTTGCTCTGTGGTCCCTCTCTGACACCATGCCACCATTCCTGCCTTTTTTACAGCAGCCCTTACCAGGTTCACTAGAGCTCTGATGATGGGAAATCCAGCCCGGTCACTTGAGGGCATTGCAGACCTCTTCAGAGCAAACCCTTGAAGTGATGCTGAGGAAGGGCTTTGTGAAGTTTGCAGCACAACAGTTGAATACACTGTGACTCCTCTGGAAGAAAATCCATGACATTTTTATGACTCTTAAAAGTGGGTGCTGAGATGTGACAATTAAAAACTTGAGACCTCTTGCCTATTTTTGTTTTTTTATATAATTCACAGGCAAGAGCTCTATGCTCTTTACATGCACTGAGAAATTCATTCAACTGAATGTGGATCTGTGCTACAAATAGTGTGCTCATGCTAGTAAAGTATTAATCTCTTCTGAGCCTTTTTCATCTGTAACACAGCTGATTTACGAAAAAAGAGGAAATCTGATAGGAGAGCTCCCTTCTGTCACCCTCCAATGGCCAGACAGGACAGTGCCACAGACCTCAGATCTGTACCAAGCCCACAGCTTCTCACACCAATGGTAGCAGATGACATCAGTTACCTCCTAAGAGTGATCTCCTATCCTTCAGGTGCCACAAGAATAGCTCTGGTCAGGAAAATTGTGTTTCCAAGCAGAGTAAGACTAAGGAACAAATATAAATACTCTGGTCTGTCCTTGAGAATGACATCACTGCTCTAGCTCTTCCAGAGATACCTCTCCTCAGCTCTTTTTACATCTGTTGGATGCCTGCAGCCAGGAGACTCATGGGAAGGCAAGAAGAATTGAGGAGCTCTTGTGGAGTTCTTGCCAGAGACAAGGATGAAGCTGGGTGAAAGAAGAAGGATAACTTTCTGTATACGGATGTACCTAGAGTATGAAGACAAGGTTTGGGTTTGTGTGTTTTAGGGACATGCAGGAGTGACAAACTGAGGACTGGTGGATTCTCCCTGGGGACAGGGAGAGCCTTGGAGCATAGAGCAGGCAGCCTCAGTCCCTGCCTCACTAGCATTATCTTTCTTACACTCCCTCTGGGGCAGAATCTCTTTTATTAAAACCAAGGTCCAAACCCATGAAAATAATTAGACATTTGAACATTAGTCCCTGGCTGGGAAGTGGGCACCTGAATCCACAGTTTATGTTCTCCAGACTACTCTTGGGCTGCCCCAGTCTGGAAGATGCTGGAGGTACACCAGCATCTGAGTTTTTGCATTTGGACTGCCAATTGTGCCAGGTGAACACGCATTGCCAGAGGCCTCATGGACCCCTGTAGGCCCCACTGAGCATCTGGTGCTCAGAGAACACGGGCTCATATCCGTGAAAGGCTTCAGTTTTGTTCTTGTCCTGACAGCCACTCCATCAAGGTGGGCAGAGGCTGAATGACTGCAGAAAATTGAAGGTCCTGGAACTTCTGTGTGCCCACTTTGGTCCACAGGTACTGAGACCTCCTGGCTCAGGAGCTGTCACAAAAAACCCTTCTTCTCTTCTGGGCCTGCTCCAATTTGCCTGCTCTCTCAGAGCACTGCTGGTGCAGGAGCAGCTTAAAGGCCTGGGAAAACTGCTGCATGGTGCTTTCATTTATGAACCCTCAGCACCAAGCCCAGGAAATGAATAAAATATATATTGTCTAAACTGTATAGAAAATTTATGTATTTTATGCCCAGTTGATCTTTAAATACTCCAAGGTCATAGAAATCCTCCTATTTTCTGAGATCTGACTGTTTGTTAACCAGCACATTAAAATTCTTTGTTTAATTTTACCACTGAGCTCATGAAAAAAACAGGAGGGAATTTGTACTTATGTACCTCCTGTCCTTGTCTGCTCAGAAGAAGTACAGGGATGCCAGCTTCTAGGACATACAAGAGTAACAAGTTCAGGATTTGAAAACTATGGGAGAGTTCATAGGTGGGAGCTATAGCTCTGGTTCCTGATGTCCTCATGCAGCTTCACACAGTGTCACAGGAGTCCCATTTTCTTGGGGAGGGCTCATAAGTCTCTGCTGCCTGGTGAGATACTGCTGGTAACCTGATGCTGCAGGACTGCCCACAGTGTAAGTCAGAGCCCTAAAAATGGTCTCCAGAGGCTTTCAAACTTACAGTGTCAGTGCAGAAACAAAGCAGGGATTGCTCTCAAATACAGAAGATGTGGTGTCTGTTCAGTCATAAAGACCCAGTGAAAACACAGGCATATTCTGTGATGTTTTATGAAAACCCATTGATTAGAAAAATGGCCATTTCCTTATGAAGCAGGAAGTTCAGTGCAAAGACACGTAGGCTGTAGGTCCTTCACGTGGTGCTGTGGCATCCTGCTAGAGCAGGTGTCCCTCTGCCAAGCCTGGAGCCCCTGCAGCCTCTGCAGCCCCAGCTGGAGCCCTCAGTTTCCACCAGTCCAGCCACTGCCCTGCCACTCCACACCAATGCCACTGGGGAGGACATCCCTGCCTCCTGGGACACCCTGCACCTTGGGAATCCTGCCAGGCCTCAGCAATTCACAGATGACGTCTCCTTTGTCACAACCATCATCTCCCCTGCAGCCACCAGACCCTCAGTTGGCTCCCCAGCAGCAAAGAGATGGTTGTGCTCATTGCAAGGGGACAGGGGGTCATTCTGAAGGCCCTGGTGACCTCATACTTGTTTCTGTGTGTCTTGTGACACACACAGGGCACAGAGGAAGTCAAAATGCTTTTAGCTTCACTGGAAAGGGACAAACCACTCCCTGTAGGCACCTTTCTCTCCACTGTGACTGTACCAGGGGCTGAGGAACCTTGCTTAGCTGTGATTAAGGATATTGTATATAATTGTAAAGTTATATACTCACATAATTAAAACTAATTTCACACTATTATTGGGGAGCTCTGACACTTGAAGAACTTGAAAAAAAAATCTAAGTTATGGTGGTTTTAGACTGAAGAGATGCCAAATTCAGGATTTTTAGTAGGATTTCTCATTGCACATTCTCTGACTTTGTACAGCCTCTCTTATGTTCACAACTATTGATTTCTTGTTATTTGAATGTATTTGCAGAAATACTTGTTTCCTTTTCCCTACATGCCTCACCTGAATTCAGATAAATGTTTTTGTCTTATAAATGGGACAGTTTTGGTTCTCTGCTACAGACTCAGCATGTTTGCAAAACACTTAGTGACAATAGACATTTTAAAGTTAATTACTGAATAGAGAGTGAATAGGGGTTCTTTTCATATTGCTGCAAATATGCCCCACGCCTCTATTTCAAATATTGTACTTGTTAGTCACTTAGGCCCTTGTCCAACAACTTTTAATATCACTGGAAAGACTGACGCTGGCTGCCGGGACTGCGGGATTAGGATTACAGTGCAATAGTTCTGACACTTGCAAGATTTTTAAGCTGTTTTTACTCATATTGTTGTGAGGTGTGAGGCTGGTTGTGTTCCCAGCTCTGTGTGTAAGGGGGGAGGGGTAGCTCTGGGAGGAATCCTGGCATCATGCTCCTCACTGCTGTCCAGTTTCCCAGCTTCTCACTTTATGGTAATTAAGAGGTTTGGTCCTCCCTGCTCAAGTGGGGGCTGTTCCCAGCCAGCTAAATTATATAAAATAAGCAGATATGAAGCTAGCATCTTTCAAGGCAGCTGGCAGTGGCTGAAAAACCTTTTAAAGACTCCTGCCACTCCCATCCCAAGCCCTGCTGTAAATCAGCGATTAAGTGCTCAGACAGGAGATTAAGAGAGGCTGCTGGGGACAGTTCTCCTCAGCCGCCGCTGGCAGCACCAGCAGAAGTGTGAACAGGCACAAGTAGCGGGATGTGTCTCCTGGAGGGCTGCAAATATGTGAAAACAGGTTCTCAAATCATCGTGTCAGTGCCTGAATGCACCAGAAATGCTTCTGTGTGCCAACACAGGCTGAGTGAGAAGAAAAGTGCCTCTAGGTCTTGAGCCAGCTTTTGAAAACCACCCCCAAACAGGCACTCTCTCTGATGCCATGATCCCTGCTGGAGCAGGACTTTGCTTTGCAAACTTGGATCATCCTCCTTTTCTGCCTTTTCCTCCTCCTGCTTCTCCTGGCTGCTCATCCTGGGCATCCCACCTCCTAGCTCTCAGTCACAGCCCAGCTCTCCATCCCTATCCTCACAGCCGGCTGATATTGGCAGTACATCCCAGCTCCTGACAGGTATTAAGCTGATACCAACTTAGAAAATGTTCCTGGAATTTAACTTACATCCCGATGTTTTGTATTTAAAGAGGAAACTGTACTGCAAAGCAGCTAAAGGTTGTGCAGGATCCCTTTCACACAGAGGCTGATCCAGCATATGGGATCTCCCCAGGGTGCAGTATGCCACTCCTCATCTTTGGGTACTGGCCTCTGGGTGAAGGAATAGACTGGTCAGAGATCTGGGCAGGGGGACTCACTCATTTCCCATCACTGTTTGCAATGATGTTGGGTGCGGGGCCAGGCTGGGCACTTGTGTCCCACATGCTCCTCAGCTGCAGAGGCTCCAAGTGTGTGGGTTATTGGTCATCCTTCCTGCCCTCCTGCTCCTGTGACAGCTGCTGGCACCTTTTCTTCCTGGGATGTATTGCTCAGTGCTTCTGTATTAGAGTGCTTCTTGCTGGAAAGGATACAGGTCCACTTCTGATTAGTACTCAAAATAATAATAAGGCAGGGTTTTAAAAGGCATGGTGTGAGAAATAGAAATAGAAATAGAAATAGAAATAGAAATAGAAATAGAAATAGAAATAGAAATAGAAATAGAAATAGAAATAGAAATAGAAATAGAAATAGAAATAGAAATAGAAA
This sequence comes from Bombycilla garrulus, assembly GCA_013400315.1. Taxonomy (NCBI): domain Eukaryota; kingdom Metazoa; phylum Chordata; class Aves; order Passeriformes; family Bombycillidae; genus Bombycilla; species Bombycilla garrulus. The sequence continues at coordinate 882,425 of VXBU01001123.1, read as the reverse complement.
TAGAAATAGAAATAGAAATAGAAATAGAAATAGAAATAGAAATAGAAATAGAAATAGAAATAGAAATAGAAATAGATACCCAAAGCTTTGCAGTGTAGGTAAACTTTCAGTAGGGTCGAGGCCACTGGAAGGGGGATGCCAGACCTGCCTGTCCCAGTACGTCTATGATGTCTTTGGCGCTGATCACGCACCTGCTGAAAACAACTCCCAGTCTCTTGTTAAAAGTGTATCAGCACAGTGGAGCTGGCCTGAAACACTTGTAACAGTCTGACTCTGGATACATTTCCACACTTCTCAGTCAAAAAATCTGTCTCTAACTATGGTGAACTAAGCGGAATGTGTCTGAAAAAAAACAAATAGTTTCCAAATATTTCAGGCTTGTTCATGTAAAGAAGTGCCTCATAAACATCACTGAGACTTTGCTACTAACCTCCGGTATCATTCATTTACTGAAATCAGGGTCTGACTTACAGGGTCTATACTCCATGCCACCACAGATGTAAAATATTCAGAGGGAGCAACATCTTTCTCTGGTGTCTTGGAGTGCTCTCACCCGGTTGTTTTCAGCTTTGGCTATGAATCTCTTCAGAGGATCAATATGCCCTGCAACAGCTGTGTTGCACTTCCAAAACAGTCTTTCATCCCTCTGTTGATTACATCTGGACAAGCTTCACTGGGTAGGAAAACTGAGGAAGAGAAGGAATTAGCTCTGTGTGCTGAAGGCTCTGGCGGAAGGTAGGAGCTGCATTACAATTATGTTGCATTTCTGTGGCAGGGTCTCTGGTGGTACCACTAATGAAAATAACGGCCCTATTTAAAGCTTTGGTATCTTTTCTCCTGTTTCAGAGTAAAGGTCAGTTACAATAACAATGTGGAGGGAGCAGGGGCCTTCAGGCTGCCCGAGGTTTACTGGTTTTAGTCCCATTCAGCCCTGGTTCCCTGTGATGCAATGTAAGTCTGTCCTGGATCCAGCTGCTTTTTGGTACTCCAGGGAACCTCCTGTGATCTGGGCAGAGTTGCTTACACCCACGTAAGTAGGAATGAGACTGCAGATGATAGATTTACTGGTTTGTTTGGTTGGGTTTTTTTTAAAGCTGATGGGGTAACAGAGCCAGAAACAGAAACAGCTTTGGTGATAGTTAACACCAGACTTCTCCAGACTTCTGACGTAGTTTATCCTACAAGCCCTAAATTCTGGAGTGTCACTAGACCTTGTGTTTGGTAGGATGCAGTGTAAACTAATCTCAGCTCACACAGGACAGGCAGGAATGCTCTCCAACCCAGGTCCCACTGCTGGTGTTGGTTTAGCTGGGCTAGCCTCAGTGCTGGGGCAGCAGAGGAGCAGGAAGCAGAGAACTGTGAGGTCCATCCCAGCAGGTTTGCAGGTCTGTTACCTGTGCTGTGACCCAATTATATTGGGTTGTACACTACTTGGAGAGAAAGCAGCACGCACTGTTAAGCTTTAACTTGAAGACAAAGAGGGTAGAACAGCTCACCACAATTTGAGCTCAACACAATTCCACACACATTGAACAGACCTTTGCAAAAAAATCCCCTGAGAAGAGATGCTTGAGCTGATGATTAAAATAGCTGCCAAAGTGAGGAAGATCATTTGCCTGGAACGCTGTAAAACCACTTATGTAAAACCACAAACCACTTTTCCATTTACATTGCCTCTTGCCTCCTTCAAAAGGGGGTTAAATGACCAGCTTGTGCAAGATGCCAAGATGCCATAGCTCTTCTTGTGTGCAGCAAAACCGCCTGAAACTTAGGAACTTTACCTTGAAGAGAGACACGGAGAATATGAGATATTTTCTTCATGCTTGAATGGTTCCTGCCAGAGGATAGCCCAGGGATGCAGCAAGCTGCATGCCCCAGTGGTGTCCATCCTAGCTCCAGAGTGGTTGTAGTTGTCTGACTGGGATGGAATTACCTTCCTTCAGTCAATCCACCACAATTATCAATGGGTTCCAGAGTCACTATGCACAAGGGAGAAAATTAGGCCAACAGTTTCCCCAATGTGCAGCGTAGTCCAAGATGTAGATGGCTCCTGTAAAAGTCCCTGTCTCTGTTGTAGTGTCCTGCTGTTGAAAGTGCTGTATCCCTCTGGAAGATCCACTTTTTTCTTGCCAGTGACCATAATTTTGACACTGTGAGGCTTGTTTCACAGAACCTTTGGATTATGTGAGCTCCTGCAGGACTCCTTGCATGAGAAAAGCTGCAGAGGAGGAGTGTGGTCTGTGGATTACCTTCTATGAGGGCAGTATGCCAGGCTAGGTGCCACATCCAGCATCTGCTCTGCAGTATATTAGCAGGAGCAGAAGATTGCTCCTTTTGCCTTGCTTGGAAGTTAAAATGGATTTCTTTAAGGATAATGTCTCTTAGAGCATGTCTTCATCTCTTGTCTCACTGTGTCCCCCAAGCAGCTTTTGAAACCACTGTCCAAATCTGGTCAGACTGGCAGAACTCTCCCCTGAAAACAAAGTTCTTCTGTATTTTGTGAAAACTAATAGCTTAATAAAAGAAATAAAAATTAACAATCTTCCAGCCAATGATATGCAGAGACATTTCAGGACTTCTTTATGCAGTTTAATTATTTCAGATGTACTGCTGAACAGTTATGCAGCACATGATGAACCATTACTACCATTGTCCTTGTCCGTGTCCAAAACCATCAGTGTGGAGTAGCAGGAGGCCAAGGCAGAGCACGGCTGTCCTATCGACACTGGGGTGAGCTGGGTGCCCCACAGAGGTAGCTCAGAAATAAAATAGAAGAACTGGAAGGATTCTGGAGCTGTCTGCAAAAGGAGGCTTGGAAGCCTTGTAGTGAAGAATCATAGGGGACATGGAGCAGGTCTGAGGTCACTGTGGTAGGGAGCATAAGGGCCATAAACACAGCTCTAGATGAAACTAGGTATTCACTTTGCCCCGTTTCATAGCAAAATAGATTTATTTCAACCAGTAGTAGGAATCAGTTCCTGCTTATCCTAGGAGTTCCACTATTGCTTTTCCTAGCATTATTTCTGCTGGCTTATTTTGCTTGCTGTTTCAAAATAGAAGGCAATGCTCATGATAAGACAAGGCAATAACTTTTCCCCTTCATTTTGGCTGCTCCCTTTCTTTTGGTCAGCTACCTTGATCTAGTTCTGTCCTGTCAGTGTCATGACACTGATCCTGTACTGACTTTATCTGTCGTGTAAATGCCATTTACTGCGTATCCACAGTTTAACTGCTTTATGTTCATTGTTGCCAATCCACCAAAGACCTTAAAATCCTCTAAAAATTGCCCCTTGGCAATGTGAAAATCTCCCTCGTCCAATTCATTTTCCAACAGAGAATTTCCAAGAGATAAATCCAGGCTTATTTTATATTGTTTTTGTTTTTGCATTGCCTAGTTATGAAAAGTCGCATGACAACAGTTCAAAACGGTGACTAACTACAAGCATAGTGGAACTTGCTCTTTTTTGCCTTTTAGGAATGACTCGTGCCTTTTTTCCAGAACAGACGTACCTTTTGGTAAAACAATTCAAAAGAGATGCAGACAAATATGCAGACAGTTAAGAGAAATAAAATGCTGGAACTGTGTCTCCCTTTTATTGTGTAGTTTAAAGGAGTCACTGCTTTTTGCCAAACACATATCTTGAAAAGGAAAGTTTTGAGTCAAGTCTAACCAATCCTGCAGTAGGGTGAAAGGGGAAATGTGTCATTGTGTCCTCAGGGAAGTGTCTGTGGGATAAGCAGGATGTGCTTGGAAACAATGATGGCCACTGCTCCATGCCTTCCATACCTTTTTGCAAAATGTTTTTAGCTCATCCAGTCTGATCAGAGCTGAAGAGAACAGAGCTGAGAACTAGCTTTGTTTCCTCCAGCCAGGTAGGCTTCACATTTCTCAAGCATCTCTGCTCCTTCCTAGTTAGAGTTTGTCTGTCCATCCTCTGACACTGTGATCATCTTGCATGTAGGCAACATCTTCATCACCATATTTCACCAGCCAAATATAGCTTTGTGTGCCATTATAAACTAGAGTGCTCCCAGACTCCACCCTCGAGGAGCCCTGCCATTGTCCACCTGCCAGTCTGCTGCAGGTTCAGGAAGCTGTTGTCCACTGGCCAGTTCCTCCTCACCTTACAGTTCTTGTAGTTTGCATAATCTCTTTTTTCTCTAATACTTACCCACATTGTACCACATTGGTGTTTTAGCAGAGTCTAGGTAAATAACATTTCCTTTGGCCAGTAAAATCCTTTTATCAAAAGCAGATATTTGCTAAGCTGTTTCATAATGATATGGGCTTGTATCCTCTTCCTCTGCATTTGTTCCTCCCTTAAAATCTGACTTTATGCTTTTTATGCTATATAGACCAGAAAAAGGGATCCATATTTGTGAGCATTACTTACAGTCCTTTGATTAGAGCCTGAACTAGAAATATTTGTTAGGAACACTTGCTGCCAGACTTACTGTTTAATTTTCCTGTTCTTTCATTATTCTTTGATTCTTAGATATAGATCATCTGGTCTTTTGATTCAAACACATTAAAAGTCTTCAAATGTTATTCCATTGGTAATATTCATCCCCATATTCCAAGTCTGATTAGCTACCCTATCTTTGCACCTCTGTTCATTGTCCTGTTGTACCACAGACTGAGATGAAAGATTAAATTTGTTTTGGGACTATACCCAGATCATCTTTAACTTGGATGCCACCCTTTCTCTACATTATAACTCATCTCTGTTCTTGCCTTGCTGGGCTGGCTTGCAGCACTTAAGTACTTGGGTGAGTTTCATTTGCAAAGTTAACATTGTTTTGCGGCAGTTCTTATTCAATACATTTCAAAATTTTCAATCTCTTTTTCACCAGTTTCGTGTAACATTTCATCAAATTCAGCATTAATAAAACTTCACTCTCCTGTCTGAATCTTCCTGAAGCAGATAAAACATGCAGCAGTAGCACCCTGCACAGCCCTGGAGAGCACAGGGCTTTGCTCTCTGGCCCCATCATGAGTCTCCAGGGACCAGGACAGGGAAAGAGAAGGACTGTGAAGGACCAAGCAGGTGCCACTTTATGCCTGGAAGGATCTGTGACCACCTGCGAGAGAGGTCAGAGCAGGACTGGGTGACAGCAGTGCTCAGACTCAGTGAGTCAGGAGCAGAGATTCTTGGGTCTACCTGTATTTGTCTTGTCTTTGCATCTTCTTAAAAAGTGAATGCATTTGTAGCTTAGAAGCCATCCTCAAACTGGGGTGGCATTCACGTCCTGAAGAAAAAAGCAGAATACACCAGCTGGAAAACGCTGCTATTCACAACACCGATGAGGGGATGAAGGCGAGGCCTGGATCTGCAGTGTCCAGCCGTGGCTTGTTGTCTGGCTTACTGAAGTTATGTCCCTCTCATGTCAGTGACAGCTTCACTTTTGGTCTGGTTTGTTTTGTTTTGATGAGTTTGGTTGCTGGGATTTAACACAACTGGGCGACTGTCCCACTCAGAGATAATGTGGGAAAGCAGCCATGGTTTTCACTCCCTGTGAAGAGTCCAGGGACATCTGCTGTGCTGGGATAGGGTCGTCTCTACCAGGAACAGGAAGGTACTTCATGCAATGAGGCCTTTCACCCAAAGCACAACATAGTTCTTAGTTCCTGTTAAAGACAGATGGGAGCCATAAATGCTGCAGTATTGGTAACTGGATCTTACAGAATTTGGGTGTTCCTAGGTTATTTTTGTTTTATTCTCGGAGTATTTCTACATGTTTCTGGCAGGCAGTTGTCAGCACCGTCTTACTTGTGCTCTGTAGCAACCAAATACTATCTAAGTGTGGCTACCTTTTTTCTCAGTTTTGGTGGATTTTTTTTCCCATTTAAACCACACTCATGTGGTTTCCAATCAATTCAAACTGGGGCAGAGTGAGCTCATACCTGCCTGTGAAAAACCATATGTGCATGCATACCCATGGAGTCAACTAAGTCAACAGAAAGACTGATTGGGTTGATTTGTGGGAATCTGCCTTTACATTCCAGTTTACATAAAGCACTGTTGGGCTCAGAGACATCTGCCTGTTTATCTGTGGGGTCCAGCCATGGAGTTGCCTTACATGCAAGATTGCTTTTACATGGAGACAGCGTGCTATAGCATCAGGTCTGGTTTCAGGAGAGACACAAAACACCAGCTGGACACTGGAAAGGTCTCAAACATTTGGCTTCGTGTCCAAACAGACTTCATGTTTGTCATCACCTGTGGGGAAGAAGATGATTAGAGAGAGGACATTCTGCTCTTGTCTGCTTAGAATCTGACAGCTTTTGGTTTTGCTGCTGCCACAGACACCTGGCCATGCAGTAATCACTCCTGCTGCTCTGTGCCTTCCTCTTGTTGCAGTGCCAGCCAGCAGAGCCTATGGGATGAAAATTTGTGTATTTGCCTTTGGGGCTGTGAGGTTGCACTGCAGGTATGTGCCTAACTGGCAACCACACATCCATCCTTCTCACAGCAGGGTCAGGGACACAGGCAGGCACCAGCAGCAGGTGTTGGAAAAGGCAAAAGTGAGAAAGGGGATGTGAGAGGGATGGAGCTGGCCACTGCTGTCGGAGTTGCTGATCAGGCATGGCCAGGTCCTTCCTCTCAGCTTGGACAAAGTGGGTGCTGAAGCAGTATGGATGGTCTGTGTCCCCACACGATAGCCCTCTGGCTCCTACTCCTGTGTTTAGGAAATGTATGACAAATTTATCACCATTTACATTTTGGGTATCAAGGGGAGAGAGGGAAAAAGTGTATGTGATCAAGGAAAGGGCAAAGACACTTGGTGTAAGCCAGGAAACAGTTGCCAAAAATGCTTTCATTCCTATCTCTTCAGCAGCTACTGGCACTAGGAAATCTTTCCATATTATCTGTGGAGGAAGAAGTTAAGGCAGCGCCTGCCAGAGACACTGTATAACAATGTGTGCAAGGACAGCGAGTTGCATTCCGGAGAGCAAAACTCCAGAGCATTCTGAACTGACCTTTTGTTCCATTCTGACCCCTGCCTGCCCCCTGACAAAAAGCCAGGCAAAGCTAGCAATTTAGACTTTACCCACCTGGCATTGAGGAGCAGAGATTAGCTGCTGGGGAGGTGCTGGGTAACTGGGAGGGACACAGAAATGTCCAGGTCGGGACTGGGAGAGAATTGAAGCAAAATTAGTTGTTTATTGTGTCCCAATTCAACCCAGGGGAGATTTTCCTGGTGGGAAGATAGTGTCTGGGTGGCAATCTGGAGCTGGGTGAGGAGGAAGCTGGCAGTGGCCAGCGCAGGCCAGAGGCCCCAGGTTCCTCTGGGGAAGATGTGTAGGAAGAAGCCTTCTTTGCAAGGCTGTACACACAGGCACCATTGAGGCTGAAAAACACCACCATCCTCTGGAGAGGAAAACAGGTTTCCAAAGCCAAGGGCTGATATGGCCCCGAGGGCTCCAGAACCATGGGAAGTACTGGTACTGCTGTGTCCCCATGAAGGAAGGATAACATCATGCTCTCATTCCTGAAGGTGGGCAGTGAAACACCACGTCAAAGGTGTGCTGAAATTCACTTTTTTATAAATTGGGCTATTCACAAATTGGTATATTTAACAGAAGTATGATACAGTATTCCCACTTGGAACTGCAGGCTGGTGGCTGGTGATCTGCTATTACAAATTAAATACTAGCAGCTATTCAGATAAGATAAACTGCACAGAAATGGACAGCAGCAACTCAGTGAAAGGGGGAAGAAAAAGAGGGAGTCAAAGCACAGGAAAAGAAAATTAAGAAAAAACCAAAAACAAATTTGCCAGATGTGATCAACACTGCAAAGAATTTTTTAAAAACTGGAAAGGTTCCTTTCAATATATGTGGGACTAAAATACATTTCACTGAATTCCTGTTACTGATTCTCTTCCATTCTCCTTATTGGTGAAAGATTTCTTTGGGAGGTAAAGGGTACTTCAATCTTGTTTCTTTGTTTTTCTGCACCGCTATCGCTGTGTGCGCGGTTGGTTTCCACGATGCTGTCAGGCACTTGGGCTCTCTTCCAGCAAATACTTAAGCACACGTGTAACATCCCAGCCGGTGTAAGGTTATCCATGTGCTTAGATGACTTTGGGTCAGGATCTTAATATCTCTGTAGCTCAGATGTGACTTCCACACAGTCAGGAGGAGACGCAGAAGAGCCAGACAATTAGAAAATGTTTTTCTGAGACCACAGAGATCCTGGCAAGAGGGCTCAGGGGGTAACTCGCTACCTGAAATATAATTTTGGTCTGGATGAAAAATTGGTAAATCAATTATTCTCCAGAAAGTGCTGCTTTCAGGCATTGCAAACAATGAGCAAATCCAGCCCAAATGAGCTAGGTTAGGTTAGACTGTACAAATATCAGCGTTTGAGAGGAGAGGGGTGGTCTGTGCTTCCCAGCCAGACAGCCTCAAGGATGAGGGAAGGTGACCACCAGCAGGACAAGCAATGGTGGCTGCTCCTGCCCACACAGGACTTTGCTGAAGTGCCAGTGCAGATGAAGACCTTTGTTTCCAAATATCCTTGGCTTGCTTTAAAATGCCCTAAATGTTTTCTTTGATCAAAAGTGCATTTTTTCCCCTGCATGTTGCCATGTAATCAATTCTTATTTGATCCAAACTACTTTTCCTTGTTTTCTTTCAGTTTGGCCCCTAGATAAGGACACACAACTCAAGTGCATCAATTAATGGAAAGCATCCACATTCAGCAGCAAAATCAGTCTTCTGGCTGGTCCCTTAGGAGGCACTCACTGTGACTGTTAGATGACTGGATTCTTTTTCCAGCTAAGAATATTTCATTTTTTATCTAGTCTTTTAAGTTTTTGAGCCGGTCACCTGGTGTTTCTGTGCCAGTGAGATGGGATTCGTACAAGAGTGATTCCAATCAGGCACACTTTCTTGTGCTCAAAGGCTAAATGATTGTTGTGGTAGCCAACCTCAGCTCCTCTGACTCTCCTGGCTGTGGTTTAGGGAAGAGCAGAGGCTTGAGGTCCTTCACAACAGGAGGAAAGGGATGAGGCCACCCTCTTGGGGGAGAGGTTTGTTGCTGCAGGCTCCAGTGGTGCTATGACATCTGATCCCTGGGCCAGGAAATGGGCCCTGGCTCCTTTTAGCTCCTGGACTAGATGTTGTCCTGCAAGGTGGCAGAAAGTGAGTTTTATCTTCCTCATGGTTCAAGATGCTTTTCCCATCTAAAGTGAAGGTGAGGAAGTCTCCCAGAGTGAAGGTGAGGGCATTGCAAGGGAAACCCAGAAGAACAAGTCGAGAAAGGAGAGGATGTAGAGACACTGGCATAGGGAAGGAGATGCAGAAAGCCCAAGCCCCAAAAGTGATCCGTTCCTATGAGGAAGCAGGTACAAGCAAAACTTTTAAAAGAAGCTGTTGCATATCTCAGCAGGAAAAACAGTGCAATACTGCCTAAGGATAGATGATGGCATTATTTAGGCTCAAATACCAGAAAAGCTGCGGCAGACCAAGTGATCCTTTCTACAGAATATGTCACAAAAAGGCAAATCACACTGCAAGGGCTTTTCCCACCCCTCAGCAGCAATCAGAGGCCTTTGTTGGGACCAGGACCTCACTGCTGATGCTTACACCCTCACAGAGTCTCCCTTCAGTCTGGGGGCTCTTCTCAGTGTTAGGAAGGGTGCTGGGGGCATCCCCAAAGCCACTGGTGCAGCACAGGAAACAGAAATTACTGCTTTGGAAAGCAGAATCTTTCACCCTTCTGGGAACAGGAATTAGTGGCAGTAAAGAGTCACGACAGATATATGGAGAGTGTAGGATCTTCTTACAGTGCTGCATTCCTAGGAAACCATCTTCCACCTGATCTGTCCCAAACAATAACTCTTTCACTGAGCCACCATCAGTGAACAGGGTGGGCTGAACCACTTTCTCTTGTTTTTGTTTCAAAACCCCCTGTGCTAGTAGTGCCATGACAGCTGTATCAAAACTAAAATGTCTTTTCCTGTGGGTTTTTTTCCATGTTGTTTTTCTACAAGAGCAAAAGTCAACATGACAAGTTTGCTGAGCCCTGTTTCTGTCTCTTTTTTATCTATGTAACCAATGCCAATGGAAACATTAGCCACTCTTTCAAACAGCAAGCTGCAGAGGCCAGCAAAACACATGTGGTTTGTTCTTTATATGTATTACATCAAAATCATGCCTACTTGCCTTTTTTCCTTTATTTTATTTTTAAAAACAGTAAAAAGTTGTGCATCTTTGAGGGAAGATTCCAAGATGAAACACTTTCTAAGTGTTGTTTTGATAAGAGGAAAGCCAAGAGTAGATTCTCAGCTGCTTGCATGGATGTGGCTCCTTCCTGAGAGCGGGGATTGATGCCAGGGAAGATCTAGTCTTGTGGGTTCAAAGATCAACCCATATAGAGTTTCTGCTCCCTGCATGTCTTCCATTTTATGGGCAAACAAATGTTATCTATTGTTAGCTCTGTAGAGACAAAAGAAGTGCAGGAGGGAAAGCTGGATGGTGCCCTACCTTGTGGTGCTGTGTTTGTGTGTAAGTTATTACACAGGTCTATCTGATACATGCGTGTTCTAGCTTTAGGTATTTGAGATATCTATGTGTGCATTGTGGTACATACGACACACTTTGCTGCAGTCAGTGCAGTTCTGGCAGACTGTCCACCATTAAGGATAAAGGAACCAACCCCTGTTCCCTCCTACTGCCCTCTGTGGGCCCCAGACCCGGAGGGGTGGGAGGGACGGAGGTGATCCCAAATGCAGGACAGAAACCCCTCCCCAGGAGGCATCGTGTTCTTGCAGCAGGAGGAGGAGGTGTGCCTTTGTATCATGGTCCCAGATGGATTCAATGCATTTGTTTCTCAGCAGGCTTCAGATTTTAAACTGTAGAATGTTAAGGGTAGGAAGGAATCCCAAAGATCAACCAGTGTTGACTCATGTTCAACCTCCTGTCGACCCCCAGGTCCCTTTCTGTGGTGCTGCTTTCCAGTCTCTCATTCCCCAGTCTGTACATCCTGGGTTGCCTCATCCCAGGTGCAGAATCCTAAACTTTCCCTTGTTGCACTTCAAGTTGGTGATTGTTCAATTCCCTTATTTCTCCTCTAATTTATTCCTTTTGATATAGCCCAGGATTCAGTTGGCTTTCTGGGCTGCCAGCTAAAACTAAACTTACTAAACTAAACTAATCTAAGCTAAACCGAAGAACAACAACTAAAAAAGCTTTTAAAAACCCTAAGCTTTCTAAAGTAAACTAAACTAAACTACTCTAAGCTTTCTAGACTGCCAGCTCATGTTGAGTTCTTCATCAGCCATCACTCGCAAGTCATTCTCTGCATAAAATATCTATTTTATATTTTTCCTGTCAGTGGCCATGTCTCATTGCTTTGAGCTCACTTGATTGATATAAACTCTAGAGGATGCTGTTTTTATGTTGGGGGTTCTATCATGGAAAGGTTGATTCAGGAGATACAGGTATTTCTGCCACTTCTAGCAGGATACTTCAGCTCTCTGAGGGACAGATGCTTTGCTTTCATTTCTGCATCTGTCTGCAGGGTGTAAGGTCTCCCTTGACCCTAATCCTGGGAAGCTTTGACGGTTACACTGAGTGCTGCAGTGAAGTAGGGATTTCAGTCAGCAATTCAGAAAATATCCCTCTGGAGGAGCCACATCACTGGGGAGGTGCAGAAAAACCTCTGCCAAGCCTTGGGAACTGGGAACATCCAACTCTACACTTCTATTATCATATGTTCTTCAGAGCATCGGCCTTTTTTTTCACTTAGCATCTTTCAGCTGGCTGAAAATTATAACCCTCTCAGCATATAATTAGTACCCCTTTATAAGCACTGTGCATGGTTTAAAACCTCCTCCAAGCTCTTGTACTGCAGCAGAAATATCCTGTAAAGGTGAGTGAAAGGGCTGTTTTTATGTTGGAGGATGAAGGTGCTCTGCATACCCATGTGTCTGCAGGTGTGGAGGACCAGACTTAAACAGGAGCAGAGCAGATGCTGGTCCTTGAGGGTCTGTGAGAACTGGGGTTCTTCATCTTGCAGAAGAGAAGGATCTGGGGAGACTGTAGAGCAGCCTTCCAGTACCCAAAGGGGTTTACAAGAAAGATGGAGAGGGACTTTTTACAAGGGCATGCGAGAGTGATATGAGTGAGAGTGAGAGGACAAGGGGTAGTGGCTTTAAACTGAAGGAGTGCAGACTGAGATTAGATACTAGGAGGAGATTATTCTCTGTGAGGGTGGTGAGACACTGAAACAGAGAAGTGTTGGGTGTCCCAGTGGTGACTATCAAGGTCAGGCTGGAAGGAGCCTTGGGCAGTCTGATCTAGTGAAAGACGTCCCTGCCTGCGGCAGAGGGATTGAAAGTAGGTGATCTTCAAGGTCCCTTCGAACCTGAACCATTCTATGATCCTGGCTGGCTGTCTCTGCCAGCTCTTTAGGGAATCAGCAAAATGGGTTTTTTGAATATTTTGTGACCATCAAAATGCATGTGTTGTATTGTCCCCTTTTGTGAAAAGGCTTTTATAAGAGTTAAGAACTATTAAAAGCTCTCAGGTGCATGCATTTTTGTCAGACCAATAGAAAGGAATGCACTACACAATGTTGAGAGATATCTTTTTAAACTGCAAACCCAAACTTTATGTAAAATTGTACAAACATTGCTATCAAGTGAAAGAATACATCTGAAAATTATGATACAATTTTATTGGTGGGTGTTGACATGATTTTTCAGCCTTCTATATAGGATTAATATGTGGGATTATGTGCAATACATTTAGTAATCAGTGGGGTTTTTAAAATTCATCACATTATTCTTGTTTTGTTAAACAGTCTCATGTTTCCTAGCTAATTGTGAATATCTTCTTTTTATGGCATGAGTTAGACAGTGAGGGCTGCCTTATTCTATTGTAATAACTCTTTGAGCCCTCTTCACTGCTTTGCACTGAGGCCCAGGGGACAGCTCAGGATCTTAAAGGGCTTTGCCCCCTAAATACCACCTGCCCAGGAAAGCCCCAGTGCAGTGTCAGTGCTGGAGTGGCTGTGGGTAAACTGTGCTGGAGATGCCCTACTGACTAAATGCTGTGTAAACCAGTGTTGGCTGTTGTTGATCCCAGGCTCCCAGAATGATTAGAAGGGAATACTGAAGGTCACCTAGTTCCATTTCCCTGTTCAAGCAGAGTTCTCCAGAGCACATTACTCAGGATTGCATCCAAAAAGCTTTTTGAATAACTCCGGAGAAGGAGACTCTACAATCTTTCTGGGCAGCCTGTTACAGTACTCTGTCACCCTCAGAGTAAAGAATCTTTTCCTCATGTTCAGGTGGAACTTTCTATGCACCAGTTTCTGCCCATTACCTCTTGTGCTGTCACTTGGCACCACCAGGAAGAGCCTGGCTGCATCCTTTTGATGCCCTCCCTTCAGATACTGATAGACATTGATAAGGCCTCTTCTCTAGGCTGTACAGGCCCAGCTCCATCAGTCTTTCCTCAAAACTGAGGTGTTCCATTCCCCTAACCATCTTTGTATTCCTTCACCGACCCCACTTCAGAAGTTCCATGTCTCTTTTGCACTGAGGAGCCCAGAAATGGATAGAGAGCTCCAGATGTGGCCTCACTAGAGCTAAGTAGAGGGGCAGGATCACCTCACTTGACATGCTGGCCACACTCTTCCTATCAGCCCAGGATATCTTTGGCCTTTTTGGCCACAAGGGCACTGCTGGCTCATGGACATTTCATTGTCCACCAGGACCTTCTCCACAGAGCTGCTTCCCAGCAGGTCACCCTCGTCCTGTTCTGGTCTCTGGGGTTATTCCTCCCCAGGTGCAGGAGCTGCATTTGCCTTTGTTGAGTTTCAGATGGTTCTTCTCTGCCCATCTCTCCAGCCTGCTGAGGTTCTGCTCCTCCAGCTTTGTGCCATCAGTGAACTTGCTGAGGAGGCATCTGCCCCTTCACCTGAGTTACTGATGGAAAAGTTAAACAATACTGGACACAGTGTTGAGCCTTGGGGAACACCATGAGCTACAGGCCTCCAACTAGACCTTGTGTGGCTGACCACAACCTTCTGAGATCCACTGTTCAGACAGTTTTCTTTCCACCTCCACTCATCTGGACCTGATGAGCTCAGAAGCATTTTCTTGTTGCTGACACTTTGTCTTTCCTCCTTGCTTCTCACAGGTGAAAGTCTTTCCCTTCTCCAGCATCTTCTGTGTTCTGCTCCTAGTGCATGCATGTGTTGTGGGGCTCTGGTAAAGTGGAGAGAGAGGGAAAAAAAAGAACATTTGGAGGAAGGAGTGGATTTTAGCTAGAGTTACAAGGAAATCTGAGACACTGGTGTTGTGTCTCTTCCTGCAGGAGAAGGCTGCACAGGTGAGTCAGAACCAGATGGAGACATGCTCTGCTTTGTCCCCCTTCCCGTGATGTTTTGCTGCGAAACAGAGGGAGAGGCAGAGGGACCAGATACCGAGGCTAAGGGACACAAGGCCGAGCTGGCCAGGCAGCTCCAGGGGCCAGCACGCAGCCCTGCACGGCTTCTGCCTCTCATCCCTAAAGCACGGACCACTGCTGCCTCGCCCCGAATCTGGGCACGATGTGGGTGACCACGCACATTGTGGCTAATTTCATCTGTGTGTCATTTAGAAAACCCCTAATTTTAGCTAGCCAGCACGTCACTGAGGTCCCCCAATACCCTCAGAGGCGGCTCTTGTGCCGCTTTGCTCGGGCAAACAAGGTGTGCAATGACTTTTTTTTTCTGCCGGCGGCTGGGGATGCAGGAGGAAGAGGAAGAGCGTTTTCCTCCAGGGACAGGGTTAAGAGCGAGCCGGCGGTGGGACCAGCCCCCGGCGCAGCCAGCTCCAGCCAGCCCGCGGTGTTTGGGTTGTCCGGACGCCCGCGATGGCCCCAATGTGCGCGCAGTATGACAGATGACCTATTGAAATAATTTCGGAGCAGTGCTGGCGTTGCCAGGACAACGAGCGCTCCCCGGGCCGGCGCCGGGCCATGTGACGGCCGCCTTGACGTCAGGGGGAGGCAGAGCCTGCGGTCCCGGCCGCGCAGTCAAAGCCGTGTGAGAACCCGGTGGATGCTGGAGTCATCCCCGCCGCCACCGCTGCCGCTGCTGCCGAATCTCAGGGGCTGCCAGAGCATGGACTATTAAAAACTTGCATTTCTGCAGTGTGAGGTAACCATTTGCTTTATGTTCTCGTCAGGTTTGGATTATTTTCCTTTAAAAAAAATTAGAATAGAAAGCAGCTTGTATCAGTGACTGATATTTTTTTTTTCACTTGTTTGTTTTGGCTGGAAGTTTGCCTTGATGAAAAAGCCCAGCACTATCAGATAAATGCAAAGCAGCTTCCAGTTACTAATTCTGTGTGTAGACGGCAAAACGGAGTTAAATATAGATTAATGATCCGTGGAAGGAGGATAAAATGATATCGTTCTCATTTGACACTTTAGGAATACAAATGAACGTGAGTAATTCTAGGGTAATGCATTCGGGAGTTAAAAGAATTGATGTTTAGGCATTGTGTTTTTATATCTCTGTTGGAATTTGTAGGGTTTTTTTTAACGCTGCCCGGTTCAGGCGGGTTTGTACCCAGTGTGTCCAGTGAGGGGGGAGCCAGCAGTCAATGCAGCCAGGAACAGCTTAAAATCCAACTCTCAAAGTTGGAGCATTTAAATCATCTTTGTTCACGCGGGGTCCCTGCACCCTGCGCGCTCCCCGGGCTCTCTGCTCCTCTCCGGGGGCACGCGGCACTCTTGGCTGCAGAGTGTTTACAGAGGAAAGAATCAAAACCTTCCTAAAAATCATCTGAAATATGCCAAGGGAGCAGCACTGCTGTAGTACAGGCTTTTTCTCACAAGCGCACACACACAGGGTTTGTTTTTCCTCT
The DNA here is from genome assembly GCA_013400315.1 of Bombycilla garrulus. NCBI lineage: Eukaryota > Metazoa > Chordata > Aves > Passeriformes > Bombycillidae > Bombycilla > Bombycilla garrulus. The sequence goes on along the minus strand of VXBU01001123.1, from coordinate 866,552 downwards.
CTCTTTTTTTTTTTCTGTTGTGCATTGAGAGCAGTTAGAATAGCTAAAAAAAGAACTGTAGCATGAGCAGCATGATTTTTCAATCACCACAGTGATTGAAGAATGAAATGCTATTTGGGTCTTTTTGTAAAAACAAGAGGGAGATTGAGTCTGTTTCTATATTGCACTTACTCCGAGGTGGCTGTTGTGGGGAAGGATATCCCAGAGCTCCTGAAGTTTAGTGCCACAGGCTGAGTTTGTTTGTGTGGGAACATATAGATTTGTTTTAAGAACAGATTACAGCTAAAGCATCATGTGCGTTGTTTCCTGGAAAAGTATGTTAGATCTTTCTTATCGTCTCTAATTATATACTCCTTTTCCTTTCCTCCCAAAGTTCAAAGGGTTTATCGATAATGGTAATGATTCTCTAAAGCAGCTGCTGGTCAAAAACGATGTAGAGCTATAAAACAATTTAAAATACAGAGCAGTAAAAGATAAAAATAAATATATATAAAAATTATTCTAATATTATCAAATGCAGGATAAGTAATTGTTGCAGAAAGAGAGCCAGGACAGACATTAAAACTGAAGGCACTTCTCTGAGGAAGTTGTGGCTTAGTCCTCTGGATTTCACTGCAATTGGCATTGTTAGCAGAAACAAGAATAAATGCTGAACCATCTAAACTGTCTGAAATGTCTAAACCATTTCACTTAGTGTTATCTCATCAGCTCTTTTCAGTTCAACTCTTATACCAAAAACGTAATTTGAAATATTTGAAATTCTGATTATTAAATTCTTCACCTCATGCCACTGCACCAGTGCGTGAGGACTCTCGCCTGGCTCCTCAGAGGTGGATTTTACACCGGTTCACAGAAGCCTCGCAGCGTTGGAGGTGTTGGCACCCCCTGCACAGCCCTGCCCAGGTGACCCGCCTGGGCTGAGCTGGGCACGGCTCTCCCAGCTGCTGGGGGGAGCTGTGTTTCAGCCCACAGCACTACATCCCCCTCTACCTGCATGTTAGACCCCCAGACTGTAGAGGTGGGCTAGGAGGGGAGGACAGGGAGGTGATTTATACAGCCCATCGCCCTCTAAGGTCTGCTTGTTCACCAGCTTATATTGCTGGGGTAAGTCTGCAGAGGGACCAAGGCGTGGAGTGTGGGGACAGATCTGAGCTGAGTGGCACCTGCCATTCCAGAGAAGCCATTCACCCTTGTGTCTGCAGGATTTGACTCCATGTGTAGCTGCCGTCACCTCCCAGATTTGATTTGAGTGATGATGCTCAGTGTGGGCTGAGGCTTATGCTCATTCAGTTAGGCTTGAATACAGTGTCCTGTAGCGTTTGATGCCTTGAAACCACCTGTAAGTGGGAAAATAATTGATGCAACTTTTGCTCCAACGCTATTCATTAGAAATACCTTAAAAATACCTTCCTCATCTCCAGAAGGAATAGACATATCTTTCTTTAGTGATACTGAGATAGTCTTGAAAAGGTTCTGCCTTGTCCTTGTAGTGAAGGATGAAAAACTGCTTCATGTTTTAGCAGAGGTGTCCTGTACAAGCTGTGGCAAGAAGTCTGACATGCAATGTTATAGTAACATGTAATGTTATAGTAATGTATAGTGGTAAGTGCCACTGGTGGCACAGGGATGCATCCTGCCGGGCATGGTGGCAGCTCTGTGCCCTCTTGATGAGGCTTTGGGGGGACTTTGGGCATCCCATCACCAGGCTCCACCCATTTTGCCCCAGAGATGGGAATGAGTTGCAGGCAAGCGGGCAGCTCACAGGCAGTGCCGGAGTCTGCAACTGGAGGTGACACAGATGCCTGCTTGGGAGGGCAGGGAACGATGTGTGAGGGTCGTCCTGGAGCTATGTGCCTCTGCTTGATGATTTCATGCTCTTGTTTTCACTGGTCAGCTCTGTACCAAGCCCTTTGGACAAGCACTTGGCTTTACCTTGGCAGTGTGTGAAGTTGCCAGGCAATGAAATGCTAAGCATCCCCCATTTTTGTGCTGTCATGCTTCCACCCACCACAAGAAAAGAGCAAACAGCCTGTAGGCTTCTTCCCTCCACTGAGAGGGGAAGGTGACTGCAGCCCATCCTTCACCTTCTGCCTAACGCCACAGCTGTGACATTCCCACCTTACTTGGGCTTGAAATCCTCTGACATAAGAGAAAAAACGCGAGATGCACATGGGCTTGGCGTCTTGACTGACCCTCCTGCTTCTCATCAGCCTTCATGCCACTTGCAAATGTCACCCCCTTTGCACACACACGAGGATGGGATGATCTCTCCCTACAGTCTCCTTGTCCATGGTGAAGGACGAGCAGACCAGCAATTCCCGAGGAGCTGGAGCACTTCACCTTGGGAAAGACCTCAGCCAAAGTCACATCTGAGATCTCCTCAAGTCACTTCTCACACAACTGGATACAGCAGGGAATTCAAAAACAGATGTGAGCTGTTGATGCCTCTAGCCTCTTAGTAATAACACACTCAGTGTGCTCTACCTTGATCTGGTTGAGTTGATGAGCAATGACAATCTAAATTTAGGCTGGAATAATAATAAAACCTAAAAATCCCTTGCAACATGCTCCTTGAATTTTTTTCAGACAGAACCCAGTTTCTGCTGTCTTTTTAAAGGTCCTAGCTACTGCTTAGACAATATTCACAGAGGGAATAAAATCCTTTGTAGACGGTGGCAGCTGTCAGTGGGAACTGATGTTTTAGTATGGAGTTTCGGGATCTTAAATTACTTATTGAAGAAGTTGGCTCCCATTCTGCTAAAATCATTACATTGTACTAATTTAATGTCTGCATCAACATTAGAAACAACTGGTTTAAATGATAGCTGTGCTGCAGTAGAGATTTGGCATTTTAACCAACAGTGCTTTTCCACACAGATGCCATGCATAGGGTATTCTAAACGCAAAATAAAAGTTGACCTGGCTGTTGATTCCAAGCTAAAGCAACAAAAATCCTAACTCTGGAATGTTTTGGGTAGTCATATTTTAGAAATAATCTTCTACGGTGAGCCAAAATCTATGCAGACAGTTATAGTCAGATAACAGTTTAAAAAATAGACTATGTTTTGGCTGTACTTTTGCTGCTGTTAAATTTATCTTCTTAAATAGCAGGGAGTATGAGTTGAGGGTTGAGAAACAGTAATTTTGTAATTATTTTATATGGATTGAATTATTCTGTCATCAAATTTGCATTTCAGACAGCATTACAGTATGAAAATATAATTAGAAACTGTAATTCAGGAATTGCTGAATGTGATATTTCCCAGAGAGAGCACTGTGAAGAAGCTGCCCTTACTACAACTTTAGCAAATGTTGAAATCCTATCACTGGAAAACGTGAAGGCTGAAACTTCCTCTCTCTTCTGTGGTCTTCACATACTGTCAACTCTCTGCTGAACTACATTTATTCATCAGGTTCATTTCCACAGAATCATTTCATAACTACAAGCTGAAGGGCTCAGGTCCTGTTCTGCTGAATTTCAGTCTGGCTGTGCTGATAGCTGCTGAATTGCTTTCTGCCACAAAATGACACTGACATAATGTATGGATCTGATTTACATGCAGAAAAACCAAGAAGCTTATCGTTTGGTCTGAAATGCTGGTTCAAATTTGCTCAGCACCTGAAATTCCCAGCCACGTCTCCTTTCACAGAAGATAGCTGAGGATGCATCTTGGTTTAGCTCTGTTTATCTTCTTTTGCAGTTCAGTATTTTTTGCAGTACATGTTCACAGCGTTGTGCAAACTTTTAGCTGTATAAAACCCACTGATGTCAATCCTTACGGTTTTTATTCTTGTGACAATCTATGGCTTATCATAGACATGTGGGAACAAACATGTCTTGTGTTTTTTAGCTGTGCTTGTGTTGATAAATCCCATGCACTTTTGTTTGAGACATGCACTTTTTAGGAGAGCATCATCCATGGCCAATTTTTCTCACCACCTTGTTGGGGCATTGGTCAGGCCCTTATGTGAAACCAAACACTTTTGTGGTGCACAAAAGCAAGGAGGCATTGGGAGGAGGCAGAAGGTGAGTGTGGGGTATGCTTGATGCTTTAATGTCCCCATACATGTGTCACAGTCCTGCTGAGTGACAGTCACAGTGCTATTCCAGGAAAAGGAGAAGTGTGGACTTGTGGCCCCAAGGATGGGGATGGCATGGATGAATGGGCTAGCTGGTGACATGGTTCTTAGTGACCCAGGGACACTGTCACCCCCTGAGTGCTCTGAGGATCAAGACTGTTTTCCCATGGCTGCCCAGAGCTGCCTTCCTGCACCCAGCCCTGTCATTTTACCTGGGTGATGGGGAAGACGTTTGTCGTATCACACACATTTTGGGTGATGCACACCCTGCCACCCCTGTCTGATATTTGCAATGTGAGCATAGGGCAGGAGCTTCAAGGTGTCACTGCAGGTGACCATTTCTGTTAGGGAGGGTTCAGTAAGCCAGGCTGGCTCTTTAGGGACAAGTGTCCTCACTCGAGGTGCAAGTGCTGATTTACAGGCTGGACAATGCATTTCTGCACATTTACTTAGGAACTGCAAAGGAGCAGGAGGCAGCATTTCAACTGACTGTGTCTGCTCATGGCAGCTGAAAAGCTTTGAGACAGGTTTATACCTGCCACATGTGTCACAAAGCCTCTTAGCTGTGTGCTGGATTTCATTGTCAAGAGAATGGGGCTTTGCTTTGGGAGCAGGTCAGAGCCAGGCTGTCCAGCCACAGGGGCATGGTGGACCAGGAGGGGTGGGATGAGGGGGGAAGGAGAGCCCTTGGCAGGGCTGACTGAGCCCGTGCTGGCAGGGTGTGTCCAGGGCAGGCTCGTGTCACTGTTCCTGCACCGCTGCATCTGCCCATGCAGGGACCTCTGGCAGTGCTGCCTCATGCCCCTGGGCATCTGCAGAACAGGCCAGACAAGACTTTTGTGAAACATAGCTGTCTGAAGGAGTTGGGAGCGTGAAATACTCTGCCTGTGTTAGCAGTGATGAAGTGGTGTTGTTTAGCTGCTGTGTGATGTAGCTGTGGCTAACAGGGCTGCTCTCTCTTCTGGGCACTGGGTTCAAAGTAGGGCTGGAGGAACACTGCAGAGTGAACCCTTGTGCAGTGCCTGCTACTTGATGACAATAGCTTCATGCTTGTTCCACCATTATAAATGGAAGAGATCAGCTTTTGGAGACACCCAACATTACTTGTAGAGAGGTTTTATTAGACAAGCAGATCAGGTGGTTTTCAGGGTATAACCCAAGAGAAAACAAGTTAAAGCTGAAGAAGGTCAAAGTTGGCTTATTTCCTTACTAAATTCCCTCACTCCTAGAGCAGCAAGATTTCCTGATTACGCCTCACGTGATCTTTCTGTGTCTCCTCAAGGACTGCAAAACCACAGTGGATCCAGCACATATGAAGTGTCTAACTTAGCTGAATGACACTCAAAGAGACTTCATGAAGCAATTCAGCCCTGAGAAACTTTAACTCGAACTCTAAAGAAAATATTCTGCTCATGTTGTGCTCGCAAATCCAAGATGCCAGGGGGACGCGAGCACAAAGCTGTTGATTATTTCCACAACTGCTATGTGCTTCCTATCACAACAGCATTCTTTGTGCAGAATGGCAGCATGATTGCAGAGTCCTCTTTAGCTTTACCATCTTTGCAAGCCCAGGTCCAATTAGAGCAATTATATCTCAGCAGAAGCACTGTCTGTTGTCCTCTGGACCTCTCTGTCGAGCCTCCTATTCATCACTGTTTATCTTGTGTGAGGCTTTTCACATAAAGTCGTTCTGACCCTACTGAAACAGTCCCACCAGAAGGGTAGCCTGTGTTTTTATTTCACAGGCTGATGTGGATGAGAACAGTGCAAAATTACTGCTGGCCAAGGATACATCTTTCAGTCTAACCATGATCTCCTCTCACTTGAGTATTATTGCTGATTTGACACAGCACACAGCTTTCATGTTCAATTATTTCACTTTACCCTTCATTTTCATTTACTTTACTGCTAAAAATTGAGAACATTATCAGAATTCACAGTTCTTCCTGGCCATTTTCAAGGGTTTTCTTAATCAAAATCCCCAACGTGAATTGCAAGGCATGTAATGTTTCAAGGCACATGATATTAAACTACTTACAGCTCTGATGTCTGTGTAGACTTTCTGGTCTCTCTTCAGTGAGTTTCTGGTTAGTGGGAACTTCTGCAGAAAGACTATTTGTGTTTTGCTTTGCCTCTCCTGACAGGGCCTGATGAAGGAGCTGAGTGACTCCTGCCAAGGAAGTCCCCCTTGTCACCACTAAGGTAAAAGCTGAAAGGCAGAACTCAGTGAAAGGCAGAAGTGCTGGGACTTGGGAAAGTCAGAGGCAATGCAAAGAGGAACTCTTTCTGAACAAAAAATATTTATTTTCTCATACTGCTCTTGGAAAGGAAAATCCAGGGAGCCTTGTTTAGAGTCGTCTTTATGAAACAAAGAGAATTCTTTTCTGACAATTCAGAAATGAGATTGCCTGTGGGAGAGCATCCACTGTCCCTGCTGCTAGCTCTGTGGCATTCATGGGAGTCCTGGCCAGCATGCACTCGGGCAGAAGTGATTGCTTTAGGAACTGAAAACATGAGCTCAGACGTTGGTCATTCTTCCTCCAGTATCATCAGGGCACTGGTTCCCCCACATTTGTTTCCTATTTTGCATCTCTTCTGCTAGATTTTAGCCCAGAAGGGCTGCTTTTGTCTGGAGGAGCTGCAGAGCCATCTGCAGTAGTTGTCACCTGTACTTTCCCTTGGCACAGGATGGTGCAGGCAGGAGAGCCATGCCAGCCCTGACCAGGACTGCAGAGACCTGGCCAGTTTGGCCACACCAGTGGCAAGAAAATGTGAGAGCTGATGAAACAGCAGCATGACATGCTCCACATCAGCTCCATGGGAGTCTTGGTGAATTTTTTAAGATGAGTTTATACTACTTAACTGGATCTGCAACCTTGGCAGATTCAGTTTCTTTTCTTGCAGTGATGGCATTCTCGCTGAGAACCTGGGGCAGGGTTTTCTGTGCAGAGTCAGACCCCTCCACTCACCATGGATGCATAATGTTTGTGATGCTTCAATTAGAAAAATATGATTCTTTCAGAGATGACAAAAAGTGACAGAAGCACTAGCAGGGTGGCTATTTGCCTGACTTGTACTCTTTTTGTTAGACTCTAGGACCCTTGCAGAAACCCCTGCCTCAGCTTCAGGAATCTGATTAGATTCCTTGAAATCCAAGAGTATTTCACTATTAGTTCACCATGTGCCAGTTAGTAGCAGGCTGTGGTGTTGCTCCAAGAGCCTGTGTAGTAGGACACACCTTTCCTGCACGTCACTCTCACCGTGCTTGCAGATGGCACTCCAAACAGGGTGTTGGGGAGGCAGTTGGGAGAGAAGGAATTAAAACAAGCCAGGAGTTAAAACAACTACCAGTTTGAGACATCCTCAAAAATAGCAGCTTTTCTTTTGTTTGCTGAATTCCCCATGCTTTTACAGTGTTTTTCCCATTATTAATTTCTCCCCCAAAATAACATTTTTAAGCAGAGGAATGACTTGAGCGGGGAGAAGAGGGGATCTGCAGTCCGGGTGGGACAGCTGCATGCTCCTGTGTCTGCAGTGAGGAGTGTCTGAGAATATTTCAGTATTTCAGGCAACTTTGCTTCCTCATTGGCAAGCCCAGTAATTCCTTCCTGACAGCCCTTGCTTCCCAGGGGCAAGCGTTGGGCAGTGTGCTCATGCTGTTCACTGTTTCTATAGCCCTACTTGAAAAGAAGCATCACTTGCTGCGGGGTGCTCCTTTGAAGAAGGAAAGGATGCCCTTGGAAAAGTAAGCCCAAAGGAGCCTGGCTCCAGGACTGGTGATGCAGGCAGTTCCCACTGAGCTGGGATGGAGTTCCAGCCCTCAAAGCACCTTGTATGCCCCATCCTTGAATGCTGGCCCCGGAAAGCAGCTGCTCTGACAGCGCCCACCAGGGTGGCCAGGGATCCCGCTCTCTTATCCCTCACAGTCAGGCATGCAGCCAAACACAGACAATGTGAGCTCCAGAAACAGGTGCCAGCAGCCTTCTCCTAGGGCTGCAGGGAGGGATGGTAGAAAAGAAGCCCTGAGAGGAATTAAAAATTAAATGCTCGTGGCAGTGGCTTGCTGTCACCGCGTCTCAGCAGTTCACCTTCACCATGGCTGGCTGGCTGCCCAAGCACTGAGCAGGAGCAGAGAGAGGAGCATCCCATTCTCACTGCCTTCACTGGAGATCAGCCAGCTGGCCTGTGGCCCTGGTGGGTGGATGAGGAGGAGCTGCTTCACTGCTGCATGCACACAGAACTGACCACAACAAGCAACACATGCTTCTTCGTGGAAATCCCCTGAGTCCTGGTGAAAGGCATCACACCCGGAGATGGCCAGACCCAGCTGAGTCACAGGCCTCTTGAACAGATGCAGCTGTCCTAGCATGGGGTGCTGAGAAGCTAAACTGACCATAGCACAGCCCTCTCTGTGGTCTGGAGTCTGCAATAACCCCAGCAACAGGTGTCCTTAGTGTAGGCGGTGGCTGAGCCCACAAAGACTGGCGTTTGGGGTGCAAGGGTCAAGCCAACCAAGACTGGTGTTTGGAGGTAGATGGGCTGAGCTCCACAGGGATGTTTGGCTCTCCTTGACATCCAGTCCAGCTCCTTGGTGTGCACGTGCCCTGAAACCCCTTCTGATCCACAGCAAATTCATCACTGAGCCCAAGGCCCCTTGCAGAGCATGTGCCAAATTATTTGAATTTTGGGTCTAGTTCATAACCCCTTCTTGATATCCCACACTAGGAAAGCATTTGCTTCTCCCAAGCCTTGACATTTTTTATTTTGACGCTAACATTCAAGTGGGTGACAAGCTATCCGATTTCCTGAGATAATGACTGTGTCTGTACTATGGCCGCTGGCTGTGTCCATAAGAAACAAAACAGGGGGCAACCCCAGTGCCAGAGTTCCATAGTCAAAATCATTCCCTGTGAAGACCAGTCCCTATCCCAGTCTAGCTTCCAATCAGTTCCTTTCTTCCCAGCCCGTGCCTGCCAGTTGGCCCTCGTGCTGGGGAATGCACCGAGATGCATTTGCTTCGTAGTCAGAGGTGATGTGGTAAATGTCATCATGCATAACTGGGTATAAATCCTTGTGGGGGGACAAAAAGAGCCTTAAAAATAGAAAAGTGTTCTTTCTGAAGCCCAGGTCTAGGTAGAGCTCATGAGCTGCAAGCTCTCGCCACAGCCAGGAAATCAGCCCATTGGAGCATGACAGAAAGGCTGACAGCTCCAGTCTGTCAAACAAAGCAGTGGGGTTCTAAGAGGACCAAAGTGAAAGAAATGAGGAACATGGCTGGAAGAAAGGATAAAGAAAAGCCTTTGATCTATAGAGCACCAGGCTCTTTACTCCTCCGTCTGTACAGAGGAACATTACCATGTACACTGCTGACCTGCCTCGTTACAGAGTGTGGGTTTGATGCTGATTTCATGTTGTTTCTCGGTACATACCCTTCCCCCTGTGAGGCTCAGTTTTAATCCTTTTCTAATTTACAATCAATTTATTTTTAAGATGTGAAAAATGCAGAGGTCAGTATCCGCTACTGCACCCCTTCTGTTTTGCCATTTCTCCAGAATAAGTAAGTTGTTCTTATCTGTATTAGCCTTCTCAGCAAGAGACCAACATGTTCCACTCTTCTAATGCTGCCTCATGCCTAAGATCTGGTTTCCAAATGCTCCTTTGCCTGAAGTGAACACTGTGCACTGCACAATGCACCCTCCAGCTGCTTGGGAACTGCCCAGTCCCACATACAGCACTGCCTTTGCCACACAGCACTGTCAGGAATTTCATGTTTCACTCTGCAAAGAGAGAAGTGATGTCCAGGTGCTCTCCTCGCAAAACTTCAGGATTGAAAGAGGTCAAAAGCAAATGAGATTTCTGAATGCAGTTTTCTCCCAGTACTTGTGATTTTTTTGAATGCACCCTTTATGGTTTTGACCTTGGAGCATAATGTCAGTAAGGTTTGAGAGAGCCAGGGGAGAATTTGCCTATCTCTTTGCCTGCGGCTTTTCAGGTAGGTTTGATTATTTTAATTACTTCCTCTGTTAGACATGGAGTGTCCTCCACTTTCCCTGAATATCCCAGTCAGGTCTGGTCACAGATCACTGAGTGTTAGCACTACATAGAAGCCATGATATCGAACTCTGATATTATTTGCAGATTTACATCAAAGTTCTGCAGAGCATGAGGATACTGGCTGAAAACTTTCAAAAGCAGGGTTTAGTAAAGCAGGACTTGGGCATGACTGTGTGAAAGCATAAAGTTTTCCCTTTTCACTTGCGAACAGAAGTTGCTGTGCTTGTATTGCTCCAAATAATACAGGGGATTTGGGAAGACTTGCATTAAGACAGTTTTTCAGAGTAATTGAATATGTTTTAATCCTTATTAGCCTTGAGCAATTGGCTCCTAGTGAACTCACAGAAGGATAGGTATAATTAAAGATCTGTCTTGCGTGGCCTGCTGTGCATTTATAGCCCTGCAACTGCTCTCAGTAGTGAAACAGAAATATGTCTTTCAAAGGAAAGCTCAACAACAGGAAATATTTCTTTCAGAAATATGAACATAAGTGTTTCTTCCAAGAATCATCAGATAAAAGCAGAAACGTTCTTAAATTTCTAGTTCCACTAAGCACCTGGCTCTAATCTGCAGTTCCTTGACTTTGTTCATTTTTTAACCCAAATGGAATCCTATTTTAAGGCATTGTTTTTTCATCTGATAATAAAAGTCTATTCAACCATTTGTGTGTTTTATCAGTGTTTGCATTTCTTGTTCTGTACCATATTTTGCATTTTCTTCAATCTTTCCGCTAAAGAATCAGTGTTGTGCAAATTGCCACTGCCCAGCTGGACATAACTCCCTATTCCTTGCTATTTAAACTTGGTTGCCTAATTCTGCTGGTGGGTAATTTTGATAAAGATTTCACAGAGTGCTAAATTTGTCTGCACAGATGACAGAATGACAGGTTTTTCTCTCAGCCATTGCTGAGGTTTATGATTGCTGCTTCTCAGGTGTCTGACACAAATGGAAGTGGCACTGTTGTGGGACGTGCTTGTTATTCAGGCATTAGCCTCAAAAAGCACTAGATTATTGCATGGTTTGTCATGTCTGTTTAAGCACACTATTTCTTAAACTGTTCCTCCTACAGTCAATAAGAAACTCCATTAAATTGTATAAGCATATTAAGAAAAACAAGAGGTTTACTTAAGGAATCTTTATTGCATTTCATTATAAACTACTGAATCTAATATACCAAGAAGATTGCTTTAATTATAAGTGAACAAAAGAAATATCTGCTCTGTGTTCCTCCTTGGCAGCTATCAGCAACCTGCACCTTCTTCATCTAATGCAGTCATAACAAGTAATTAGGTTTGGTAGTTCTCCTGGGAGCAGCAGTTACCTGTATTGCACAGCCCCCAAGAGACAATGACACCAGGTGGATTTGTTAGGTTTTTGTGGTATCTGTTCTCAGCTGTTTTTTCTTGCCCTGAGGAAACTCATGAGACAGCCATGATGTAGGCAGAGGGTTCAGATAATGAGCTGATGATCTCCCCATCTCATCTCTAGCCAGTTTCACTGCCCTCAGTGCTGCCCTCTGGAAGCTCAGCAGACGGCAGAGAGCTCTGGTGGCCCTCTGTGCTTGCAGACCCACGCATGGCTAGTTTTTGTTGTGCAGAGTGAAGTGCCTTGGTGCCATTCACTGTTTTGTAATTTATTACTATTTCAATTTCTGAGCAAACAATTTTCAAAGGAGAAGAAGGAAGAGCTCAGCCCAAGGTGGTGTCCTAGAGCAAGACCTCTCTGCCACCTGTGTTCTTCCCTGTTAGGTGGATATTTGACAACTGAGTGAAGGTCTGATAAGCAGAGGGATTCCTCCATATCTGTCATGGTGGGGCTTGTGAGGGGAGCATGACACAACATGGTGTCTTCCCACTGTCACAATCAAGCCAGTGCTGGGCATGCCTTGAGGCAGAAGGATGGCTGTCAGGAGGTTTGGGTGCCTACAGCCTCTGAGCCTGGGTAGGGTGAGAAGTGCCTGATGAGAGTCTGTTCTGTGCCATCCTCCTGTGAGTCTCTGCCAACCCAGGAATCTTGAAAACTGATCCCATCTAGGCCAGAAGCCTGTGACCAGCTGATAAAAAAGCCATACAGATGAAAAAATCTTTTCCTTCCTCTTCCTGTGCCTCCGTTCAATCAACACTGCAGTGCAGCTGTCACCCAGTAATTTTTGTGAAGTCATCAGTAATCTTCAGATGAAAAGAATGGTATTAATAAATTACTGTGTTCCTTAGAGGAGACAAAAGGATGACAATAGAGAGGTGAAATTTTGTAGAAAGCTTGAATTACTCAGTACTGAATAGAGTACTAGGCACGTTTGTAATTCACTTTCGAAGAAAATGCAAAACTTACTATTTCATTATTTGGACAACAGCCTGCTAATCCTCTTGACTCCGAGGTTAAGCCCAACCAGCTGTGAATTTTATTTTACTTGTAAATCTTAATTTCAGTTAAATTTTTTGCAATAATGTATTGCTGCTCTCAGTGCTGTCTGATGCTTGAAGTGACAGAGCTGGCCAGCTTTCCTGACCTGTCTGTTGCATCCTGGCACTTGTTCCTCTGCTTGCACAAACCTCCCCTCGCATTCCTGCCACTCTCCATCACTGATGTGTGGTGAGGGGTGATTACACAGTGCAGAGGAAAATAGAGATATTGCAAACTTGTTTGCTTAACATCACTGCGTTTGGCTCTCCTCACGGTGATCCTCTGCGCCAGAAAAACTGCCCACTGTAAGAAGCATGCTGGTTTTTTTGGATGCTGTTTCCCTCCCAGAAGTCACGACAGTAGAGGATCTCCCGACTCCCCCAGTCCACTGCAGGTATCCATGTCACATAGACCCTATTTGTGGATTTTTCAAATTGCATTTTCCCATGACTTTGGCTCTTTGTCTTGTGATCTTTGAAGAAGGCTGTTCCACAGACTTTGCTGCTCTAGTGGTTTGAGATTTGCTTCTCATTCCCAGCCAAAATTTATTATGGCTAGTTTATACTCATTTGTTCTTTTGCCAGCATTGTCCTTCAGTTTAAATAGCTTTTCTCCTTCCCTAGTGTTTACCCCCTCTGATGTATTTATAGACTACAACCATATCCCCTCTTGGCCTTTCTTTAGCGAGGCTAAATATCCAAGTGCCTCTGGTCTCCTCTGAGAGCACAGGCTTTCCATTCCCTTATTTGGCTTAATAGCCCTGCTCTGCAGCCACTGCAGGCCAAAATCCCTTTTCCTCAGCATGGAAAAGGCCATGTAGTACAGAAATCCAGGTGAGCCCTCATATTTCAAAAACCTGCTCATTAATAGCATTGCTATTTCACCCTCCCTGAACTCAGCAGGTTCATTAGAAAGCATCACTTTTCTCCTGCAGAACACATTATATGGTGTTTTCCTGTTATCTAATGGCTATCTAAGTCCTCCAGCTCTTCCTCCTGCTCCATCATTTCTAGTTAAGAACATCAATTCTTCCCACTGGTCCTTCACATTTTGCAATAAGGAATTTCATCCCTTTGAACTATTCCAGTGCTAAGATTCTTCTTGTGGGGTAGTCTGGTGTCCACCTGGTGGTGCCTGTCACCTTGGTGTCATCAGTAACTGCACTGCTCTGAGATTATGCATCCTGGTTATTAATGACAATGTACAACTGCATCCATCCCAAGGCTCAGCTTGGAAGAACCCTACTGTAACCACCTTCCTCCCAAGATTTCTCCTTTGATTTCAATTCACGATCCCGAAAGAGGAAACATCTGCCTTACTATGTCCAGCACATACCCAAAGGAATGATTTTCTTTGATTTTACCCAAGTGGCTTTGAATTATCCTTTCTATACACATCTGTGTATCTATCAGAAGTGAATGCTTATGTACTGGTTGGGAAGCCAGTGCAGGCAGACATCCTACAGAGTTTCCATATAAGGTCAGTTCTGCCAAGAAACTTCAGTTTTAACCTCTAACATTTCTACAACTTCAGTCTGAGATCCCTCTTCAGCAGCACTTGCCAATTGTGGTACTCAAGTTGGGGTGTTAGCAGATGTGTTTTTCTCTGCTTCAGTCTCCCAGAGGGTTATGAAGCCAAATTCATGATGCAAATGACTACACTTATTTTTCAGATTTAGTACACTTTTTTTTAAAATGGGAATTTGGAATGGGTGAAAATTCTTTTGTATTCTGGCATGTGTCCCTCATATCTTGGCCTGAAGAGGAATAGCAAAAATGATGTTTGTACCCTTTATATTCAAAATGTGTGAGACTATAAATATCTTGTAGTCCTAAAACATTCCCGCTTATTCTTCAATTCAGACTGTGAGATTTCTCCCTGAACATCTCCCTGTGTAGTCTGACAAATATCTGACTGTCTCCTTCTTTGTGCCAAAGGGCTTAGAGTCTTTTGGAGGAGCTGGTGGTGACATCTCACAAACCAAATAACACAGCTACTTCTGTTTTGGACTCAAATAGACCAACAGAGAAGAAATTACTGAATATTTAGCTGCTGTTTTGATGACAGGAATATCAGTCCTTGTCCTCCTTCCCATGACTAGTTCAGGCTTTGTTTATCTCTCAATTTTATCAGCTACTTCTTCTAAATACGTTGTACAAATGAGAACTGAATGAACTGAATGAGAACTAGTTCCTTTAAAAAGAAGAGAAAAAGAAAAGGAAAGGGCCTTCAGAAATATCAAGTCAGTCTAGTTTAAGTTTGTTCCCTGCTTATAATTTAACTATTTATACGAACATTAGAGCATTCTCTGATCTGAAGAATAAGCTTTCAGCTTTTCATATTGTGGGCTGGCTGAAAATCCTTCGCCTAGTGCCTACATCTGAGATATTGTAAAACCAAAGACCAGATACTCCTGTGACTCCAGACTTCATCTTACTTGTTTGGGGAACCAGTTATCCTGGATGCTGCTCAAAGAATAATTGATTTGAAGATCTGGCTGCTGAGCAATTAGGTAGAAAAGGTTTTATTTTGTCATGAGGTTTTATTTTCCAGCCATTTTTGCTAAAATCAAGGAACTTCACATCAAGAAGGAATTATATAACTCAACCTGACACTCCATGTTGAGCAAACAGAGACTGTGGTCTGCTCAAGCAATTTTGTGAAACTAGCCTCCCATATTTCTGTTTCTGCCAACCCATAAATTTGGAATTCGCTCACTCACTCTCTAGATTCCATTTAGAGAAGGTATTGACTATATTTCTATAGCTGTATAGAGACAGTGAAATTTAGATTTCTGAATCTGGAGTTTTCTGTGGGTAAGTAATGTGGGGAGTTTGATAAAAAAACAATCCCTTCCTGAGCTGTTGTCAAAGGATGTATCTTGTTAAAGGTTGATTCTAGATTCAAAGCACTCAGTGTGTACCTGCACACATACTCTGACCCAGTCCAGCCCCCTTGCTCTGTTCAGGCAAAACTGGGGGCCATGGCTATGAGAGCCCAGCAGTGGATCCCTTCCTCCAAGGAAGTTGATCTGAACCTTCAGAGGGGACTCTTCTGCTGGTCTCTGCCTCTCTGTTGATACAGGGCACCGACTGAAGATGAGCAGAGTCAGACAGCTCGGTCCCCAGCGCATGCAGAGCTCATGGCATCCGTCAGAGAAGTCCCTTGGGGCTGCAGCCCCCATGCCACCCCACAGGCTAGAGTCACAGTGTGCAGCCAGCTGCCTGGAACCAAATGTCTGCCCCCTTTCCTCCTTTCCCACAGCATCATCTCTTGCTGAGAAACCTGAATGTAGGAAGCATCCAAAAGTATAGGCAGGGGAGTGTGCCAGTCTGCAGCTGCTTAGCATCTCAAAAGGAAGACTGAATTCCTTGTATCTGACAATCGAGATGCAGGCAGTCAATGTATTGACAGAATTAGTTCATACTCCAGTCCATCATGTGTACAGATAATGCACTGTGGGATTAAGCTACTGTAGCAATACATTTCCTAACCTAATTTTAAAAGATAAAAGCTCCAATGAAGTGAGGCTTCATGGCATACTCCACTCCATTCAGTTTCCAGTCCTTCAGAAGAACAGTTGAGAATGCCCTCCCTCAGGTTGCTGCTCTGCATCTCTGACCTCCTGCAGAAGCAAATTTTCCAGGGAAGGAAATAGAGCAGCACTAAATCTCCCCTCCCTCTGGCTACCAGCATCTGCTGTCACTCTTCACAGCTCACGTGAAAGGTCGTATGGAGCAGGGCTTTGAGAAGCCCTCCAAGTACAATAAGGAGGAGTGCTGTCTGCCACCACACCTGCCTCCCCTTGTCTGCTCCCTCTGCTCTTCTGCAGCACTTCCTGACCACCCTACTCTTCCAATGAGTTTCAGACAGCCACAAGCACTGCCAGTCCACTGCACCTTTGATCTGCAGACAGGAGTAGCTTCTGAGTACTGGTGGCACATGAGAAGCTGGTTCCCACTGCCTGTTGCAGCTCGGCAGCAGAAGGAGGAGGGAGAGAGTGGCACAGTGATGTTGGGTGGACATTTCAGGCCTTTGTTCATGTTTTGGAGGCAGAGAGGGCTGAATGCACTGGGCATCACACGAGGTCAGATGATGTCTGGGGATTGTTCAACACCCACGGACCTCCTGTGGCAGCAGCTGAGGGACAGATATTGCAGCCAGTAAGGAAACCTCAAGAGCTGATAATTTTAGGCTGGATGGCAGCTTACACCTCAGCAATGCAACTGCTGAACTTGTCCGTCTCTGCAGCCTCAGAAATGGCAGTGGCTCTGCTACAGTGTGGTCGAGCCCCAGGGAACGAGGTGGCTGCATGTGCACGGGGCAGCTGTGGAGAGGCAGTCAGGTGCCCCTCAAGGCAGCACAAGCAGGGATCAGAGAATAGCTGAGGTTGGGAAGGTCCCTTAAAGGTCATCCAGTCCAACCCCCAAGTCTTAACAGGTCGTTGATTTCCATTCATGATTGAGCTGCCTTGCGCTGCTAGTGAGACCAGAGTTTCTTGGAACTTCACTGAATTAAATTTTCATCTGGCCATGCTGCAAGGATGGTATTGTTAGAAACCACAGGCATGAAGCCCATGTAATGCTGGTGGCAGGAGCTTTATTTCTTTTGGCCATGCTTGAGGAGTTCTCAAGCTCCACCAGACTTCTCTGAGATATTGGTTGTCTTCACATTTGAAAAGGCAGCATTTACATTGCAGGCTCCTGCAATGTGCTTGGTATGTGCTAGTTTAATATAATTTTAAGCCGTTGATCAATACAAAAATAAATCCTTGTGTTGAAGTGTTGTCTTCCTTTACGAAGGCCTAAATGTTTGATGCTCCAAAGAGTGTGCTAAAAGCATCTGGAATAAGGAGACAGTGGCATCTTGTTCGCTTGGAAACTCCTGGGAAAAAGTGTTCATTGCTTCTATATTAACAAAATCCAAATAAATTAGTACTTTTTGTGCTGTTTGAGTGCTTAAAGTGCAGTTCAAAAGGCATATCACACCAAAAAGATATCATATTTTCAGGTACTCATATCCTGCCCATAATTATTGCCTGCACAGAAGACTGTTACAAGCTATTTACTTGCATCAGCTTCACAGCTGGCCTGCAACCAGCAGCTGAGGTTCACCCCAGTTCTAGATGTGAACCTCAGACAAGGTTTACAGGAAGCCTTCAAAAACACAAGTTGGTGGTTTCAGTAGGGTTCAGCAGCACCAGCTCCCCGTGCCTTCCTTTGCCTGCTTATTTTCATATCATATTTTACCATCTGCATTTCAAAGAGAAGTGTTTGAAATTTTTTTATGAACCAAGGTTGATATTAGACACTAAAAGGGACAAACACTTTTTGCCTGGATTCTTTGGCCAATATGTACATTGCTTACAAGTTCCCATTTAGAACAGTTGTCACACAGGTGTGTAAAACACTCTGAAAAGCCCTTTCCTTCACTGCTGGTTCTTGCTGCAAGTGGTTCCAGTCATCGTGCAGAGCTCCAGGAGCTGCTGATTATCTCTGTGCACAGCACACCTGTGTTACCCCCCTCCACCTCTGTCTCAGCTCATCTTCCTGTCNGTGCACAGCACACCTGTGTTACCCCCCCTCTCCACCTCTGTGTCAGCTTATCTTGCTGTGTCTGCTGTGATTTTTATTTTATTGGGCTTTGTTTGGTTAATGGCCTTGTTCTTCTCCACTTGTAAGTGTCTGAGGAACTGCAGTGCCTAGTGGGATGCAAGGTGGAATGGCCTGTGGCCACAGGCAGGACAGAGTTTGGGGAGGCACCGGAGGCAGTAGGCCAGGTGTGACAAGGTCAGGTGTTTCTGAGGAATCTAATCAACCTCTCAGCCAAGCCCAGGAGGTCTCTAGGCTCAGTTCTGCAGGATCTCCCAGAAATGCTTCTTGTAGCTGCTGGACGTTACTCTGATGTAAGCTGCGATTACTTTGCTGATCTGAGGGAGGGAGACAGCTGCATGTTAGGGAAGTCTGGCCCATTTCCATCATGATGCATTGTCATTTTCCACAAAAGCATTTACCAGCAGTTGCTCCAGCCACTTGCCAAAAAAAGAGCATTTTTTTCTTCCTTCAAACAAGAGTGAATATAGCATTGGAACTACATATACATATTTTTATCCTCGGTAGTTTCTCACAATAAGTGTGCCACATGGCATAGCATGAAATTGTATTAGAGGAACCAGCACACACATCAAAGCTTTGATTGTAAACTTCCAGCGCGGAGAAGGAGATGAGCAATCCTTACGTTCAATTATAACTGCAGATATTTCCTTTTTCCTAAGCTGGTGTCTGTTACCATGACCACAACCTTCAGAGTTTTCTGGCTATTTTAAAGTCATTACTAGGAATAAAAGAGCAGATGTTTAATTATATTCTTCTTATTCCATTCACTAGGTACATTTTAGAAAAATGACTAGTCACACAGGACATTTTAGAAGTCTTCAGCAAAAAAATAACTCCTTTTTTGTTGTTTATAATTTTTTCTAGAGAAAAATAGCAGAAGTTTATTAATATATGCCAATATGCACTTTGTCTACAATTTCCAAGTAGAGGTGAGGAAAGCAGTTTCTTCACATCTTAAAGACTGGATATTAGATTGGTATTAAGAGTGATCAGAGGTAAGTCAAAACCATTCTGTAGAAAATATACCAGTCATTGACAACCCCAAAAGATTGAGAATGTCCTTTGAGCACTCTGGTTTCCACCCAAAGAAACACTGTTAAGCCGGAGCCATATAATTGCACATCACCAGCAGAGTCCTGCACAGGCCCTGCTGCCCAGGTGTTGTGAGTGTCAGTATCCCCACTGTGTGTACAATCCTCTGGGATTTATCAAAACACGAGACCTCACCAGAAACTTCTTCTGCACCTCATTGTGGCACTTGTGGTTTGTGGATAGAGACAACAATTACTCAGGAGATTGCTCGGCCAACAGGACTGCAGGGAACGTGATCCCCCAGATGTCTCCTGGACTGTTCATGGTATGTTCCTCTTTACTAAGACTACATTACCACTTGTGTCACAGAATAGAAGATTTGTTCATTAAAGCTTCCTGTACTCAGAGTTGCCTAAGGTTAATATTTTGTCTGTAACGTTGGTGACTCCATTATGCTTTGTCATCTCCCTATGCACACCCTTCCCCACTAGACTCTTTTCAGGCCAAAAGAACAACTTGATTATAAGAAAGATTGAGTATGAGGTAGGTCCTGAATCCTACTGAGACTGGGATGTAACTTGGTTTACACTGAGAAATGTCACAAAAAGGCAGCCTCTGATGTCTGCCCACTTCCAGGGACAAATGGCTGCTGAGCAGGGACATTTGGGTGTTTGGCTTGAGCACGTTTGGATAGAGCAACCCAACTTCTCATCCCACTCTTACTTTCAGTGTCTAAACTTATTTGGATCTGTGTTTTGTTGCTCTGTGCCCGAGCTCTTCACCAAAGATTTCCTTGATGTACCGAAGTGTCGGGAAGCTGAATGCACTAGAGAAGTGAAAGATGTGAATTCATATCTCCATATTCAGGCTGCTCTCCCATTCCCTCTTACAGATAGGTGTTCTAGACCAATGCTGTTAAACACCCTCCTAAGTTCTCTTGACTCAGAGCTGCTAGGTATCAGCTTCCTAATGAGTTATGAGATCTCATTGTTTAGCTGTTTTTGCTCAGCTCCTCTTGGTGGTGGAGTTTGCTCTAACTAGTGCTGCTACTAACCCAAAGCTATTAGTTTATTAAGATGACCATAATCTCATCAGCAATTATGCTGATGAACACTGATTTAGAGATTTTGCAAACTGGAGCAAAGGACAGTGCTATCTTCCCCTCAAAAGCAGAGCTCACACTATGGAGGGAGTTCCAGAATGGGACTGAAACTCCATATGGAAACAGAAATGCCAAAAGAGGGAGTTTAGTTCAGGGTCAATGGCTGCAGAAAATCCCATTATAGGACATGTGTCTAGCATCCAGCAGCTTCTTAGCATCCCTGCTGCTATGTGATGCTTACAGAATGTCCACACTAGGCTGCTGCTGGGCAGGCAGGGGAAGAGCTGGCCAACAATGGATGTGCCTCTCAGCCACTGTGGAGAGGGTGCTGGCTGCCCAATAGTCCCTTCTCCTCTAACCATGTGAAGCTTGGTGGTCATGTTTTTTCCTTTATTTTTGGTCATGCAATTATTTTGTTAAGTTGCAATCTCTTCTGTTGCTGTAGAAACTGCTCTTGCCTGTGCAGAGTCTGTAATTAAATATGACTCCTCTCATATTGTGCCTGCAGTGCACCGTGCACTATCCAAAACTGTCAGTTCCTTACTCTTTTTCCCTGTCACCTGTTTCTCAGAGATGTCAGTGTCATTTCCGCAGTTGCAGTGAGTTCAGCAGATAGAAGGCTGAGCTTTTGGCTTTAGGAATTCGTTCCTTCTAGAATAGTAATATAATGCTACAGACTTACCCTAAGTAATCCAGCCACCTAGTGTGGCTGAGCCAGCGCAGGACAGAAACACTCTTCTGCCTACATGGAGGCATAATCACCCTCGAGCAGAAAAGGAGACAGGAGAGCATCCATGCACATTTTTAGGCAATCCCTTACCTCAGGCATGGTTTTAGTTTGCAGTGCTGGAAGAAAAGTAAGTGCCTTGCTTACAACATCTGCTTCACGCTCCATGCATGACTGATCACATCCCTGGCTGCAGCAGAGCTGCGGTGCCAAGGTCGTGGGTTCTGTGCTGTGCTGAGCCGCTGTGACAGATGACCTCAGATCTGTCCCATCTACCAGTGCTGAAGGACCCATTTGGTTCTCTCTTTAGGGCACTCACAGTTCAGTGTGGCACTCACCTCTGCACCCTGCTCCCCACTCTGGGTTGTACTAACCTGTGTGGTAACCTACATGAGGGTGTCTTGTCTTCTCCTCTTCAAAGTGTGTCCATCTAGTTAATGCTGGATATATTCACATATGTCCTATATATAGTTCATACATGTACATATGCATATATTACATGAAAAGGTGAATTTTCAAATTCAAATAGTTGAAAAAGTTGAATTTGGGTGATCTGTGCTTTCTCTCTCAACTCTTCTAGTGTGAATCTCTTTCATATAATAGGAGCATATATATTAGTGCAGTCAGCTCTGCCTTTCCAATATGCTCCATTTTTGTGACATCTCTTGGAAAGGAATTGCAGAAATCCAAGAGTGGGGTCTCTGTGAATAAAGAAGATGGCTTCAGAGAGAGGGAATTTACTTACAATTCTAAAACTGCACACCCCAAAGTCTTTTATTCAGTGCATCCTTAAGTACAGAGGGTCTTGCAAATCGGAGGAATCTGTCTAGCATCACACCACAAGTCTCCCCGCAAACAGTGTGAGTGTACAAGGGGTTTACGTGCATTACTGTCCTAGAAAGTGTAACTTAGCCCATTTGCTGAAGTCCTATCACTATCTCAAAAAGTACCTGGAGAGCTTTCCATTTTGAACAATCCTATCTATGTGTCTTTCTCAGAATGAAGAAGATGCATCCATGTTCCATAGTCATTACAATGCACCTTTCAGTGGGGTCTCAGTGTGTTTCTAGATCATCTCATCAAGGACCTGTAGTTTTTCCTATGAATGCATTATTGTAGATATTTTTGGTCAAATTTTAGTTAAATATGCTTCTGTTATCAGCTAGCTTTGTAATGAAAGGGATCAGAATATATAAAAGCTTCAAAGTTCCCAGGTGAAAAAGTTGATGTCTCAAATGGCCATTCAATAGATACAGGAGTGATAATCTGCTGAGATAGGCTCCTGCAGGAAAAGAATCAACAGAATAATGCTTTTTTGTTTGTGACTACTTTCAAAATTCACGTACAGAGGCTCCTTTCTTTAAGCATCTCACACATATCCTGAAGAAAGAATATTTTAATGATAAACTTGAGCTGTCTGATCTTCCCTGAGCACTCTTGTTTACTTTGGGCCTACTTCAAAGCTATGCTTAAAAGATTTGTTTTGTTTTGATTTTTTTTAGGTTTTTTTTTTAATAGAGTAAAACTAGTTTCTAGGTGAAATGTGTAAAATACCTGGATGTCCTTGCTTGTGACTGTCCAAGGAGAGCTGGACAGCACATTCTGTATTCAGTGTAAGGTCCCACATGCTGCCTGAGGCAGAGGGCATGCAGAGGTATGTCCCCAAGTTTTTGGAAGATGTTTGCACCAGGCAGGCCCGTTCTGCCTTCTGCCTTTGGGCAGAAGGAAATAAATCCCCTGCATGTCTTCATAGATGAACAATATAAAGTTGGATGTGTCAGCAGTGACCTGGCAGCCAGGAGGGCCAAGAGTGTCCTGGGGGCATCAGGCACAGCATCACCAGCTGGGCAAGGGAGGGGATTGTCCTGCTCTGCTCTGCTCTGCTCTGGGGCGGCCTCACTTTGACTGCTGTGTGAAGATTTGGGCACCACAAAATAAGAAGGATATAAAGGCATTAGAAGGTACCCAAAGGATGCCTTGAGGGCGTTGAGGGGAAGCCGTATGGGAACAGATGAGAGCACTTGTTCTGTTCAACCTGGAGAAGAGGAGATTGAGGGGAGACCTCAACTTCCTCATGAAGGGGAGGGGCAGATACTGATCCCTGTTCTGTGGTCCCTGTGACAGGACCCGAGGAAATGGCCTGAGGTTGTATCAGGGAAGGTTTAGGTTGGATTATTAGAAAAAGGTTTTTAACCCAGAGGGTGTTTGGGCTCTGGAACAGCTCCCCAGGGAAGCAGTCTCAGCATCAGCCTGACAGAGTTCAAGAAGCATTTAGACAATGCTCTTGGGCACATGGGGTGACTCCTGGGGATGGTGCTGAGCAGGGCCAGGAGTTGGACTTGATGTTCATTGTGGGTCCCTTTCAACTCAGCTTATTCTGTGATTCTCTGAGTTACACCTCCTAGGCTGTTAAGATGATAGCAAAATCTGCCTGTCTCTAAGATGAGTGTTCCCATTCAGGGTTGCCTTCTGCCTTTCTTCTTTATGCTATATTTCATTGTCATCAGTCACGAATTAGAGATGTGTTCACATGTGTGTGTGGACATTCATGCTCAGATAGTGTGAAACAGGTGCTGTCATCAGGATGGTTTAACAGTATAAGAGATTTGTAAGGGAGATGATATATTTTTATTACATGAGTTTACATGCTGTGAAACAGCAGAATGTACCTTTGGTGTACACTATCGAGTGTTGCAGGCTGGCATCTATATGAAGTTATCATTAAAGAATTTCTGCCTGTGTTGGAATGGGGTCACACTTGGAAATATGTTTTTTCTGAGATCTCCCACTTGGTTTCAAGTAGCCCCCTCCCTTCCCAGTTCATCATCTGAATTAAATTGTCCCAAGAACCAAGAAGTATCAGGTGAGATCAGGCCTTGCCAAAGCCCCCACAGTCTTCAAAACCAGTGGACTCCAGATGGGTTTGTCACCAAATATGATACAGATCTTCTAATTCACCATCTGGCTCCTTTAAAATGAAGGTGAGACTGCTCCAAGGAGGTTAGTGACAACCTCCTTCTCCACCAATATTCCTCTCTGCTCCAAATGTGCTAATTACCCTTTTCTGTCATGCTTATAGTGCATTAACAATGATAAATTTACAGGCCACCTGTTTCTCTCCTATGTTTATCTCAGGACTCACTGCTTTGTCTGACCCACTAAGGCACTTAAGAGAGTCCATTTATTTTTACCTCATTAGGGGGTCAAAAAGATTTGTTAACACCCTCCTTCGCAAACTCAGCTTCTTAGCAGCGGTATTTAACCCATCTCATCCAGTTCTGCAGTATTTAGCCTTTTCTGTCCCTATCACATGCGAAAGTTGGTGAGGACACCCAAGCTCTGTGCTAATGAGAACATCCAGGCTTGTGCTGGTGAGGATTGCCTCCTGGTACTTTGCCAAGGAGCAGCACATGCAGCCTCAGGAGCACTGATATAGATCTTTGGTCAGAAGACAACCCTATTATTGGATTTCCAGGTGCATAACTAAGCAGTGAGTGGAGAAGGCTACACAGAACTTGTTTAAAAAGACCATTTTTTTTTCCTGTGTAAGGACCAGGAAAAATGGAAGCGGTGAGATGTGCGTTATTTCACAGCAGCTCCCCAGCTTTCAACATTGTGCTTGCACAAAAACTGTTGTGCCAGGACTCCATCAGACCATGTCAGGTCAGCACATATCCTCAACCCTTGGCCCATACAGGTTTGTTACCACTTGCTGGCCACGTGCAACACTTTGTTGTGGCTAGCCAGCATCATGGGGCATGTCTTGTCATCCTGAAAGCCAGCAGTCCCTGGCAGGGGTCCCAGCATGTCCACGTCCTTAACTCCTTTGGGAGGATCTATAGATATGTGGCATGAAGACTGCTCCCAGGTCTCTGTGAGATAAATCAGGATTTATTCAAGGACTGAGGACTGAGGGCTCAGCTTGGGACACCCCTGCCCACATAGCAGTGGTGCACACTTGTTTCTGTGCACGTAGAAAACTCAGAGTAGAGAGATCCCATCCTTTAAGTGAAATGCATGTAGTCAAACTTTGGCCTCCACTGCTTTGACTACAGAAGAAAACAGGAGTCTAAAAATAAGGAAATGTTTGCCTCTTGGAAATTTTCTAAGCAATTAATCTAAGAATTATTGATGTTTCTAATTTTGTTAGATGAGGGAGGACCATCAGTCACACTCAAAAATACCAGCTCTTTGCTGATAACTCATAAAGTGGAATGGCTTTTTTATGAAGTTGCCAGAAGAAGGGTTTGCTGCCAGAATCAAGGGTACTGCTCTATCCCACTTCATCCAGGAAACTTCCAAGAAAATTTTGGCTGTCTACCTAAGTTGTTGTGTGGGATTTTTCTTTTCTTCTCTTTTTTGAGTGCCTGGAAACCAATTCCAAAGCCAACGTTACTGCCAACCTTTTAAAAGAAGTAATGACAATTTATGCTAATAGGAGGTTTCACAAATCAGTATGAGATCACTGAAACCAGTTCCCATCTGATCACACATGAATGAACAATGTGTGGGTTTGAACTGTGTTCATGATATGACGATAGCTCCATCTTTCATTCAGATTGAGATCAAATTACTATTACCAAGTGCTGGGTGGCAAACTGTTGATAAGTCACTGTTTTATCATCCTGTGGAGATTAATTTGAAAACATCCTTGTTTTAATGTAACTGAGTGATAGATTTTAAAGTACCTCTCAATGAAATAGATACTGTTGGTTAATGAATAGCACCCTTTCCTAGAATATTCATTAAAAAGCAGTGAGCCTCTTCGGGTACATCCTTCTTTTAATAAAGAAAAAACAAGTAGAAAATCAGAATTTTTATATATATATAATTGCATACTTATCAATTTCTTAATCTTTCTTGGATGATTCCTTTGTTAATTCACAGGAGGATCCCTGTGCTGCTCACTGACTTAAGTGACTTTCCAGTGAATTAATTAGAAGATCAAGATCTGAGACTTATTTGGTGGAACAGGATGTGCTTTTTTATTGAATAAGTGATTTGTATGGTGATTTTATATGGCACTTTTCAAACAGTGGGCTGATTATTCAGTGTTCATCCTGTTTCTAGGCAGAGGAGCTTCACTGGTTTTAATAACATCAGTAGCAGAGGAGAGAATTAGGAAATACTTCATGCATGAAGTGAGAGGAAGCATGCAATGTCTGAGGAGTGGGTTGGGACAGAAATTATTGGTGAAGATGATGTGGAAGGGAGAATTGTCAGCTGAAGATAATGAAAGGACATCTTAAAAGCTATATGTAGCAAGAGGAGGAGAGAGACATTTAAAATACGAGACCTTTATTTTTATAAGGCATGATACTGAGAGCACAAGAGGTTATTCCTGTACTAAGAATAGGTCATATGGGGCATACAGAGCAAGAAAAGAAACTGGAACAAATGTCAGAGACAGAAATCTATTGGTGAGATTATGATTACATAGGAGCATATGTCACTGGAAGGATCTGAAATATTGGCCATCAGGTAACTCAAATCTTCCATTAGCCACAGGCTAAATATTCTCTTAGAGTCAGCATCTCTCTCATGCTTATGGACATTTCCATTCCTTTCCATGACTGAAAAGTAATGCTTCCCAGGAAAAGGAATCAGATCATCAAAATCTGGATCTGTAGTTGAACACTGGTGATGTTGCTGATCAGAGTTCAGAAACTGCTCTTAAAAACAACAGTACTGTTACTCTACCATTAAGGCAAAAGCAACAAGGCAAATCATGGTAGATGAAATGGTAATAGTTTTCTATTAATTAGATACAAAATACATCTTTGCTACTTATTTCTTTTGGATGATTAAACTAGAGAGAGACAAAGAAATTAAGTCATAGATGGTCTTCTTCCAAGGTTTCCAAACCCTGCTGCTTCAGAGATTATATATTTCATTGTTAGGATATTGTTTTGGTGGTGCATGGCATCAAAAATGCCATTATTTGCAAATGCTAATAGTAGTAATGGACATGCATAAGAAATGCAGAAAACTTAAGAGAAATTATGTGACAGACTTTTTCAAAGATAATAGGAAAAGTAAGAAAGATTGTGTTTGTTTTAGGGAGCTAAAGAATAGTAGTGGAAAGTAGGAGGTAGCGGGGAAAGACAAAGTATAAGAAGGAAAGGACAAGGTTTTATATACTAACACAATAAATAAAAGTTATAGAAAATGAAAAATGGGGAAAGGCACTAAAACTGACATACAAGAAATCTCAGAGAAGCTGACGTCTTGAGAACAGCAAAGAGGCAAAAGTACACTGGCTAAAAATGTACCAGGATCAGCTTTTCTGTTTATTTACAGTCACTAGGAAGTGGTGAATAGTGACATTTTATTTCATGTTGGATAGAATCTGGTTTTTCTAAAGTTAAACCTTGGAAAGCAGCTTTCTGGTACTGCCACTTCTTTTCTACAACAGTGCTATGAATTGTTTGTTGTTCACATGAGAAAAAACAGTTCATTTGTTTGAAGACAGTTATCTGATGGACTTTGTTTACTTGCTCAAAGGATGTTAGTAGTGAAGGAAGAAGTGCTGTTAACCCTTTCTTTTGTGAAGGAGTTCATCTTAGTTGAATTTACTGAAATTTTTCAGTGACGGCAGAAAAGTTTTCAATCTCACAATTCATATTTTTCTGTCTAGATTTCGTCCTGGGTTTTATACTTTATTTCTCATTTCAGTTTGGGCAGTGCTATAAACTTGTTGAATTCATGCAAACAATTTTTTACTAGACTTCGTATAATGACTAGATGATACCTGGCATTTCAAAAGTTCCTTTGTAAATCAGTACTGTCTATGAGTGTCTACTACCTAACTCAATATCGAGAACTGCTAGGATTTTGTTTATTGATAATAAGCAATAGTAAGAACATCAAGATTGTACAAGCATTTGTTTACACATGTGTGAGAGACAGAGAAGAACAGCAAATTATTTTTGCACTTAATTTGTCAAATGTTTTTCTATGCCTCTTAAGGGAGTTTGCTTACCGACCTTTACCATGTTGTTCAAACTCCCAAATTCATTCCTGTTGAGTAATTTCTAAAATCAGGCAGCACACTGTGTTATGCATGAAATAGCAGTTGGGTAAGACACGGGTCTGTGGTTTTCACAGCCGGCTGTCAGGACTGCATGTCATTCTGACTTTCAAAGTGAATACAAATGAAAATCTTCTTCCAGTGACTTTACAGATTATATCCAAGCTAAGTTTCCCAAGCTAAGTTTTTTCGGGTTTGTACACAAATGGTGCTCATAGGGAACAGAATCTCCACATTAAATGCCAGTTTTAGCCAGATCCAGCCCTCCCAGGTCAGCTGTCCACGTAGAGTGTGAAGAAGGAGGTGCTATAAGGTGGCTTGATAAATCATCAGACTGTCAGGAAAAAGAAGAGACACTGTCATCACCAATGGCAACCACATCCTTGTCTGTGAAGACTTTTCAGGGAGCACAGCAAAGCACCTGAACTGGGGTCCATGGCTGAGCTTTGCAAGCTGACTGCATTGCTGGACCAGCTTGGGGGCAAATATGGTCTTCCTGCACCTTATCTGAAGCACAAAGGTTGTACGTGAAGACAAAGAAGAGGTCTTGGGAAAAACAGCAAAGACATTATCTTAAAACAAAATTAAAATATTTCTTTCTTTCATTTGTGCTAAAATCCTTCATGTCAGCATATCTTCTCAAATAGAATTCATATTATGACTCCTCTGGATGAAGTTAACTTTTGAAATAAAATATATTTATTTAACTGTTAATGTTCAAAGATAGGCATTTATCATGGAGGAAATATTCTCCTTAAATTATCAGTTTAAAACCTTTGTAATATAGAAGTAGCTTACTGCGCTGCAATTTGGGAATTACAAGTTCCTTTCAAATGTAGGAGCTGTAGGCTGTGCCATATGTCACTGGGAGGATGTTTTCTCATATATTCACAGGAAAATCTTGGATTGGAATTATGAATTCCGTGAACTTGGCAAGAGAGCGTGATGAATAAAATAGAAGTGGCTAGCCTCAAACTCCCCTAGACAACTAGAAGCTAGAAACTTGCCATATGTCATTGACTTCCATGAGCAATGCTGAACAGTAGAATATCACCCTCTCTTGCAGCATTAAATACTGCCCTAAGTCATTTACACCAAGCAGATGGCTTTGTTGTTGATTAGAGCTGGTTAGAATCTGTAATTCCCGTTCCAAAGGAAATCTTGACATTTGTATTTATTTTCACTGCTTATTGGAACAAAACATCAAAATTTCCCAGTGGAATGGATATTAAAACTGATCTGGAAACACCAAGTTATTTCACTTCATTGGTATTGAATTGTTTTCTCAATAATATCAAACCAGTGTAATTCTAAAATAAATGCCAAAACAAAATTAATAAACACATAAATAACACTGAAACATTTTGTCATGTTAAAAGGAAAATATTAAATTGAAATTATAAATTCTGACAGTTTTACAGAATTTGTTTTCTTGACTGTCACGAAACATTTTGATTTCAGCTAAGCTGCATTACCTAACAGAAATGGGTTCCAGTGAAAAAATGTTCACCCAGTGCTATTCATCCAGGGCCAGTAATGTACAGGATCATCTTGAAAGTCCAAGGATGTAAAAATTCTGAGAAATAAGACATGCACAAAGAGAAAATTAACACAATATATGCAGTTTGGGAACATCTTTGAAGACTGCTTTAAAAATTCCTACAACTCCCACAAAATTCCTTTAGTCATCTAGATCTCTCTCACATTAGCTCTCTTTTGTTCAGGCACTCTCGAGAGTGCTAAGTGCTGGACAAATCATCCCCGGCATGGACGTTCATATTTATGAAATTGTAAACTGTGACATTATCTTAGTGCATCTTGTTTCCATCTCCTTAGCAAAATTCTGGTCCTGTCTGCCAGAACCTCCCACTCCCAATCTCCAGTTGCCTACTTTCCTAGAAAAAGTTCCAGTAACTCACTTCAGTATGGAACAAAACCTCACAGTTACTCTCCAGGTAGGAACCTTCATATTCATTCCTTTCCCTATCATAAGGACATCTTAAAAAATATCTAGTTTGCCAGCTAATGGCTCTATTTTTTTCCAGTATCATGATTTAATTTTTTTTTCTATCAACACCAAGCCTCTGCTGTGGGATAGGAGACCATCTGTTAAAAAATTTTTAAGGGTAGTCTAAGCACAAATGCCACTCTTTTGGAGTCACATGCTATTTATTTACAAAGATAAAAAAATCAATATCATGAATTCACATCAGCTTCTCGTTTTACTTTGTGCAACAGTAGCTTTCTGCTTTAGTTTCCACTACCCTCCACCAAGGTATTGCATACAAGATTACATAAAAGGACCAAACAAGAAGTAGGACAGATTAGAAACCCGATGAAGTTGCTGCTGGATGAGTTTGATGACTGGTGTGCTCAGGTGCACTGGGGAAGATTATGTTACTACTGGTGAGTGCCCTGCACAAAGGAGAGAAGCCCTGTGGAAGAAAGGAGAATAAACTGGGTATGACGTGGCTGGACATGTGAGAATCAGGATAAAGACAACCAGCAGTAATGCAGCTGTGTAGGAAGGCTTTTCTAAAGTGCTCAGGCCCTTACTAGGTACCAAAATCAGTGGTGCTGCTTTCTGGCAGGTCTCAGTTTGCTGGATACAGATGCTTTTTGAGAAACCACTTATTGCACAGGTGCCCAAAGGGAAGGTGTGTTTTGTTTGAGAAGCCCGAGTTTAATTGTGGGTACTGGGCACTTGGAAAAATGTGACCTTGAGCATTTTAGGAAATGTGGCCCAGAAAGGTATTGTTAACCGAAGAGACTTTAGGCTCACAAGTTTCTTAATAGGAGGCACAGAAAATTTCCATCGTTTGCATCTTGATATATGGTGTTCTGAAAGAATGTTGATAAAGTCACCTCCAGATGGAACAGGTGAGAGGTTTTGCCAACTCCACTGCTGTTGGCTTAACACACATGTTTATAAATACTGCAGATGTCCTGTGCTTAGTGAAACAGGTGAATGCAGTAAAATCTGGAAAGGCAGCCTCCTGAGGGTGGATATTCTAATGTAGTGTTAGCAAAGTCTCTCTTGCCCTTTGCCATACAAAATTAGGCAAAGGCAAACATACTTTAACAAAAATACTATTTCCACAGAGTTTTAAGAAATCAAATACATAAATATATATCTAATTCCCAAAAGAGTCAACTGATGTCTGCCAAGACAAAGAGTTAGTTATTTTAAAGACCTTAGATCATTCTACCCAGGGTTAATGAACAAAATGTTGTGGTTTTTTCTTGTACACCATATGGTAAAGTGTTGTTTCTCAACTTCACAAATGAATGGTTATGAACCAAAAAAGCATGTGAATATTGGCATGGTTTTTATTGTTGTGAGTTCTAAGAGAATTAGGAAGAAATGAAATTAAATAGCAAGACCTTTTCTGAGTGTAAGAGAAGGGGTAAACAAATCTGTATGAGTTCTTCCTCTTTTGTCTGGTTTCTCTTTTTTTTTTTTTTTCCCTCATTTCTCATTAAGGAAGAAAAGGTTGCTTTCAAGCCATTCTAGATGAGTGAAGACTTTGCTGGCTCTGGGGAATGACTGTCCAACACTTACTGCATCATTTTTTGCCCTGCTCATAGAGTGGTGGCAGTACTTCCCAAAGGGACTTCAGACAAAGCTCAGGACACTGAGAAAGGCTGAAGTGCTCGATACCTCACCATGTAGACAGAGGAGTCTGCATTTACACCCTCTTATACTTTGGAGGTCACTGTAGGATCTGGGAACATGGATTGGTTTATATGTATCTCCAGCAGCCCCTTTTCCATGTGTCTTCACTGCCTGTCTACCCTGCCTGAGGTCACACCTTAACTGAGCAACCAACCTTCCTAAAGATGCTTAGGGTGCTCTGTCTGAAGCAGCAGAGATTTTGCATAAAGTGAGAGAGCTTCATCTCCCCTCTGTGATATCTAGGCTGTTAATGCAGGTACCTGACTGCCGCAAGGTTAAGGCCAGACCTGATTCCCCATGCAGCCAAAATCTAATGGGTAGAGGCAGCCCATAACAGACACTCCTCTTTGGTGAATGGATGTACAGCAGATTTCAGTCAGGAGCAGCTTCAGAAACAAGCTCTGAGTCCTAAATGCAGGGCTTTAAGATGGCAAGTGTGACTAGCCATGAATGAGAGAGGAGTCACTGCACATTGTGACATGCTGTATAAATGCACATAACGTGCTCTTTTCCCCAGCTCCCAGTATTGGAAATGCTCATATGCCTAGTCATCCTTTTTGTCCCACACACTCCACCTTCCAAGAAATGCTTTGGAAACAGAGACCTTTTCTGGAAGCCCCAGTGACGCTGAAAGCGATGCAGAGGTGAGAGGTGTGCATGTCAGCCCTTTCACTGCTTGAGACTGAAACACTGGTATTGGTCTCCAAACAACTCCAGCTGAGACTGTGGGCATTGCTGAGAGTAACATGATAAGCACTAGGCTGTTGTTTAGTTAACCCACTGGTGCTGAAGATTACCCCAGCAGTAATGTACTGGCTCCATCCTCCTCCTCCACCTTCACACCAGCCCTCGTTGCTAAAATGCACAAAGGAATTATGGTAAAGAGAAATAGGAGACAAAGTGGAGCAGCTGTAGCATTTTTCTGCCAGGACAAATCTGAAGGGAGAAGAGCCTGGGCTTTTGATGTTACCCATGAGCACCTCCAAGTTTGAAACATGGGAACTCTGCGCAGCTGCTCCTGCTTGGAATGCTGCCCCAACCAAAACACAGAGCTATAAAGGATTTGCTTTTACTTCTTGTTGTGAGTTTCTCCTGGGGTAGCAGGAAAGCACAGAACAAATGCTGTCAAAGGAGAAATTAGGGACACCTTTGGTAGGGGAAGAATTCCCAGTAAGGGGCTAGAGAAACAGGAAGGTGACACTAAACAAAACAGGACCTTAGAGCAGTGAAAATGTCAAGATCCTGGAATCGATCTAAGACCTTAACACAAAATGAGTGACTATTGTGATGAACATGTGTAGTACCAGTGGGCAACTGCATAGCACATGACCTTTCTTCCTTCTTATGATAAATAAAGGATAAATACTGAATTATGATCCCATCCACACCTCTTCCTTGGGTTTTATCCTCTTAATTTCTTCATTAGTCTTCATTCCTCTTCTTTGATGTCAGCTACAGTTTTAGCCAGACATATTTGGGTACTTGTTTTACTGCACTGTAAATCTGTTTACTGCTGTTCCTTCTGAATATTAATAAGAGAATGTCAGACTTTTTTTTTATTAATCTTGCTCATGAATTTCATCCGGTTTTTGCTCTTTGCCAATAGAAAGAGATAAATGGAGGGTGACAAGACTCAAATTATTTTTCTGCATGTATTTATTTTTTTTTAAGTCCCTGTGTGGTTTTTAATAAATTTGGTTTTCTTTCAAAAATATTTTCCAAGATGCTGTTAAAAAAAATTAAGCAAAAGCCTTTCTTGGCAAGCATCTCCACACTGGTTACTTGAATGTGTGAAAACAAACTAGAAATGGCCAGAAGGAAGCAAAGTGGCTGCTTCCAAGAGCCTGGGGCTTTGATTTCTGTGGGATGGAAATAAAAAAAAATAAATAAATCTCTTGACCAGGTAGCACTTACACTTCACAGCAGGAGACTAAAACCAGAGAAGTTATTCTTCCCAGCACAGCTATTGCTGCTAGTGTAACTATGCACGGTGTCTCTCCAGCAGGATCCTGTGCTGGAACTGGAATTTCCAGTGGGAAAGTGGAGATTGGTGCTAGAGGTGGCCCTGAGGCTGTGAATTGGGAGCTCAGGGATTGATCACAGAGTGTCCTGGGCTGGAGCACAGAGATCAATTAACACATCCCTGCCTTGCTCACCAGGTCTCACTGGAGAGCTCCAAGATCATAAGACAATCCTTTGCCCACATTTACTGCTGGGTTTGCATTCATGATGAGGCCATGGCAACATCAGTGTTCCAGCCACAGGGAAGCAGCATACACAGATAGGAAGGAAAGGTATCATTTGAGGAAGCTGTTGCTTTGAACTGTCTCATTCCACAGCTCGTGCAGCACTTATCAGTACTACAGCACAAAGGAATATCTGACCTTATGAAAGAAACTTGGCTTTTATACCAGATTGTGTTCATAAAGCCTTGACTTTCGTAAATGCACATAACTTCCCCCTTCTGTAAGGGCATGGACATAGAAGAACCAGAGCTGCATTTGGAAGCATATGTACACTGGATCACAAATAACAGCAGAGTTTGCAGAGACTGACACGTTGTGGTGAACTGGTATTCAGTATCTGAACCTTTACCAAGCAATGAGAGCAGCTGGCAGAGAGGAAGGAAAAGAGTAGTTCTAATGCGGTGGAGTTTGATAGCAGGGCAAAATTTTGGCCAGGAAGCCCTGGGGACACACCCCCAGGCAAAGTCTCATGCTCTGAGATGCACTGCATCCCTTGATATCCCTGTTATCCCTCCACTTATTGCAGGGTAAGGGGATGCAGCACTGCAAGATTTGGTCAACCAGAACAGAGCAGCACCCCTCCTCTGAGCTTGTGACAGAGCTGAGCTGCACAGTGACAGGCAGAGGAAGAACTGGTAGGGGTGGCAGAAAGTGATGGCAGAAGAGTTTAGCTTGCCAGAGCCGTATCTGTAATGCTCTGGAGGCTGGTATGCAGTGACAGGAGAAGACTGCTGGTGGGTAGGACATGAAGGAAGGTGAGATCTCTGCCATTCCCAGATGTGCAGACAGCTTGAGAGATACATGGTGTATATGAGTCCAGTTGTCACACATCCAAGTTTTCAGTGCTGATCTGACAGGAGGAAAAACCACAGCAGTGATGGTGAACAGAGAATCACACTCGTACCTCAAAGTAGCATTGCCACGGGGAACTGACTCATGCTGGAGCACTGCTTTCTCACCATTGCCAGGTAGCAGAGCTGGCTCAGAGTGATGCTGTTGTCCTGCTCAGCCTTTAGTTCATTCCAGCAGTCATCAGGAGCTTGTGCAGCTGCTTGGCAGAGATTGAAATCTCACGATTGCTAGTCATGGGAAAATTCTCAAATTATGTGTTAGAAATATATTAAAGACAGCATTGCACCCATAAGTGGGTTATTTCTTGGAAATAAGTCTGTGTGTTAGAAACCAAGAAACAGAAGT
The DNA here is from genome assembly GCA_013400315.1 of Bombycilla garrulus. Taxonomy (NCBI): domain Eukaryota; kingdom Metazoa; phylum Chordata; class Aves; order Passeriformes; family Bombycillidae; genus Bombycilla; species Bombycilla garrulus. The sequence goes on along the minus strand of VXBU01001123.1, from coordinate 831,390 downwards.
TTCTGAAGACAAAAATCAAAAAATTGAACTTTCATTGCTTCTTTCTGAAAAGTTTTCTGCTTTCATTTTTACAGAGTTGGTGTCTGTAGCCAAGCCTATGGTGTGATTCACCTTGCAGTTTCCACCAGAAACAGATCTTGTTTTCAACATCTCTTGTTTTCAAACTGATTTTTTAGACCTTTGAGATGCTTTGTAACCTATCAGCTATGAAGTACCCAATAGCCTAAAATTTCCATTTTTAGAGCAAGGCTTCCCTGCACAAATGCTCCCTTCGTATAATACTTTTTCCCAGCATGGGACTTCCCCTCAGATTTAAGCCTAAATGAAAATTAAGAAGTCTTGTTGTCTTTGGCAGACTGAGCTCAAGAAAAAGAAAAGAAAAAAAAGGAAGCATGGGGTTTTCTTTACATGATGGGTGTCAAGTTTGAAGAGTAAAAATACTGTTAGAAATGCATTGCTGGAACTTGCTTATTATAGCAAACCTTCAATAGAAAAAAAACCTTTTTTTTTGAGGAAATACGTTTAGGTATTTGCATTGCATGTTTGCATTGCACTGCACTCATTGCTGTGGGTTGGCTCCATGCTCCTGGTTGCATCTTTCCAGCTCTGCAAGGTTGTTGCTTAAGAAGGCAGTGTTTGCCTTACTCTGAGGTTTCAGACTGAGGTAACAACTGTGTGTGAGCAGCAGCAAGCTGCTGGCAAAGAGACACGTGGTAGCACCCGTGTTCTTCTGCCCAGCCAGAGCTCCCTGTGTGAGGAGAAGGCTGCAGCAGCAGCCCTGTCCTGTATGCACACAACAAATCTGCTGCTCTGCAGGGTCAGTGCAGTGTCACTCTGCTTAAGCTGAATCATCACAGGCCAGTTGTCTGTTAAACGACTCTGTCATCTTCATCTGAATAACTCTGCACATGGACCTGAATAGAGGCACTTTAAGTATTTCCTCTAAGGAGCATCACCTATGACAGACATTTCCTCCAATAATCAGTGAACAGGGATGATTTCCATAGCAGCTGTGCAGCAGTGACACTTTATTTCCTGATGGTCTGTAGTAGCTGGCTGAAATGGTATCAACCTTTCAAGTCATAAACACACCCCAAATCATTCATATATTATATCTAACACCGTTGTATCAGAGGAAGAAATTGCAGAAATACAATTAAACATATTCTTTAACCACTTAATCTGTCTTTCCTTTTGTACTCCTACGACATCCATTTCTCAATATTGTCAATATTTTACTTTGCCACTTTGCCATTGTGATTGCTGTTCACTATTTACTTGCTGTATTTTGAACTTTTAATCATTTATCAAAAATTTGAAAGGTCTACAGGAATGATAAAGTGTGAAAAGATGCCTAAAATCAGTTTCAACTTTATTTTGTTCTGTGCATTTATTGCTGTCATTGTTAGCTGACAACCTCTTAGCTTACTGCACTCTGTCCATAATCTAATCTATCATGAAGAGTCAGACAGCAGTCTATGAAGTGATTGCAAGGATCTTCAAGTGTCTGCAGTGATTTTCTGTACTTGGACTGCAAAAGCATTTTGATCTGATGTTGAAGATAGAATAGGCACAATAAATCCCATTGTTGTGGTTCCTAGAACACCTCCAATTAAAAAGGAACAATCTGGAGGGCAAAGAACATGATAGAAATTCATCACAAGTGGACTCTGCAATAATGCTACTAGTTTTGACTGCATCACCTGGCATCACAGCAGCTGTGGTTTTCAACCTTGTACTGCAATTCACATGTGGTTAGTTCTCCCCTTCTGCCTGGAGAACACAGGTTTTTCTGGTTGTGATGTTCTGCAAGGCAGTGAGCTCAACTCTTCTGTGGTTTTTATTATTTGGTGAAAATATGTTGCACCTATAACATTGTGCAGCTATGAAGGCATTACTTTTTAGAATGAAATACAGTCTTATTGACCACCTCTTGAAGGACACTGCCTCCATTTTACCTCACTATTTTATTTTTCAGAAGACTCTGGAATAGAAATGTGCAAGCTGAGTTTTCCGTTTTCAAAGGTTTGCGTTATTAAGAAGCAGGAGGGGATTATATGCCTTATTCTAGCTCATGACTACCACAGCTGGCTTGCACCTTAGTCAGCAATCTTCCCTCCCTACTCTCTGGTCTGGAAAGTGTGCTGCCCCTGGCGCTGTGGAGGAGCTGCTGCCCGGGGCTGTGGGCAGCTGCTGCCTACACTGGGGATTTACTGGGGATTTTGCGTTAAACTGGTGCCACTATTAACTGAGCCTGGCCACTTCCCTTGTCCAGTTACTCTTCCATCCCACTGTCAGACCCTGATCATGTTGTTTTGCCTGACATAAAGCCCTCTGGCTGCCCTAATGTAATCCATTCCCTCAGCTAATTCCCAGGTTGTTTATTATGGGCCCCGTCCAACACCCGTGGAAGGCAACACAACGTTCAGCTGCGTCGGCAGCTGCTGGACCGAGCCTGTGAAACAAGGGCTTTTTTGCTATTTTCGGGATATTAAGAGCTTGGGTTGCTTAAAAACTGTACAGCATGTTTTGATCAAGATGAAAAGCCAAAGGCAGTAGAGAAAATTACCTTTGAGGTGGCATCTTCTACTTTTCAAGTGTTTTGGAGACACTTTGGAGGAAAAGACATTGTTTGGTCAACATAGTCAATCAAGCCCCTGAAACTGTCAGGAGACGGACAGGCCCCCATGGGGCAGGATTCTTCACCCTTCCCATCCTCCTGTCTGCAAACAGGGAAGCCTGTTCTCCATGAACCATGTAGGCAGTGTGTTTATACAGGACACAGTTACCAAACTATGATGACATTGGGTTTTTGCCTTTTTTCTTTTATATATTATCTGTATTCTTCGTACATGTATATTTGTAACTCTGTAGCCTAGTGTATTAGTGACTAGTTTTCCCAGTACTTTTCCATAGCCTTTCCCTAGGCAAAAAGACCAAATTCCAGAACTCCAAGCCCCGGGGCTACAAGGCCCCAGTGCTATCTTGGCTCCTCCTGGGAACCAAGGCTGAGAGTGCTGAGGAGAGAACTACAAAGAAAGGCTTTGACCTGAAGGAAAATTGCATCACCACTTGTCCTCCTAATTGGTGCTTTTTATCAATTATGCTAATTTCCTAAAACCTATAAAATGTATTCCCCCCTAGGAGGGGTAGGCTTTTGTGGATATCTTTCTATAACTGCCTCTGAAGGCCTTTAAATAAGTATTTGCTCTTATAGTATGTCCTTACTAAAATTATCTCGAGTTTTGTTTCCAGGTTGGGAAAAAGGCAACAACTATATGTTACCAGACAGCCATCAGTGGATCCTGGAGACACAGATGGATCTAGGATGGATCCTGTAGTTTTATACTTGAGAAATACATATTTTTGCTCATTCTGGTTCCAAAAACACAGGAAATTAAGGAATCGGTCTTCTAGCTGCCTTGGGGAGCTCAAATTCCTTGGGGAGAAAGGGAGCTTCCCACCAGAAAAAAGTAGCATCAACCTAGGGGAACCTCAGTTTCTTCTTCCCAATGCCAAACAGAACAGACAGTAGATTAGCTTCAAATGGTGGTACCTTTCTCTGTAGCTGCTTCTGTCACATATCGATACCATATAATTCTTTGTCTTTTAAAAGTAATATCTTGGTTAAGAAAGGACATTTGATTGAATGCTCATTAGCTATTCCAGTCATCATTACTAAATCCATCTCTCAGCTAGAGACTCCATTCTGACAGCAGTGTGAGTCACGTTTAAATTATTTTCCAATTCTACTTTAGTTATCCATACATCATATCTTAGTTGTGACTGTCATTTGCGTGACAAATTCTCAGGCAGGTTTCTGTCAATAGAAAAGGGCTTCCCACAGATCAGCATAATGTTAAGCTTCCAGTAAAACTGATGTTGCCTTTTGGAGCCAACACACTCAGGTTCCAAAACTTAAAACCCAAAGGCATCCATCATTAGTAAATGTGCTGCACAATGTGGTATGTACCAACTTGCCTCTAATGAAATATAATTAGGGTGATTTAATAGAGACTGTATCCAATAATGTTTCTTAATGGTTAATTTAAGGGAAATGAATTTCCAATTTCATTGTCTGGGCATTTTTTTCTTCTCTTTTTTTTTTTTTTAAGAGGTTTTTTTCAAAGAGCTATGACCACCCAGATTACTATTAGTAATAGATCCAGTTTTTGGCTACAAGAAAGATTAAAAACCACAGTAATAGTTTGAGTGGGGGAATCCACCATTGATAAAATCTCCTCAGATTTTATCTTAATTTTGAAGTAAAATGGGAATTGGACTGTGCCAAACAGAAGAAGAAGTTTCTGGGTTGCTTTCTGATTATAAAGATATATGTAGAATGGCTTTGGAGCTACTGGTTTCAGCATACACTGCAGTTGCACCTTGATCCTATTTCGGAACAAGAGCAAGGGAACAGGCCTTTGTACCAGCCTGGTTTCCACCAGAGATACAAAAATTGTGTCTCCTTAGGCCAGGTCCCCAGGACAGCTGGGTTTCTGGGATGGAGGGTGTGCTGCAGCACACAGCTACTGGTTAGCTGTACCTTCCAACACCCATTGCTTACCTCATGATTTCAAGGGCAAAAGAGGATGGCAATAAATTCAGTGTAATTACTGTTCTCCAGACGGTCAAAAGACAATGTAATCAACATGTAGATTAGGTTTGTTATTTTTTTTTCAGAGTATACATGTAGTACTGGACATTCTCCAAGGCTTCAGTTGATACCCAAGAGTGAATTATCATCAGAAAACTCAGAATAGAGCATACTGTTCTACAGCCTCCAAGATAATCAGTATCAATAAGTAATAATAATTCATATGTTTGTTTTTGCTCTACAGGTAATACTTTAACGCCAATATGGGAAAGCAAAACAGCAAACTACGCCCTGAAGTCATGCAAGATTTGCTAGAAAGTACAGACTTTACAGAACATGAGATCCAGGAGTGGTACAAAGGCTTCTTGAGAGACTGTCCAAGTGGACATTTATCTATGGAGGAGTTTAAAAAAATATATGGAAACTTTTTTCCTTACGGGGACGCTTCTAAGTTTGCAGAGCATGTATTCCGCACTTTCGACGCCAACGGAGACGGAACAATAGATTTCAGAGAATTCATCATAGCCTTGAGTGTAACGTCGAGAGGGAAACTGGAGCAAAAGCTGAAGTGGGCATTCAGTATGTATGACCTTGACGGGAACGGCTACATCAGTAAGTCAGAGATGCTGGAAATCGTGCAGGTATGTGCTGCTCAGAGGCACCCCTGGGCTCCCTCCTTCAGAGCAAATGGTGAAGCAATGTTGCACTGAGACACTTGGATATAAAATGCTATTTCATTTGGCAAAGACTGTCACAATTCAAACTACAGGTTAATATCCACTGCAAGTTCTTCCTGAGCAACAGGCTGCATGGGTATTTCTTCCCTGGGAGCTCTGTTGGGCTCGAGCACAGCAACTAACCTGCTGATAAATGCAATTCTTTAACCCTGTCAATTAATTATGAACAATTACAGTTGAACCAAGTGGGTATATTAGAACAACCAGGCAGTGTACTTTTAAGGAGGGCAGGCTCCCTCCACAATAAGGAGCAAATTTACTTTGAAATCATATTATTATGAAGAACCAGCTCATATATTGTAAAGGCATTTTGTCTGCCTAATTCCAATGAGGTCTGAATTATTAGAATCATACTAGCTGTCTTCATACTAAATTAATAGTATAGATAAAGCTTATCTGAGTAGATGATGATTCCATACATAGCTTCTTCGGTTCTGTTTTCTTGCTGTGTTAGTAAGAGTCCCACGTGACTGGCTTTCTCCAACATGTTTTTGCCCTTGAGGCACATCACTCTACTGAAAGACTTAAAACATTTTTATGTGGCAATGTATTTACTCAGCTTGAATCTGTATAATGCAGCACTGTTTAAAAAAAGAGAAAAAGAAAGCCTGTTATGAAGATCCTTCCCTTTCCCTGGAAATTTTGAAGTGCTAACACTGTGTTACTATTCAGACTTAAATTTGCGCTGAAAACCAAGGGAAAGTAATGCACACAAATGACAGGCTGTGATGGCAAGCTGCATGCAGGGAGTCAGCCCAACAGGTGATGCTCCTGTCTTTCTACCAGGGCCCTTCTCTCTTCTTTCAAACACTGGCCAATACCAGCACTTGCACTGCTTCAGCAAGATCAGATCCTAAGCTCAGCTGCAAATCTAGAGTTTGTTGTCTTTCACTTAGTCTGTTTTGTGTTCCTGTGTCTGAGCTGAGGAGCAGGACCTCCCTGTCTGTGCCGTGACAAACCCCGTGGAATATTTGCATTAGAAGATCCTCTGTTCCTTACAGATCTCCCTCTCCCCCAGGCAGGGTAAACAGCCTGTCAATTATTGTTTTTCTGGCGATATTTCTTCTCATGAAAAAACAAAAAGAATCCCAAAAGAACCAATGTAGTACATAGGAAACACAAGGAACCAAAGCCAGGTGACTGCTGGCTCCTCTGGAGGAGGAGACACCCCGGGGGCTGCAGGACCCTCACTGCTGTCAAGGAGCCTGGGAAGGCATCCAGGCAGCACAAACCCCCCAGGCAAGAAGACCTACAAACAGGCAGAACAAGGCCACAAATTTGTTCATGTCAAATGGAATGAAAATATTGGTGGCTGGATTTTCTGTAGTGAGCCAAACAAGGACCAGCAAAGCTGGAAGCTTTTTCCAGTTACCCCAGATGTGCTTGCCAGCAAGTCTAAAGGCTGAAATGCTCTGCCTCCTCTTCATATTTATGTCAGTACCAAATCACAGCAATGTCCTTTACAGCCATGATGCCATCATCAAACAAAATTGCAGCTTAGGGATCAGGGTAGGGCAGCATTCTGTCAACATGTGTATCCAACCCAAGCAGCCTGTGCATGCTTTAGGTGTGCACAGCCTGCAGCCTGGCCCCACAGAGATCCCTCTGCACTTCTGGGGAGGCTTGGATCTCTCCTCCTTTCAGACTGAATGTGAAACTCATGCATGATGCTTATAATCTCACCTCATTTTGAGGGACTGCACAAAATGCAATAATGGAAGCAAACAGCCTGAAAAAGTTATTTCTGTACCTTGGACTAGCAGCAATTTTTAAACCATGAAAGCTGCCCTTTCTGTGATGGAATTTCCCATAAGGCAATGTGCTTGTAGATGTCACCCTGTTCTGTTCTTTCAGGTTGTTTTGAATGCAGTGGTCTCCCTGTATTTCACTGGTCACCAGGAGCTCCTCCCAGTGGGATGGGATTTGTTGTGTAGTCTCTGGAAACACGTTCAGCTGATATCTGAAACTCAAGTAGATTAACATATTTTCTTGCTTTGTTGAGAGGTTCCTTTGATGAAGAGTGATTAGATACAAAAAGCCAGCAAACAACTATCACTTTCATTTATGAAAATGATTATTATTTCATATGGAATGACAGGATCCTGTATCAAATATCTTCCTGGGGCCCCTCAGCCATCACAGTTTTTCTGAGAGTGAAAATCAGAATTCTGACATATCTCTGATACATGTCTCAAAGGAACCTATTGCAAGTCCCTTATCTAGCATGCATTTGCAAATTGATAGAGCAGGATTATGTTTTCATTGGGATTTTTGCCTGAGACAATACATCAAAATGAATGCTAAAAGAAACACCTTTAGTCTAAAAGTCTTAGTTTCATAGAAAAATACTATCCTTCTTACTGTGGGGACAGTAAATAGCATAGGAGCAAGGCACACTTTTCTTCTTTTTGAGCCTACTATTCTTCGTGCTGTAAAAGCCTTTCTCTGCAGTGATTTCCACTGCTGGGCTGATGCTTCCTTGCATTTTCTTTCCATTGCTCTGGCTAATCTAACAGCACTGCAGGCAGTGCAGGCATTGCAGTCTTGCTCAGCATTGCATTAAGGAGATTGAGGTAACAGTGGCAGCAGCAGCAGCCCTGGAACTGCTGGTTCAGATGTCCCACAGGAGCCCTCGTGCCTGGCCAGCTGCCAAGGATCTGAATGTGAATGGTCCATAACAGCATCCTAAGGCCTGTTTTCCCTACAAAGGGATGTGCTAGATGGCAAAGCAGCTGCATTCCTTTAAGCTCCATGTGCCATCATGCCCTTAACTGTGCAGGCACGGCCCAGTGCACTCACCAGACCCGTCCATAAGCATCCCTAGGCCAGTCTCCAAAAAACCCTGCTTAGAGATACACATGGAGCCAACTGCACAGTTTGGAAGCTGAAGGACTTTAGTGGTGGTCTGACAGTTGTAGAGCCTCAAACAAGAAGGTCCACGGGATACTGCTGTACTTACCAGGCATAGCACATCTGCAGACTACTGTGGGAAGAGGCTTCATAGCCTGCCCTCTTGACAGACCTTGTCTCTCAGACTCGTGTCTCAGGCTTTTCAAGTCTCCCATATGTTTACCTATAATCTAAATAGCCCAGACCAATCAAAAATAGCTGCAAACCAGTTAGAAGATTTGTTCCCCTTGCTGAAAGAAGGACATATTTGGCTAGTCTCTTAAAATAAGAGTTCAAATGAGAGATGGAAACCTTGTTCTAAGGATACATTTTTTCACTGAATGGACTCAAAAGGCATTTTAAGAATACTGAGCAGGGACAAGAATAACACTTTCAGTTTAATACAAACAGGGCACACACGTTTCACTTGCTGGGATAGATTATTTGCAAGCCATGAAGAAACAGAAGCTGGTATAGGTAGCAGCAAAAGCTGATATGGCTCTATAAAGACAGTGTCAAAAATCTCCATGAGAGTGAGAGAAAAACAATTTTTTCAGGCCAATCATTCACTTCATGAGACTTCTAGCCATCAGAATTTGTTTCAACAGAGTAAAAAGGATCGACTGAAAATTTGTGCTGTCAATGCTGCTGCCATCACCATAATGAGCTTTTTGACACTTTGCCACGTATACCAGGAAAATGCAGTCCTCACCAAAGCTTCTGGCCTGAGTGCAGCCATGGCAGCCAGCAACTGGGAGCAAAATCTATGTGAATGGGCAAAGGGATGAGATTTGCCATAAAATCACTCATTGCTGCTCATCCACATGGAGCTAGAAAATCAAAGGAAAGAGTTCAGCAGGGCAGCAGATGAAGCTGGAGCCCATGCTTGCTTCAGTGATGTACACAGGGCTCTGGAGGCACAACTTCCTGTGGCATTCAGGGGTGCCAGGGAGCTGTAATGAGCACTTCTGACAGAAGTTCACCTATGGAAGCTGCCCTGAGTCAGGAGACTGCTGACAGGTATCAACTTCCACTGCTGAATGCCACTAATGGTTCTCAGCCCAAGTTCTGGGAGGCCGAGGAGTTGCACTCCATGTGGATAGAATCCCTGCAGCCTTTCAGCCCCAGGTCCTGGCCCAGGGTTAGTACAGCCCAGCTCCGTGTAATCCACACATGAAACCAAGTTCCTTTCAGAACTTGCTCTTTCAAATATACAATAAGGAGTTTTGTGTAGCTGCGTTGAATTAATACGGGGCAAGTTTCAAGATTCTTAATCAGCTTTAGCTGGCTTTTACTTTGGGAAAACTTCCCAATGAACTTCTGAGTAAGGACATAGGAATTTGTCCAGAGTAACCATTTTCAGCATGAAAGGAACGCTTACTATGTTATTCCCATCTGGCTTTCCTAGAATATCTCATCTGTTATTCCCTTCACACGCCTCTGTGAAAAGGACCCTGTAGGATGAAGTCATCCTGAAGTGCTTTTTTTGTCCTAAAAATCTGCATATTCTTACTATGGTTACTTTGATCAGGGTAAACATGCCCTCACTCCCGGTCTGGGGCATTCCTCCCACACTTTCAATGCAGATTCTCTGCTTTGCCGTCCTCTCACCCAGAGAGAGGGAGTGACCCCTCCACCTCTCTTCCTACCCCAGACAAAAGCCAGACAGCTTCAAATGCTTAAACATTGGCAGATTTATACGACTCATCTCTGCTCTGACCCTTGCGAGCCTTGCATGCTGATGAGGATGAGCAAGGTCTAAATTCTTACTGTCCACTCTCTCCATTTTTTTCTTTCCCTTTTCCTTTCCAGTTCCCTCATCCCTATGCTTACATGCTTGCATGTTCATCCTTTCTTCTGTGTTCCTCGTAGAGCATCATGGTTGTGTGGACAGCATCCCTCCCTCTACTGAGGCTCTGCCCAGTACTCTGGAACACTGATTTTCCTGGGAGATGTGAAGGGTGAGCTGTTGGCAGAGGAGAAGCCAGCAAGATGGTCAAGGAGGCGGATGCTCCCTGGTCTGAGTGAAAAATGTCTCTGCTGCTTAGTGGCATCCTTCATCTGTGTTGCTACATTCCTGGAGCCAGCCCTTGGGGATCCTGAGCCAGATGATCTGAACTGCTAGGCAGAGTGCCTTCATGAAGGGAAAGAGGGGAGAGGGATAACCCAGTGAGAAATTTTGGCTTGCACCAAGGACCCCCCTCCCAAAGCAGGAGGAAAGGAAGAACAAATAACTAAAGCAGTCAGGTGACAGCAGGTGACAGCCAATGAGTTGCAGTGGGCAGCAGAAGGGGCCAGTTGGACCAGGGCAATGCTGCCTTGGGCTGGGATGTGCTGCCCCTCCACATGGCTGGGAAGAACCCCCAAGGCCACCACCCTGCAGCCCTCTGAGTGCTGCTGCTCTCCCAGGTGTGGCAATGCAGAGACACCTAACAAAGCCCTGGTGTTTACTGGTGCTGCATGCTTATGTTTGCCAGCAAGGTTTGGATCACCAGTGCAGAGACAGATCCTCATCCTTGTTTTAAAATTAACATTACCCTTCTTTCAGGGGCAGTTAGTATCAAAGGTGACTGACGCGTTGGTCTGTGCAGAGAATAGCTGTGGGTGGTAGGGCTGCTCTGTGGGACTGAACATCTGGTCTCTGTGGAGCGAATTGTGAAAGGGATTTTGAGCCAACCCCCAACAAAAAGGCCCTCTCCCTGATGGTCCAGCCTTTGTTATCTGTGAGATGCAGCAAATGCAAGGAGTGAGTCACTGCTCTCCCCAGGGACAGGATGCTGACAGGGAGGGAGAGAAAGAACAGGGGGGAGAAGCAAAGGCAGGGTGAGGAGACAGGTGTGGTGAGGATGAGGATGCTGTGTGGCCAAAGCATGTAGATTCATCACAGCACAGGACAAGACCTTGGTGGTCTGGATTTTCCTCCAGGCCCTGAGAGCTGCCATTGCCTAATGTGTTTTTACAAATGATAAATTTGTCCAAAGGCTGTTTTAATAAGGAAAAATGTAAGTTAGTCCAAACCCAGATGGTGTTTGGCCATGACTAAATAAGGAAACACAGTATTTCATAAATGGGCGTCCCACTGAAGAGGGGAGCTGCATGCACTGGTGGCACCCAGCACCTTCCAGCATCCAAAGAGGTCTTGCTGGTGCTCTGAGGATATTTTCTGCCTGTTTCTGTCACTAGAAGATCATCGTGCCCTTGCATCAAGATAATGTGCTTCTTACCAGCTCTCTGCTCCTGTCTGTCACACAGGCAATCTATAAGATGGTTTCTTCTGTAATGAAAATGCCAGAAGATGAGTCAACACCAGAGAAGAGGACTGAGAAGATCTTCCGCCAGATGGACACCAACCGTGACGGTAGGCATCCTCCAGCTGGGGTGGCTGGGGTGGCTCGACACATGGGGCGGGGTGTAGGCAGGCAGGACTTCACCTAGCACGGCTTTTCCTGGCTTCCCCAGCTTCCTTCCATCACGCTTGTCCAGAGGCTGGGCAGGTGTGCTGCAAACCACCACGTGTTTCTTTTCTAGGAAAGCTCTCTCTGGAGGAGTTCATCCGAGGCGCCAAGAGTGATCCATCCATAGTCCGTCTCCTGCAGTGTGATCCCAGCAGTGCCGGGCAGTTCTGAACCTGTACTTTGGATGAATTATGTACCTGCTTTTTTTTTTTTTTTTCTTGCCAAACAACATTCATGGTAGTGTTGCCTCTGTATGGCCAATTATGCCTTCATTTGTGGCATCTTATAGCTTATTTTGTTGTGGATTAATTATAAGAATGCTGAATTGCTCTTAACAATTTGTCCAGAGCACGGGCAGTACTGTTTTAAACAGATATTGTGGTGTTATCTTTGTTTTTAAAAATTCATTTTGTTTTATGTTTGTTTGTTTGTATCTGTTTTCGAAAGAATGTGTTGAGGAAGAGTAAACCAACAACAAACCCCTTGGCAGCAAGACACACTGACAGATTTTAGATTGCTGCTTTAGTTGTTAGGTGTTCACCTGCAGGACCTGAAAGTGTAGTAAGGCTGAACCAAAGGGGTTGTGATGGGTGGGGTAGGATTCACCTGGAACCTCCTTTCCTGTCCAGGAGGCACCAGTTCAGATCAAAGACAGGACTGGGGAGAAGTATGAAAGTGCAAAATGTGTGTGGGGTGCGTCATCCACTCCTATGCCTCGTTGTTTCAATGCTGTGAACGCTTTCCAGGTTGTGAAGGAGAAGAGAGAAAATGAAGGTTGAACTTTTTTTACTAGGTTTACAGTGGTTGAAGTCATATGGCTTTATCTGAAAATTCAGCAATTTGCAATCCTGATCTCCAAATCCTCAACTGACGATACCTCTTGCCGTTTGGGATCAGCAAAAGCAGACACAGATATGAAAAGCTGGGTCTTGACAATGAATTTAAGGGAGATACATGTTGAATGTGAAATTTTCAGGTTAGTAACAAAGCAGTTGCTACTAGGGAGAGTGGGCATTCACGTGAGGAACCCACGGACACCTGCAAGCAGCTCCAGCTAAGGCACATCTGCTGTTCTGAATGCTCTTGCACAGCAGGAAGTTTTGGGGGTGTTTTTGTCTCTCTCCATGTAGCTAACAGTTTCTGGGCCTGCTCTTAGGGGAAGGCTGTCATCAAAACTTGTTTTAAACATAAAATTGTAGCATTTATATTTCATTTATTTTAGTAAAGTTCAAAAAATCTGTACTGAAATGAGGAAATGGTACGCTTTATGATATATTTATATATATAAAAATTAAAACAAAAAAAGATCAGCTCTTGAGAGAAATGTTGAATGTTTATCTTTCCGCCTAGGTGCAGGAGTTCTGAAATTTGCTGCTGCAAAATTTTATCCTTTGGTCAAAGTTGCTGTATGCAAAGCTAGTACACACATGTGGGATTTCTTAGGGACTTTACAAGTGCTGTTGCAAAAGAAAAGCTGGAAAAGCTTTAGCAGCAGGAGGCATTATGCTGACTAAATTGGCATTAATCAGTCATTAGCTGAAGTCTGCTTTGTGATCCTGTTGGAGAGCTACCCATGCAGGCAGTGCACAGTGTTGGGAATTCATGAGCTCGTTAGAGTAACCTTTGTCTGACAGGCAAAGTTGGCATTTTGTCAAGTGACCTTGTAGATGCTAATCCCCAGTAGCCTTAATTTAAAATAAACCAAGTAAAAGAAGTCTGCTTTGCAGATGATGATTAGCTAAGTACTAATTAGAAGTCATGAATAAGAAGTTGAGCATAAATAATCTTCTGTGGAACACTAGCTAACCTGTACAATAACTGACAGAAGCAATCCTATACTTAATTTTTCCATACCATTTGCTTTGCTCAGTGTGAAGGGCAAAGCATGTTAAAAGAAAATAAAAGTAAATTGAAAATAACACTGTTAATCAGTTGTACTAAAATTTTTATGAGTGGCTAATGACAATAAATGTCTTCAGGCACACATCTTTGTCTCAAACAATCACAAAACTCCAGTTGATTATATATTTCCATTACATTCATACACAATACTGAGCCAAGATGAGTGTGGGAAAATTAGAAAGCAAAGGGGACCCACCAACAGACACAAACAGATTTTAATACCCAGCACTTTCAGGGGTTATGAGCAGCACTGGAAAGTTTTGCACCAATTCTTCTGGCTGATGAAAATGTTCCCTATCTCCTTCTTCCAAATCTTAATTAGGCACCATGTGCACAAATCTAACCCTTTGAAGGACAGTCTGTGCCTACCTTCTTCAAGGTAATTTTCTGCTTTACATGGAGAGGTTCTGGCCCTCTCTTCCATGTCCATCACCTCATGGATTTTGGAAGTCATGTACTTTAGGGCTGGTTTTCAGCAGAAGAAGCCTGGCCAGACTGCTGGGGATTGCTGAAGGAAGGCCTGTGGGCATGCACTGATCAACACTCCCTCTGCCAAATGGGAATGACCAGTGCCCTGCCCCAGCCACTCCAGGGGTGCTCCATCACCACCCCTATGTGCACAGGACAAGGTGACCCCAGAGGATCCCTGCTGAACTTCCAGTGTCCTGGCTCAGTGCAGGCACCCACGTCCAAAGCAGCCCAGACCTATGGAAGCTGGCATTTACTGAAGGTGAACTCAGATACCTTCTACAGTTCCATCTTCTTAATGCTGTGAAAGCAGTTGCATGTGACCGAAGCTTTTAAAATATTGCCTTTTATTTAAGTGACTGTATACCACCTCTTTTCCACTTTACAAGATACTTTTGGCTCAGAACCTAATCTTGCAGTTTGTTTTTGCTCGGTAGTTTTGGGGTACTGGGACCAGGCTCACCTCCTGTGTTACTCCTGTACAACATGTCTTTGAAAACACAACCTGTGCTGTGACCCCAGGCCAGCAGAGATGTAATGCTTCCCACAGTTCACAAAATCTGGAATAATAAGAATTAGCTTACAGCTGCAAAGGACATAGTTGGAGATAAGGCTATTGTCTAAACATTTACAGAGTGAACTAAGGTTATTCTTTTACCTGACTGCACTGATGATTGGTATTATTTTAAATTATTAACTATTCCTTTCTTTCTCTGCCTCTGCATGTACTTAAAGAGTGACTCGTAGCTGACGTTGTGGTAGGAACATCTGCAGACCTCAAATCAGCAGGACAGCAGTAGTGTGCTGTGCCTCATTGAAATTTTCTGCTTTGCTGTCATTTGCATTTGTAATCATAGCTGTCTTCATAAAGCTTTTGAACGCAAAGTGGTGTATCCTGTATAAAACAGCAGAGTAAGTCAGACTTTTGAGTGACTCATTAGCAATATCTCCTATACACAGGAAGGATGACAGACAGCACATACTATTTCATATCACTTCTCAGTTTTGTAGATGCAGTCTCTAGTTTTACTTGCATGTGCAGCCTTTGCTGTGTGTTGTCCAAAGGAATTAATGAGTACCTCTCACATATAGACTGAACTCATGGAAAGCGCCAGTCCCATTTATCTGACGTTCCCAGTCAGCTTGTCGAACTCTGGGCCAGAAGATGTGAAGTGAGGACTATGACTTGTGAGTTTGGCAGTAGCCTCTCTTTGTTTCAGGGTGCTTTGGGAAGGGAAAAGGGAACACAACCCTTTTAAAACCAACACCTGTGTTCTTGTGAGCACTTAGAGTTTGAGAGGGACTGAAGAAATATTGATGATTCAACATTATTTGAAGCTGAGTCAGTTCACAGTTCAATGACATTCCTGAGGTACTCAGAGCTATGCTGTTCCTTTGCAATTCTTAGTAGCTTGTAGGATTTTCATCTTCTTCCTTGGGCATTCTAATCTTTTTTATTTTGCTGTTCATGAGGCATGATCTCCACATTATCTGCTGCTTGAAACAATAAGCCAGAAGTGTGTAAATTTCGTAGCTGAATGTGGTCTGTGTGCAGAAATACTGCACACCAGCACAGGAAGTAGTCACACATGACCAAGCCCCCACGGTTTGAACACTGCCCCTGGGGGATGAGCCTCAGGACTTCTCTCTTCACTGATGGCAAAAGTGCAATAATGCGGCTTAACCTGATCTGCAGTGAAAGAAAATCAGGTTAAGTGGCATTACCTTGCATTTGCTGTGGGCAGAACCTTGTCTCAGCTGACTCATGGAAACTTGGTGAACTGTGGTAACTTGATGTTGAGCCCTAATCTGCAGACTAAGCTAAGATGAGAAGAAGGCCTCGGCCACCCGGCTCAGTCCATGTGAACTAGAGAACACGGTGACAACTGGCAGGTCCCAGGGGACATGTGGCAGCGAGAAGGGAATCTCCTGCCTCAGAGCAAATGCCCTGAGCTGAGCTGCCTCCCTTCTTTTAGAACTCTCTCCTTTTTTAGCACCGCTGGTCTGAGATGCAACACGATAGCAATACAGCAGGTCAGGATGAGGGTGATATCCTTCAAGAGTTTCCTTTTGCAGTTTATCCTACAAGTGCCAAGTGAAATAATCAGACAAGTCTGATTGTTGGCTGGACAAGTCTTCCTGAACACCCAGTACACCAGCACCTCCTTTCGTCTTTCTCATGGTGCTCCCTCGGTTTCATGGCATGGCAGTCCTTGGGCTCAGCAGTTAGATGTCAGGTACCTGGTGCAAGACTGGTGGAGAAGAATATTTCACCTGCCCTTTGCAGAGGTATTTGGATGCATCCTTTGCTCTGTGTCTTACTAAGCAGGATCTCATGTGGGAGTCTGAAAATGGGGAAAGTTGATTTTCTTGGTATCGCAGGCAGAACTTGGGCTTAGAAATGCAGAGAAACTTAGCAAGTGCCGGAGAGCTGAGCAGTGCTCAGAGCTGCATGTAGAGTTTTGCACTGATTGTGCAGTAGGCAGATAAGATAAACAGCAGTGATACATCAGACACATTGTGAGATGTGTTTCGAGATAGGATTTGACTAGAAATGGCACCGTCTGTGTGAGCAGCTCTGTCTGCTGCATATTCTATCAGAGGCACTGGCAAAATACACTCTAAAACTAAGCAGCAGAGCTGTTCACTGTACCCTGGCAGGCATTGAACAAACAGCTCCCAGGATGAGTGTAAGGTTTTCCCTAAGTGCAGCTGAGGACAAAGCATTGCCTGTAGGAGTTCATTCCAGGTCATGGCAGAAAAGAAGGGAAAGCTCCATTGACTCTGAAAGCCCAGGTGTCATTTTGCAGGCTGGGGATGGTGGGATGAACATCTGTGTTTTAAGCACATAGAAAAGACAGCAGGGGATTGTAAACTGGCATGCAAATCAGTGACGTTAGAAACCAGAACCACTGCTGAGGGGCTGCAGAAGCCATTAGGTGCCCTTGGCCTTCAGAGAAGTAGTACCATCAGTTGAGTGCACAATCTCCTTGCCCCTTGCAGAAACTATCCATGTCTGCTATGGGTATCTAAACAGCATCCTTTATTCCAGCCTGGCTTTTGCTGCTGTTGTTTCCAAATTATCCATACTGAGAAGTTGTTTTGAAGTGAGGATTTTCACAGGATAAGGCATAAAGTTTTCAGATGTACTGTCCATATCTTAACAAGCTGGAAAGGCCAGGTGCAAGGGGCTTCTCATCGTTTTGCACAGGTTGTGTTATTTTAATGTGTAGCTGGGATTAAGCTATCCCCTGTAAAAATGCTGACTAATGCTGACTAATAAACAAAGCAAAAAAAGAGCTTTAGTTGTAGTGAACAATGTGAAAACTAGAGAAATGAAAAACTGTAAAGATATCCCTGCCTGTAGCCCAGGGTCTGAATTTGCATAGTGAAACCCTCCTAGCAGTAGGCAGCACAGAACAGCTCCTCTGCTCCAGCCAAGTCGATGGTACCTCCTGGGCCACTTCAGCCCTGTGTGGTGAGGCTGGAGACTCTGGGTTCTGCCACGGACATGGTCATCTGAGATTATTGGGCAGGCTGAGGGCTTCCTAGATCTCGAGGCACACAGCAGACACCCATCCTCTGCATGGTATTCACTTAGTGTGCACCTGAGATGTTTTACATCTTCCCCTCTTGCCCTGACCTTATACCAAAGACGTTCTCACCTTCCCAGGGCATATGCTCAGGGTGTCCAGCTCTCCAAGTCTTTGCAGGTACCTCCCAGTTGCTGTCCCCAGCCTCTGTGTGAACAAATAACAAACACCAGCCCTTGACATGTGGAGCTTGATGCACTTCAATGGAACAGCTTCTGATTTGGTTTCCCGTCTTTGGCCCACCTGTGCCTACCACACTATTTATTTCCTATTCTTAAGTAATGGCAGTACTAAACATTTTAAAGGCACACTGAACCTCTGAAACAACATGGTTTTCGTTATGGTGTACATGTTTGTTGAGGCACTGCAGACTGAATCTCCTGGTGCTCGCTCTCCGCTGCCCTGATTTACTCCACAGAGAGCTGGATGATTTCTTCCAGGCTGGAGCAGCACCTTCCTGTGCATCCCAAGCAGTGTGCAGTGCCCCAGTCCTGCAGGAGCACCCACGTGCTGTGGACCAAGAGAGAATTTTGGCAGAGTTATATCAGGCGGAAACTCTGCCTGCTATCTGTCAAAAACAAGTGTTGGGGGTGTGACCTGTGGTTTACCCCTCCCTGGGGACTGGGGTTTCAGCAGTGTTCAGGGTTGGCCTCATGTTTCCCCACCAAATGGGGTGACAGGATGATGGTGATTAGTAAACCCACCTGAGAAAATCCTCTTAGATTGTAAACTTCATTTGTGCTGCTCATTGGCTGTACTCGGAGGGAAGATTAATGGGTCCAGTGTGGTGGTTTGGGGGAGAATTTGCAGCTCCTTGCCACCACCACCTTTTTATTTCATCATTATTCTAATTTCCAGGGCAACCAAATAGTTCTTTATTAGTATCTGGAAGAAAAAGAAAAATCAAATCCAGGGTTTCGATCCAGTAAGGATCTAAGGAAGGTTACTAAAGACATCATGCTTAATGTTAATACTAAGTGTTCCACAAAATCATGTTTCTTTGGTATTTTGTGTTTAATTTTCTTATTCATATTTTAGGCATGTTTGTGATTTATTTCATCATTTGGATCCTTTTAGATTCAGGCCTGCTGGTCCTTCAGCTCTTGTGCAGAAGTCCCAATGATCCCAAGAGCAGAACTGACTGAGCAATTACTAGCAAGGTGGGCACACTGTGCCTGATAAAAATGAAGACCTTAATTACCTTAGAGATTTTTTTTGTTTGCACATTTGCTTCAAGGAAACAAATTGAGCTGCATTTCAATGTTTATCTCTTCCACTTGCTCACTTCAATTCCATCCAAGCAGTCTTGTAGCTAATATTTGTATATTCAGCATTATTTTGCTCTTGAACTTGATGTGACCAATATTGTCTTCCTCTGAAAAGAGTACTTAATATCTTTGGATTTTTAAATATGGCTGAGTGAGTGATGTGATGGATGCAAAAGTAGTTACACATTTGTGTGGTGGCTTTGACTGTGATAGAGTTAATTTTCCTCACAGTAGCTAGAATGAGGGTCAGTTTTGGATTTGTGCTGGAAATAGTGTTGATAACAGAGGGATGTTTTCATTATTGCTGAGCAGTGCTCACATGGTGTCAAGGACTTCTCTGCTTCCCACCCCACTCCATCAGCAGGGGAGCTTGGGGTGCAAAAGGAGATGGGATGGGACACAGCCAGGACAGCTGACCCCAACTGACCCCATGGTGTCACGCTCAGCACATAAAGAAGGAGGAAGAGGGTGATGAGTTCAGAGTGATGCCATTTGTCTTCCCAAGTCACCATTAAGTGTGATGGTGCCCTGTTTTTCTGGGGATGGCTGAACACCTGCCTGCCCATGGGAATTGGTGAATGAATGTCTTGCTTTGCTTGTGCATGGGGCTTATGCATTCCCTATTAAACTGTCTTTATCTCAGCCCATGGGTTTTCTCACTTTTACCTATTCAATTCTCTTCTCCATCCCACTCGAAGGGAGTGAATGAGTGGCTTTGTGGGACTTAGTTGCTGGCTGGGATTATATCACAACAATTTATTTAAATTTGGGCAGACATTTTTGATGCTGTAAAAACTAATAGATTGAGATAAAACATGGCCAAAAGCTGAATGGATCAGTGTCCAATTCCTATTTAAGTCCGTGGCAATTCCACAGGGAGAGCTCTCTCTGTTCCCTCAGGCTGTTGCTTCATTGCAGCATAGAGTAGACATAACAAATTGAACTTTTAATGATCTACTAGGAGCAGACTCACAGCAGCAGCATGGAGTTCAGTATATCCTGTGTCTTGGCAAAATTAGATACCTCTCTAAATGAATGCTTTGTAAGCAAACCTACATATCCTAAGGAAGACTTTTACTATTCAGAAAGGAGAGGGACAACTACGAATTAAATTAATTTGGTCCGCATATTTTTCTTACGGCTGTCTAGAATTGCAAGTGTCCTGTGTGTTGTTGCTATAGCTGCTGTGATGTGTCAATTTCCCCCCCTGGTTCTGTCCTAAGCTCATCTGGTGGTATCCTGAGTCTCCAGCTGCTTCTCTGCCAGGCAAAGCCCATGAGGAGGACATGTAGAGGCGAGCGGCTTTCAGGTACACCAGGGGCAGCTTTTAGGGATGTGGCCCTGGGCTGCTCCGTGCTTTGGGAGTCTGTACCTACAGGGCAGCATGTTAAACCCCCCTGATGAAATGAAAGCAGATGATCAGGCCACCGAAGGAGATGGAGAATTTGGCGGAGGGTAGTGTATGTTTTGTGCCCCGCAGCACGTGCACGGTTCCCCCAGCTATTAACTTCCAGTTAGGACCTTTCCTGAGCTCGTAGTGTTAGAATAAAGTTTTCTTATGCTGATGATGTATTTGTATTATGCAACATACTCAGAAAACAAGATTATATCTCTATGACTGTCCTCTCCTCTCGAGGAGCTGTTCTCCTCTGTACATATGATATGCAGAATGTATGGGAGTCTTACCAGCATTGGTTTGCATTTTTAAGACTGTACTAATTAATGTGTGATACTATTGTGTTTTTGTAGTGGCATCTTTGATGTAAGATGTAAAAACTATTTAATTTTTTTTTTTTTTGTTATTGTTCAGCTTTTAGAGATAGCACCAAGGACTGCATGTTCACTAGAATCAGCCTTTTTCAGGGGTTGTCATAGCTGCACGCAGGCACCGGTGTTTCACCCAGCACGTAGCACCTGCGTTCGTCTTTTAATAGGGGTCAGTTTGGAGTGGAAACTAATTCTTCCTGAAAAGTCTAGTTTTGTCTTTCCCTCTCTCAGATTCAAGCTTCCCCCTCCTACGCTGTGTGCCAGCCCTGGCCCCAGGAGGAGAGCTGGGAGGAATGTCTCCCGATCCGGGGCACCCCGCTGGCATCAGGCTCCCTCACCCCCTAACCCACCCAAAGCGTGCTCCTTGGAACCTGGTTTTCCTTGGAACTGCTGGCTATGCCAGCACAAAAATTGGTGGGCTCACGTTGCATTTGTGCAAGTGACTTTAAAATTAATTAACTAAAATTGAGGGGAATTAAGGAAAAGAAGAGCAGCAGTTTTAAGGTCAGAATCTTATTGGGGTGCTTAATATAGCAAGAACTTGGGGTCAGTCCCTAAAAGAACCGTTTGAATGGCTACACTTCTTGCCAGATTTGGAGAGTGAAGTGGGACTCAGACCCAGCCTTTCAGGCAGGGCTGACTTACTACATAGACTGAGTCTGAGATGCTTCTCCAGATTGTGTTGTGGGCCAAAAGACAAGACATGCTGCAGCTTAGGAGTTATTTTTCTTTCAGGTTTTTATTGTTTTTCCTTTTTAATGGAGAAAGCAGTTCAAACTGCACCTGGCAAAATGACTGACTTCAAAAGCATGTTTTTCCTTGTTATACAGACACTCACAAAACAGCATTGTGTGGCTATAAAGGCACATTTGTGACAGTTTCTTTCCGAGTGCCAAAATATATAAGCAGTATTGTTTGAAGGGAAATAAAAATTTTTTTACTGTATTGTTATTACTGTTGAACAAATATATTGTTTTTAAATGTTAGATTTTGAAGACTTTTGTATTGTAAATTGTTTTGTGACACGGTGCTTTTTCATACTGGAATTACTGATTGCACCTAAATATGAATTATTGCTTTCTTATATAAATATGTGACCTTGAACAATCTTGATGAAAACCAGTGTGTGGTGGATACCAACAGTTCAAAAAAATTCACCTACTGAAATCCCCTAAATGTTCTTTCCTACTAATAAACATTCTGCTGCAGCTAGCGATGGTGTGCCATGCGCTTTCCTCCCTTCACAGTGGAGCCCTAAAGCCTCACCTAGCCCCATGGTCTGGGGAGAAAACCCCAGAGGAGCCTTTGCCCGCTGCCTCCCCAGCTCCTGTCCTGCTCAGCGCTGTGGGCACAGTCAGCAGCTGTGAAAGCCAGGCAGGGCTCAGCCAGGGCTCAAGCTGTGCACGGGCTCAGGGCTGGCACATTGCAGCCGTCTGGGAGCTCCACTGCTAACACAGCTTTGCTCCAGCAGCGAAAGCCAGCAGCTGGGCAAGGAGCAGGATATCACAGAGTGGGTCATAAAAACAAAGGAAGACGGCACAAGGCTGAGAGCCCTGGTCCTCTGAAGCTGGAAAGAGCAGCTTAGCTGACTGACAGCAACTTTTCCTGCTATAGATAAATCCCTCTCAAGGTTTAGGGGACTTTTTACCCGCTAATGACTATCACACTGTCAAGGGAGCAGGATGTGGCAAGGGAGCATGGCTGGCAGGGTGGTAGCTGTGGTTAGTCACTGAGATGTGGCTGATGAGGCAGCAGCAGAGCTTGTCAGAGCAGGGACTCCTGCATGCTCCTTAAAGTCCTCAAACTTTTACCTAGGTTAAATTTGAAGCTGGGATTAGCTGAGTGCAAAAAGTAGTTTAAAGCCTACTGGAAGGTAACAAAAACCAGTGCCTATTCCCTTTTGAGATTTAAAAAAAAAAACCCTATTTGTGGAACTGCACATTAATATGAGCTTGAGACAGGCTGGAGCCTAAATGAAGCATCAGTTACAGTATTCAGGTATCTCCTGAACCCAGTGCAAACAAGCTTTACTACACAAGGTTCCAGTGTGCCAGACTCCCTGTGATGTACATTCTCCTCGCCCTCCCATTAGGGCCATCTTTCGATTTAGGATAAAAAAACTGGGTGTAAGGAGGTGTTTATTTGTACAGGGGTGCTAAAATCCTCCACTCACCACCCTTTCTGTGCAAAAGCATTTGCCCCAGGCACTGGAGCACGTGGTCACTCCCACAATCCCGGAGTGGCCCTCCCAGCACCTCAGGGAGGAGGGAACGTGTGATCCTGTGGCTCATGGCCCCGTCTGGGAAGTTGTGTGCTCCAGAATCTATCACTATTTTCTGCAGCACAAATTGAGCCAAGAGATTGGGAATGTGCCAAAAAACTACAGCTTTGCTGCTCCAGTGAGTCCCCTAAAGTTTTGGTAGGAGCTGGAGGTGGAATGTTTTGCTCCCTGCTCCTCAAAGGGGGTCAGTTCTTCTTAATGGCCTTTAATCAAGGTGACCTGAGTCACCTTGTTAAGCCTGGCTCAGCCATGCCAGACAGTCGAACCCTTGAACACACAGTGGGTGCAGTGGTTCCCATCAGCCAAAACACTTCTCCTCCCCCCTCCATGGCCTCCCAGATGGAGCACTGCCAGCCACACAGCTTTAAAGCATTTACATTTTAAGAGCCACTCAGTAAAACCACTTCCTATAAAATATAATTAAACATCTATCACAGGCACTGCCCAGGAAATGTGATTACCTTAAAGAGCTCCACGGGAGTTGACCCTGGCTCACCCTGCACTGCTCATCCAGAGCACTGAACTCCTCCACCCCACTGTAGGACAGGGCTGCTCTGCCACTGCCTGGGGAATCAACGTTAGCTGAAGCAAATACTTTCCCAAGTGATTTCCCACCTACTAAGATGTTTTCACCTCCTGAATCTTGTTTGAAAAGCCACACTCAACTGGCGGAGAATAAAATGTTTGATGAAAATGTTTTACTGCAAGATGTGTGGCCAGGTATGCTTCAGTGCTTTTGGAGTAGATGTGGGTAAGGATCTCAACTCAGGGGCCAAGGAGTCACAAAGATGTCAGTGTCAGTGCATCCAGCGAGGTTCCCAGGACACTCCAACGAGTCACAGAATCACAGAAGAGTTGGGGTTGGAAGGGATTTCCGAAGTTCATCTGGTCCAATCCCCCTGCTCAAGTCGGGTAAATGAGAGTTGGTTGTCCAGGACCATGTCAAAGCAGCTTTTAAATATCTACAAGATAGAGACTCCACAACCTCTCTGTGTAACCTACTCCAGTGTTTAGTCACACTCACAGTAAAAAGCATTCCCTGATTTCAGAGGGAACCTCCCATCTTTTACTGTGTGTCCACTTGCCTCTCTGGTCCTGTCACTGGACATCATTTAGAAAAGCCTGACTCCGTCCTCTCTGCATCCCCCTTCAGGTACTGGTACATACTGGTAACAGACACCACAGCAACAGAAATATTATCTTATACATAGGAATATTTATTTTTTTCCTTCTTAAAAATGTACAAAAAATAAAATAACTGTATTTACAGCTTATCAAACCCCTCTCCCAGTTGCAACACTATTAAGTTACATGAGCTATATTCTTAATATAAAAGCACACTATTTATACATTAAGTTTCCTTGTTTGCCAGAAAGACGGCTTGTCACAATCTTTGGCACAAACATTCTTGTTTGTATCTTGTCTCAATTAATAGGAAATGGAAGAGCATATAAACATTTAATAAGCTTTACATTTTAAAAGTCATAAGATACTCCTTTCCAGTTCCACTTCAATCAATATACAGCATCTCTGACAACTAGAGAGTTTAGATTTTACTAATTGTTTGAATTAATTTACATTTAAACAAGTCATAGAATGAAAGAGAAAAATACGTAAGAAAGACATTTGATCTCTGAATTCCATTGACCAAAAACTTTGTGAGAAAGGACACACAGGAAAAAAAAAATCATTATTTTCTTTATAGTTTACACTCAGTGGTAGAAATCCTCCAAAATGTCTTACCACCATACCTCCACAAAGCTTCACGCAAAGGATGCACTTTATTTTGGGAATATTAGTACCTGACTGTGAGAAAGAAATAGAATTTGAGAATTTGAATGGGATTTCATAATAAAATATCAAATGGACGGACAAAGTGCTAAATCTGCAGCAGGAACCAAAATTAGAAGACTGTTCTCCTTTTGTACATCTCTATCTAGAGTCTTTCAAAACACATCTACAGACACTGCAGTGCTATAACTCTTCACAGGGAAAATGCACTGAGCAGCAAGCCACTCTTCAGGCTGCACTAGTTGAGATTCAAGACTGATGTCTTGAAGAAGAGAAGGAAATGAGAATTTTGTTCCTTTAAATAAACAACCACAGTAGTGCCACAAAGAGACAAAGGGAGGCAAGGCAGATATTCCTGTCCCCTGCTGAACAGTAGCCACATTTACTTCCATTTACCTCGTAACATTTGGAAGATCCAGCATTAATCAATATTTTTATCAAAAAAAACCCATGCATATTTTAAACAATATACATGTAAGCACTGTGTACTCCTCAGGATATCTGAGTCAAGCAGGGCACAAGGCAGCCACTGCTTCAGAAGTTTGCATTACTCATACCACTCTTGCCCCTTTCCCACCACTCCTATGGGCTGATTTGAACCAACAAGGTGACCCCTGAGAGCTTGCCACAACCAGCATCCAAGGTTCAGTGCTCCTCCAGCAGCTGATGCTATAACTACAACTGAGGGGGTGCAGCAGGGTCACTCAGTCTTACTGCTTGTGATGTACCTGCATCTGGAGCAAAGAAACAAAGCCCTCAGACCCTGGCAGATGAAGTTAAGGGCGACCATCCTTACCCAGCTCTAGTTGTTGTTTTAAATTAATCTTACCACCAATCTAGTCACCTTTCTGATAACTTCATTGAGACTGTAAGAAGGAACTAAAGGCCAGAGAATCAGCTTTCTACTACCAGGGATTTGCACACTTTAAGATGCATTTAGAACAGCTTTCAGTTAATCTTGGAAGCAACTTTCTTCTTTTGGACAGTGGCTGACTGAAAGCTGCTAAAATGACAATGGAAAGATAACTCCTTAAGCCCCAGTATTCCTGGAGCACTGCACTTCTCACTGATTCTACACCGCTCCTCATCACAGGATGATGCACCATCCAACAGATCTCAGCTCATCTTGACCCAAATGTAAGACAAAACCATCCGTGAAGCTGAACGCTGGTGCTGCCAGGACATCCTGTCCTTCTCTGTGATCCCTAAATTCTCACAGGCTTTTCTTAATGCAGCACACTCCAACCAGGCCAGCCCCAGGTGCCACAGGCATTCCCTTGGACAGCAGGTTTGCTGGGGACAGAACCAGAGCTCAACTCCTGCATACCTGTACTCCTTTGCTTCACCTGCAGCTTCTGCCCAGATATCTTGACCAGCTGAGAGATCCCAGATGATATTCTGAGGATTCCAAACACCAACAGAGAAATACAAGAACCAACAGTATTGCTCACCAGTCCTGTGTGCTGGTTCCAGTTCCTAATGCCTCCTGTCCAAACTGTTCTCTTTTTTTCTTTAAGAAAAAAATATCTGAGATAAGTCAGCATAGGCTTTTTATCTCAGTCTGAGCCAAATATAAACAAACTGAACCATCATAAACCTCTTCTATTCCCAGATTGTTTGCTCTTGAGCAGGGTAGCAAGCGCATTTTTGCTGGAGTGCATTTTTATATAAAGTTAAAGAAATTAACAGAACTCTGCATCAGAAGCGGAAAGAGTGCATGACAAAAGGGCAGGAGAAAGACAGAATACACACTTTGCTTTACAGGCTTACGTAGATTACGGGTACATTAGTGCTGATGCTACCAGCCTGAACCTTTTATAGTTTCTGGTCCCACAGAAATCTTGACATGGACCAAACATTTCTACTAAAGGAAGAGATTTTAATGGGATGCTACTGCTAATGAAGTCAAGAAAGTGTGCAATAACTTACAGGACAATTCATACAGATATGGCCAAATCAGACTGGTCAGACATCCCAGTTACTTTGCTTGAATGTAAATAGCTCCACACAGCTCCAAACACTACCTGAGCTCTGTTCAACTAGGCAGTGTTTCTGCCATTAACCATCAAATAATAAAGCTTATGTGACTAAAGGAGAAAAGGTTTTAGAAGGAAAAGAGTAAACTCTAAAGGCTGCATGTAGGAAAGGACCAACACTTCTGTCTGTCACACAGGATCCGTGTACAGTGCATACAGAATAAAATGCAGCTGAAACTCATGGAATTATATTCTAAGTGAGGAGCTCTTCACAACAGCCAGAGGAGTTGGAATGGAGAGAGAGAGAGAGAGATGCTGGGTTTGGATATCACAGGGACATTCAGGCCTTGAACCCCTTTCCTGGTATGATTGTAGCCTGCACAATTTTATCTCTTCACAGAATTTGTTAAGACAGGTGTGGAATTTAATGGAATAACCATGTAGTTCAGCTTGGGTTCAGATGCAGCCCTTGAGAGAGAGACCAATCTCCACATCTCTGTTGTGGGATACTCAGTCTCCACTGGAAAAATTGTTCCAGTTTTGATAAAATATTTAAATCAAAAGCCCAGGCTTATACAGCACCCAAATGTCCTAGAAATCACAACAGAATCATTCAGTGGAAATACAAGAGCAAATACACTTAAAAGGAAGAGTCTGAAGTCTTGTTTCTTACAGTCTAGAGGAATGCTTTGATGCACAGGCTGCTGCAGAAAGAACCTTCCCACCACAGGTTTGAGAAAGGGCTATTTTAAGAGCCTCTGCTTCATCAAAGGAAGACAACCAGGAAGAATTCCCTTCTGTACCTCCCGGCAAACCAGGCAGCAGACACGTGGTATCTCTTGGATTTTGTTGCAGCTGGATGGGACACTCAGGTATCTACAGCTGGGACTTGGGCACCTAAGAGAGGCCCCATTGTGCCAGAGCATCCAAGACTCAGTAGCAGAGTCTGCTCTAATATTTCATTACATGAATATGTGAGCAGGGATGGAGCATACAAGTACAGATTCAGTTATCAGCTTCTCAGTACACACTCCTTAACAGATTGCAGCAATTTAATCCTCTAGGAAAGATTCTATTAAACCCTAAACCAAATACATACAAAAACATAGTGGCAGTAAACATGCCCACATACAGTAGTTAAAATATATTATTGCATATTATAAACATTATATACAAGGTTAAAATGGTTTCTTTACCATTTACTTACAAGTGACATTTGTAGCTGAATGCCTTACTTACAAGTCCTCATTGCTACGTGCTGAGAACTACCAGAGGTATTTGGCAAGACTATACAGTATAGAGAGCAGTCTGAGCAAGTGAACTGTCAGCCACTTTGCCCATCTTTAGCACTGCAACAGATTTTTAGCAATGACAGAGACAACTACTGGTAAAGTGATTTATACCAGATTTCTGAAATTAGACCAGCATAGTTACTGAACATGTTTTAGAACGAGCTCATCCACACTGAAGTATGGATTAAAATGCTGCATTTCACATTTGCAGTGGGTCATCTGGTTACAAATCTGGGGGCTGGTCACTGCTTGTACACTAGAGAGTGGGGAACAATAAATAAGGGACCAGGTTAACATGAATGGCCTTGTGCTTGACAAACCCAAGTCTATCTGCAATGGGTGCACGTGTGCAGAATGGACAGTATTTCCAATGCAATCTTGTAACAGTTTCTCTTATCAATGTCTGTCAGGTTCACGGGGAATCTGCTTTCCAAGAAGGCTGAAATGCTGTGGCTCCTTACAAAAAGGCTCTGCCTGAAGCTAGATCTCTGTCAGTGTGATCTTGAAGCCTTCAACCATGCTCTCCATGTTCAGGATGAATGTGTCCTCGTTGGAGTAGTGCTCAATAATGTTGTCATCCATGTTTACCAGGATACTGGTGACAAAGGCAGAAATCAATGTTTTTATGTACCACGATACTGAAAGGGAAAGCTATACACTCTGCCACATGTACTTGCTTCTCTACAACACAAAACCAGACTCCAGTACATGCCAGTACAGGGTCACTAGTGGGAATTATCATCAAGATCTGCCCCATAGTCCCTTACAGTCTTTGGATTAGGGGCTGCTCCTTGCCAGGGTAGTTAAGAGACACATCAGTGCTGGGATGTTAACACACTTAGGCTACCTACAGATAAGCTGCACCTCAGATCCTTGACAGACCCAGCTAGCTGGTGCTTCCTGTGCCTGGTGCTGGCTCCCACAGGGACCTGTGCTACTCCTCAGGCACGTTATGTGAGCTGCCAACTCAGGGAAGCAGTGCAATTTGTGCTTTGCACACAGCTCACAGATCTGGAACTCAGCTTGGATGTGAGATTAGAAGTGTATATGAGTGTTTTCCTCAGTCTTTACCTCCAAGTGTTTTTTCTGTCACTTAGAAAGAAGCAGAACATGAGAATTTTCACCTGTCTTCTCAAAAGCTAAAGAAATCCCCAGACATAACAATGCCCTAAGCTAGAGTTACAGCTGATAATAAATGACTGGTTTAAAATTATATCACTACAATTTTCTGGTTAAATAGAAGTTAAAAAGAAGTTGAAGTGGAGAGATTTAGTTTTATGGCAAGGAGCAGAAACCTAGCTATTCTGAAAGTCCAGCTGTGATGTTCATGTCTAAATTTACGCAGCTGAAAGCCCTGCAGCAAACACTGCCTGCCTGTGTTTCAGAGTGAGACAGTGGCCTATTTCTTGCTAACACTGCAGGAAAACTGCACACTGCGTTCACAGCAAAGGCAGCATCTCCCATGCTGGCCCTCCACATTGTTATTAAAGCATAATGTCTACAAAACAGACTTTATCCACATCTTATCCACAAACTCTTTCTTCACAGTAAGTTTATGAACATTGGTCAGACACAGGTTGGAGATCCATGTTTCCTCTTCTGCCATCCCTTACAGTTTCCACAGACATGAAAATTTCAAGCCCATGGGTATGTCTCCTGAAAGAGTTTGTGCTGCCCAGCATCATGAGACCTCAAGTACAACTGGGATCTCCGGGTACTTCTAAAGGATCTTGCAATAGATCCTTAGTTAGTTAGGTAACTAACTTACCCCTTTTTGCTCTTCTTATAAAGTTTTGCAATCTTTTCAACTGGCAGCCCATATTTCTCAGATATCTGAAATAATAAAAATAAAATAAATATCACTAAAGATGAATGATAAATATAAAATTATCACCTCTTACCTTACATAAGACATTAAAATAAAATCTCTGCAAATGTTGACAGGATAGCTATACAGAAATGTCCGTCACAACCACATCATGTTTTCATTCAAGGATGACTTGGGGAGCAATAATCCTGAACACTTTAATCAAAACCCACAATTGTCTCCATCCAGAAACTCGGATACTATAGTTTTTATAGGGTGTGAGTTATCAGAACTGCCCCAGCATCTCCTAGTACTCTGCTCAAGGAGTCAGTGCTCTTCCCAGCTTCAGATTTTACCAGGGAATTTCAATCTGATCTTTCTGTTGTTTCTTAATTTGATTTTTTGGGCTCACAGAAGCAAAGGCTTCTCCCACCAGGCAGATACATGGCAACCCAACAGGAGCTGATGGACTCATGGAACAACAAAAACATATATATTTCTATTTCTCAAAGACATTTCAAAGTTTGTTAAGCTAACAGGACTCTCCATGGTGGTACTTTTGTCTGAAAAGTATCTTCAAGGTACCTTTTATTGTGGGAGGGCTACTGATATGAGACACACAGGACTAAGAAGCTTCTGTATTGTTAGGAAGGTGACTCAGTCTAGTTACTACTGTAGCAAAATGAAAACACTTTTTGGCTCACAAAACATCATCTGAGTGTGTAGATAACAAGATGAGATGTCACAGAGAAGTGTGTTATCAAGACTAAAGCAACTAAAACAATAAAGCAGAAAATACAGTAAAACTTCAGAAGGAGAAGCTATTTAGCTGACAAATTACCCATGCCAACAAGTACTTCGCTGGGATGCTTTGGCATTGCTCTGCAGTAGTGTACTAGTGACTTTTTTGGATGTCTCTTCTGCAGTGAGTCTGTGGTGTGCTTATGAAGATGGGGCCCCTCATCTGAGCCAGGTTTGCTTTCCAAATTACGATTCTTCTTTGAGGGAACAGGTCTCACAGCTCAAACTTTACAAGAGGATTACCCCAAAAGGCAAAATAGTTACAGAAAAATGACCTTTTTTCCCCCCAGTGATTACTGTTCTGTTGGTGCTACCACCAAGCAAAGTAAGTTTCCAGCTCTTCTCAAGTGAAATGAAGTTGCAGCTGAATAGCTGACTACTTATCTTCTGCATCAGAGAACTGAAACGCATAATTAAAAATCCATTTAAAGACTGGCAAACATCAGACACTGTAAAATCCTTTCTTTGTGTTTGCATTCAGAGTTCTGTTGAGAAAAGATATTTTAGGGAAGTACATTAAAGCAATTATCATGAAAGAGAAAATGGAATGGATAAACTCAGCACTGAGGACAGATGCAAAGAGCCACAGGTTGAACACCAAGCATGGCTCCCATCCAGACAGCCATGATTCTCTGAAAGAGAGAATTAATTAGCCTGTACCTTTATACATTACCTGTAATAGTATAATTGCCATCTTAGCCCAGATGCAATTTTGTACTTAAAAAATATCCCTAATAATGCGCAAGGGTATCAGCTTGACAGGCATTCTATAGCATAACTCCAAGATTGTGAAGAACCAATAAAACTTCTCCTACACTGAAAACAGTGTCCTCTGACTATTAGCATACATCAGTAGCTAACAGAAAGGGGAATTACTGATGAAGTATAATAGACCCTTCCACTCACCAAGTTTTCCACCTAGCAGAGAACAAAATTTGGGTGGTATTTGCTGCTTCAGTTTTGCTTGCACCAGCATGTTTCACTGTTTCTTTACTCTTTATTATCCTCTGACTTTTTTATCGTGAACAGAATGATATCAGATAAAAAAATTGGGTGTTGAATTTTT
Source organism: Bombycilla garrulus (assembly GCA_013400315.1). Taxonomy (NCBI): domain Eukaryota; kingdom Metazoa; phylum Chordata; class Aves; order Passeriformes; family Bombycillidae; genus Bombycilla; species Bombycilla garrulus. The sequence continues at coordinate 799,700 of VXBU01001123.1, read as the reverse complement.
GTATCTATGCTTCTGTTGTACCCCTAACTTTAAGTTTTCATGTAAAGCAATAATAAAAATGGCTCAATTTCATCAGACAGTTGAAAAAAGTCCTTTGTAATAGGCACTGGAGAAAAACTGGCAACCCAAAACTGCAGAAAGTGTCACAACTTTGTGAACATGAGGAAACCATCTTCTTCTCTGGGTTGTTAACTCTGAAGCCTAGTGATATTGTAAAGATCAGCAGTTGAAGACACTTTTCACTGACTCCAGGCAAATAAACAAGCCGAGCAAAACATTTCTTGCCAAGGAGGCTTAATAGCAGCTAATATACAGCATTCTGCACATTCCAGAATAAATCTTCCCTAGGATATTTGGCATACTTAACACTCATGCATTCCAAATGTTGCTCAAAGCAGTTTGGGACTCTGGGACATCACTTCCTACATAAACTATGAGAGGCTGGGCTGAGAAAGCCTTGCCTGTCACACTGCCTATGACAGGTGTAGGATTTATATAACATGCAGGGATTAGTGAGCTTTGCGAAAGACTTCCAGCTGACTGAATAAGCACATTTCTCAGGAACCCCTGGGATTCAATCAATTATGCCAAACAGCAAGCTGTGGAAGCAAGGCTTAAAGTGGTGGTATGGGAGAGCCTCCCCTTCACAGTCTCCAGCACAAATGTGCTAAGTCCTGCTGCAGAACTGGAGAAAGCAGAGAGCGAGCATCTGCTAGGGCTTCTCACTTAACACCCTCTTCTCAGGGTGTCTGCTACCAGCACAGGGGAACCACCACTTAGTGCCAGCTTCCATACAAAATGACAGGATTTCCCACCTGAACCCAAGCAGGCTACATTACATTTTAAAAAGGTATCTTTATTTGGAGAAATATTTTTCCTTATCCTCTCCATTGCCCATTTGTCAATCTTCTGAGCAGATCTTTCTTTCTGTTAGGATTCTGTTATGCGCGACAGCCTCCCGAGTGGCACTGAAATACCTGTCTGGGTGTCCTTTTGGGCTGCAGTCCTCCGGAATGGCAAGTTTGTCTGACTGTACAAGCCACGAGAAGTGCTCTCTGCCGGACTCAGGAAGCCAGAAAGGGTAATATCTGGGTGGGTCAAGGTGTGTAGGAAATCACCTTTGCCAGCTTATTTCCATGAAATGGTCTAGTCTGTTGACCTACACTGGCTAGAAGATCCAATATATAGGGAGGTATCTAATAGTCTAAGCTAGCTCCATTGAACTCAGCTGTTAGCTTTTGATTATTGAAAGACTTTGGGAGATGCTTGAATTTCCCAACTTGAACTACCTTCTGTAATTTGAATAGATATGTAGTTTTGCACAATGTAAGACTGAGGTACCAGCTGAGATCCACAGTTATCCTGACTTGGGATCCAGCTGAAAGCAGGATGTAGAGCTGGTCAGTCACCACATATGTGTGATGTTTTGCTCTTTTCTCTTGATCAAGACTGACTAGTGTAAACCAAACATCTGAGACATGCTGCATTTCCGAAACCCAAAACCTATAGATAATTGCCAAAAGAAAGATATCTGAGAAGGAATCTGATTGCTAATTTGGAAAGAGGATATATGTGAGAATAAAATAAACATAGGATCTGAGAAAACCATATCATTAATAACAGAAAGTTAGGAAAAAGTCAAAGATTGGGAACGGCGACTAACGAAAAGGAAAAATAATTAAAATCCATAAACAGAGAAGGAGGGTATGGCTGAGGATCACTGGAGCTCTCTTTCAGGCCTGGGGTTCTGTAATACTCAGAGGCCCAGTTCTTAAATTCGTAATACTGAGGCTAGAATGGAGCATTTAGGATATGCACAACTACAAAATTACATGATTTGCTGCAATGACTGTAGAGAGAATATTTAAGAATATGCACTTTGACAGCTTTCTGGCACTGTTTTATCCACAATATCCTACCAAAGAGAATTAAAATTTTCTGAATGCGTTCTTTCCAGTGAACTGGGACATTTTACAACAGATTAGATTTCTCTGGTGCCGAAAACATGCCAGTGAGTCAGCAGCTGCACTGACTGAGGTATGCAGAAACCTCTCCTGCTTCTGCAGCAGCTTTGTTTTTGTTACATGGTGGCTGGAGAACCGGCATGGAGAGGCACAGACTACTGGAGATAAAATATTCATGCTAGCTTGAACAGTTACAGAAGGAATTACAACATACTTTTAACTTCCATACAAAGACAAGATGAAATCGTGTTGCAGTTTACCATGAATCAGACTGCTGCCTCTTCAAGCAAAGCCTGGCTTTTGTTATCCATGTGCTCTGCCTGACAGCTGAGCTGCAGCCACAGCTAACAAACAGCATCAGCAGAAGCACAGTCAGGACATCTTTAGCGTGCCACTGACTCTCCTCAGAGATACCATCATCTAAATAGGTGCTTTAAGCAACTTCACTAACCCACAAATCTTTTCCTGCCTTCTGCTACTGGCCAAATATTGACCAAATAACTCAATCTTTACTGCACTGAAAGTGTTCAGTACATGCAACAAGATACTGTGACAGTTTTAAGAGAGTATAAATATACACACTTCTAGAACTTGGCTGAGTTCTCTAGGGGCACTTTCATCCATTTCCGTCTTCTCCCCTACATGTAAACAAGGCTGGAAATCAACTCAGCATCCTGCATGTCAATCTCACATTCCCCCACTGAAGCAGTGAGACATGTGATTATTTCTTAACTCTTCCCTCACCAAATTTCATGAGCCATCAGTTCATCTAAACAGGATTAAAGATGGAAATAGCAACTCTTACGATGACAGCTAATGGGTAACAAGCAAAAGCTCAACTTGAAGAAGCAGCAAAGAGGCAACTGGTAGGTGGGTCACACTGTAAGTGAGAGCTAAAGAAGGAATTTGAGACAATGTATGAATGACAAGTCTGCACTGGCTCAGCACCTGCCTCTTACATGCTGAACAGCAATTGCACAAAGGCCATATGAAATTCCCACAGATATGGTGCATCCTTGGGCCTCTTCTTGGAAACCAGGCTGGGAATGTACTGATAAGCACTACAGGAAAAGATTCAACAGGCTCTGAACCATCAGTTCAGAAAATGAAGCTTGCACATCTCCCTTCCCTGACACTGGTTAACTACTGCTATTCCTCAAAGCTCAAGTCTCCAATAATCAGCTCTGTGATGCTGTTTAAACCCAGCAACCTGCTGACAACACTGAATTAGGAAAATGCCAGCATTTCAGAGCTGTGCTCCAGAAAACCTTTAAGAAATGCTCAAATGCACTTGAGAATAATTTCATCTTTATGTTATGGTTTATCTCAATAATACGTGGAAAGCCTCAAGATTTTCTTGCCAAGAAAGACAAACAATGCGAGGACATTGGATACTTACAGCTTCCATTAGCCCCTTTACTGTGGGTGATTTCAGCATCAAAGCATCAAACACCTCATCTGTCTCCTTCCTCACATACAAAAGCACTGAAATAGAAAAATAAAAATCAAACTTGGAGCAGGTTCAGTCAATTGTACAGATGAAATACCCCACAGTTAATAGAAAAACAAATATTAATACATGACAGAGAAAATGAAGCACTGAAGATGGTTTGCACGTTAAAAAATGTACCTTTAATGTCATCAGTGATCTAGACATGGTCAACACATCATAGTTGCACTGAAAATACAGTATTGAAAATCCAGCAAATTTAATCTAATGTGAAAAATCTCTACCTCCCATAAATTAAATCTCCATTTACAGAAAGAAGCTAAAAAGCACTGGGGCCTTGTCCCTTGGTTAAACACACAGCCTAGGTATTCTCAAACCTCTGTCTTGGCTTGTACCTCTCCAGGCTTCATCTGAAAGCCTGGGAAAGAACACGCAAAAAAGGCAAATCTGGGTTGCCATTAGCTGTGCCTATGACAGCAAAATCAAAAAGGTAAAGAATTAGTTGTCTCTGACATTACCATGCAGATAACTGCAAATGGCCTGACCAGTATGAAAGTAAATAAACACTGGGAAAAAGGAGTTCAAAGTAATTTGAGACTTTACAGGGGAGACATTACAGAGCACAGCTGGCAGGCAGGCATTTACCACTGTGTCTGCCTGCTTAGGCACCCAAATGTCATTTCTGCACCTTTTCCTCCCTCAGATGCCCTGTTACTGTTACAGCCCTAGCTGTCCACAGGCACAGTGCCCTGCCCTCTCTAGCTTTTGTTTTCCTCATACTTGTACAGGTAGAAGGAGGAACCTTGCTATAACATGGCAAAAGCAAAGCAGACAGGTACAAAGCATATAAGCATAGACACTAAAAAAGTGTCTTAGGCATCATCTCACGACTGGTAAAGTAACAGGTGGAATAAGATGTTCTGCAATTTATTTTGTTTCCTAAATAAACTGCCTTTTCAAACAGCCCTGCTGCACATGAGGCACAAATACACATGCACTGTCATATCTGTGTGACAAATTACATTGGTGACCCCTTTTTTTTGGTAGATAGAAAAGGGCATCTTTTGAAATTGCAAATTCTTGTGGTCCAAGAGGTATCTTCACCAGGTAACTCAATAGATCATAAGCAGATGAACCAAAAAATATGATGGTATTTTTCAAATAGAAGTAATTGTGTAGAAGTTAATGCTCAGGCCAAGACACTAGCAGGATAGAGTCAGGCCCATTTGCAGAGAATTGCAGCTTCTTTGCCCAAGTTTTGAAATGACTGGAAAAAAATCATGGGTAGTTCAGTCCCCTGACTTGGCCTACAAACCAAACATGCAGGACAATGTTGGTTTTTTTGTATCTTCAGTTCAGAAGTATGAGCCACGAAACTGCTACAGTCTCTGTTAAGTAGTCTCTGGATAAAGATGTGGTACATCTTAGTCAAGGAAAGAAGGGCTGGTAGCTGTAATTTGGTTTTCCTTTCTCACATTTGAGGTTTTCATTATTGCCCAGGCACAAATTCCTTTGGATGGCTCTCAACCCCCCAACTGTTATGAATCCAAAATACTTCAGAGTAGTTTAACATGCCTTTCCTAAGAGACAAATGCTAGACAAAAAATTACTTTCTTGAAGCTGAGAACTACAGGACTGAATACCCACCTAATCTATCACTCAGCTGCTGGATTCCTATTTATAATTAATGGGAAACTCCCTATGAAATCTGAAAGGGAAAGTGATTTGAAAACTTACTGAGAACTCAAAACAGAAAAAAGCCAAGTCTAGCCAACTAACTAGCTGTGGTACACATTTGGTACAGATTAACATAGTTCACATTTCTGTGTTGGGCACTTTGACTTCCCTTAGAGGTCAAGGAGATGAAAGAAAAATTCAAAAAGAGGCAGCTACCTGAGTGGGAATATGAAGCGTGTTTGCAAATCCTTTCAGACCTGTTCTTTTGAAGGCTGCCCCTTAATATTTTTACTGCCACCAGACAGTGTTACACAAGTAGGTCCAGCAGGCAGAGGTGAGGCCACACACTTCCACTTCAGTTCTTCAGTGGGGCCTGGACACCTCACTGGCTACTACTAATGAGACACTTTGGGATTACATTGCTTTTAATGTATATCTAAATGTATGTTCTCATATATCAGACCTGCTCTCTCTCAAACATTACACCTGTGCCCCATCTATAGCTGCTCTCTAGGAGTTACTGATTCTGCTGTACCAAATAAATCTCGACAAAAGAAGCTTCTGATATGGCAACACTACAGGGAAAAAATCCAAAACATTTTAATACCCAGTGAGGTCTCTGGCAAAGATAGTGTTATCAAATGGGTAGATTCAGCTGAGCTCCATGCCATCAGCACAATCCCACATGCAAGGTTCTGCATGGCAGGAAGTTCACCAGAGCAAAGGCCACGCTGGAAAAGCCTTGGCCTCCAGCCAGCATAGCCCAAGATGAGAGAAACACTGAACAGGAAGGGGATGTGAAGAGAGTATCCTTCAGCTCCTCTGGTTCTGTGCCTCTTCTGGATTTAATCATTTTATATATTTTTTCCACCAGCCGAATATTTTTTTCTTTCTAATCTTACCCTTAAAATGCTTGCAACTCCTGGATAATATCAAAACAACAAGCAAGGGACAGGAATAATCAAAGCAAACCAATACCTCCTTGCAGGCAACTTCCTCTGCTTCCAGCTGGGAAACCCAGGTGAAATTGTAGGAAATAACAGTTCTTTATATAGCCCTCATGGCTGTCATCTCCTGCTTGATAGATGTGAATCTGGCCAAGGTCTTGAGTCAACCAAATGCAAGTCCATGGTCAGTTCTGACCTCACATAATTAATTTAACATTTAATTAAAGTAATCATACATTCCATTTATTTCAAGAAGATATCTGTCTCCATCCTGTAATCTTCTATACTTCCCCTGGTTCAAGCATGCCACCCTAACCAACATGGAAACTTTGCAAATGTGGGTTTGTGGGAGGTCATTTCTATAAAGCTCAAAGGAATCTTACAAATGGGACAACTAAGAAAAACCCACTTCACTTCTGTACCTTGCTGCTTTGTTGTCTCACAACCTGATAGGTGAACCTCAAAACACTCACAAGTTTTAGTTACTTAAATTCATCAATAAATTTACATGACAGAACTCATGAGACTGAAGGAATGGCAAATATTCTCCAGGGTGTTTAACTGTGACAATGTAGGAAGTTATCATGGATGGCACTGCACTGCAAGTAACTGTACACAAAACAGACTTTGTGGACAAAACCACCTTCACTGCAAAGTTTAACAGCTTAACCTAAGCTGTTGCTTCCATGTTATTCAACTTAAGATACACTTGCAGCAGACTGGAAAACAGGAGTTGGTAGAACATATGAAATGCAACTGTAGTAATAACCACCTGGGCAGTTATGGGAAACAAACCCTTAAACAATTCAGTTACATCTGCTGGAAGATGTCTCTCCACGTTTTATATTTCTAATAGGGTAGGAAATTTCTGAGATTTTATTCCAGCTAATACAAGTCTGCAGTCAGCAAGACCTTCCCTGTTAAGGTCTCTGTATTTGACCAAATGCATCTTGCATATTTGCATGTGATCCCAGACAGAACAGAAAAGATGAGCAAAAGTTAAAAATAGACCATCACAGATCTGCTACTAGAACTTTTATGAACTTTGTAGCTTGGCCAAGAACCAAGAAACTTTCTAACTGTTTTTCCATAATACTTGTGTCCTGATTCCTTCTTGAGACAGCAGAGCCCATTTTTTTTTTTAAGTAATTTCTAGCATTTGTTAGAATGCGTTCTTATCAGCTGGCAGATGCACAGATCTCTTCTCCCATGTACACATATTTGCACCAGCATCCTACAGCTGACTTTGTCCAAGCCACACTTGCTCTACCCAGCTTGGGGGTTTGAGTCACACAGAATCATTTTTAACTGCTACGAATTGACTGTTACCTCTTTTCAAACCTTCTTCTTTGATTTGTTTCAAAGGGGAGGGACCAAACTCTTCCTCCACAGGCCGGAACATCCTTTTGACCAGGACACTGCTACTAGAATACACAAAACAGGGACCATGTCACAGTAAAACTGTGCTCACACCAAAAGAAGAGAAAACAGCAACAGTCATGACTCACTAGCTACTCTGGCAAAAACATCCACTAGCTACTCAAGTAGCACCAAAAGCAGAAACTGCAAGGATTTAGCTTTTGATGTTTATCTGAACTATCTAGGCTTCTTAAATTGCTGAGACTGACTGGCTGGAACAGGTGACAGGAAAATATGTTCCGATGTTACACACTAATTTGAAAACCCCAAACGCCCTTAACTGTTTAAATATTGAGGGAAGGGGGGTTATCGTTGCTTGATGCAATAAATCCGTTTGTTTCTCAAATTCCATTGTAAGCCTTATGAAGAGCATTAACTTCAAAAAGAAATAAAAAGGCCTCATGTTTTCAAGTCAGTGTTGACTACAGGTACTTGGCCATTCACTACCACAGGTCACTTTTCACAGGTTTATGGGAGTGTAGTTATGTTACTCCAGAATCTCAGATTTGAAAGCATTCACTTGGGGATTCAAGCAACTTACAAAAGAATGGGGCTGGAACGTGGGCTGAAGTTCAGTAACCCATATTAAAACACTTATTCCATGGCATCTCTAACTATTAGAGGGACTTTGATCAATTCCTCCAGTCCCTCTAAAGTCAGAAAGGGGGTACTCCCATTTCCAACCTTTGTCTTTCCTAGGTTCTCTGCTTTCTTTCTGCCTTTCTTTTCTGGCACTTGGCCATTCTCTCTGCAGTTCCTGTATTTGTTGCATACACGTGTGTGCACTGCTAAACAGCTTTCAGGAATGCAGTGAAGTTCAGAGCTTCAATAAAAAATTCCGGGTTTTTAAATTATTTGAGAACCCTCATGCTTACATAGATGGCACTTCATTGTCAAATATATTGTCCTTGGAAATGTATTAAAATACAGACATAAAAAGCAGACAGTTTACATGGGAGAGCATGAGGAGAGGGCGAGCAAGGGGTTCAGTTTTATCTGATTTGATATTTTGTTTCGACTTTCTATGAGTTCAAACTGTTAACTGCAAAGCTTGTGAAACAATATCTTACCCTTCTCTCTCGTCATCTGTATTATAGTAAACCTAGAAGAATGGAAATAAAAATCAATTATTCCCAAAACTCAGGCACTTGCTTAACAGAATAACTTCAAAAGGGAGAAAAGACAACAAGTGTTTTTCAATTTGTCATATGTTAAAAAATTATTTTTCTCCCATAAAACACAAACACCTCTAGTTCTAACTCTCATCTATAAGAAGTGTGGCTTAGAGAAACTGCTGTTGAATATAATCTAGTGGAAATATATCAGTTTATTTGAGACACATTACCCTCTTCCCTGGTTTATATCACTCTCCCAATTATTTTACAATCCTCTAAATCAGATTGCTACTCACCTAAATTACCCCTAATACAGTTTAAGCTACAACATGCAAAAGCTTTTGTATGTATTTAATACTCTCTGAAAATCTAATTAAATTACAAAGAACAAGATTAAACTACAGGCCTAATGGAAATACAGTTACTAATGGTACAGCTGAACATTTTTTGCACAGGCTGTGGGCAGAAGCCCAAGCCCAGGTTTGTGTAAATCCCCATAGCTCAGAGTCACCAGGACCAAATTTACAACAGCAGCAAATGCAGCTGACAGTAGCAAGGGAAGTATAAAATCACAATCTGTTGCGCAACACTTTACAGGACAGCCAGCCAAACTCCTCACAAGGTGCCTGCACTGCAGGTCTGCACCAACAAGTGCACCAGCCCTGCAGCTGCTGAGCTGCTGCAAGCACGGGGCAGCACCGCAGCCACTCCTGCTGGGCAGGGCGAGCCACCCCAGACAGGTCTCCAGCACTTCAGCACCAGGGCTGGAGCACACTCAGCTCTCACTGGGAGCCTTAACTTCTGAACCTGTGCAGTGAAAATAGCTCAGAGGTGTGTGCGTGCAAAGCTGAGCTCTGTAACTATGAGTTACAGCAATAAAAGATATGGCTGAACATTGCCCAAGAGCTAGGAAATGAGGATATCTTCCAGTTAGTTTAGAAAATTATTTACAGGATTATATATACTAAGGAATGCTTCCACCATCTCCTGTTTTGAAACAAATCCACATTCTGGTTTGGAAGCCATGAGGACAGAAGGTATCCAACACTGATATGTGAGTGGGCGTCTTTCCAATTTGGGAGAGTAAGCCAGTGACAGCTGCGATTACAATGTCTGCGCTCTTTGTGCTTTGCTCAACTACAATTCTCACTGCTTCAAAATAATTGACAATTCCAACACTCAGTTTCATTTCATCTTTGTCATGCTACTGTTTTTCAGCAAGATGCATATTCAATTTCCTCATCAACTATTTGTCTTTAAAAACACATGCATAAAGGTCTCATTCTACTCCCTGAGATGTTAATAAATAACAGGTTCATAGTAAAAAAGTTGTCAGAGCTGACCCTCCAGTTCAGGTTTTCAGCCTCCCAGCAGGTGATAAAAGTAGAAAAGAGTCAAGTCAGGAAAGAATTCCTTATGTTTACTAGTGATAATAACTGCCAATATTGAGTATTAACATTAGTATGATGGAGTTTTACTTGGAAGAGTGAAAATATTTTTTTAAGGAATTTCCAGGTCTCTAGGTGACGCCGACACAAAATGGGTAGTGGTGTTCAGTGACCCTATTCTTGACCTTCCTACCCGTGTAAGAGATTGGTCTTTGTTTTCAGCTGTGACAGGGAGGGGGATCTCTGCTACCACAAGGTGGCACTTCATTTCACCAAGCCAAAGAGTGCACTCAAAACCAGATTGTGTTTCAGTCACAAATCAACCTTATATTCAAAAGCAAAAGAATGACAAAACTGTAACAAAACCAAACTACTCAGTTGTCAAAGAAGTATAAACTCCTTCTTTGCACCCAGAACTCAGAGAGGTACTTGTCTCTTGTAATGTCTTCTACAAGTGATGTACCAAAACTACATTTACCAAAATGAGAGCTGAAACAAGCAGTTTCAGGAACAGTGATTTATTTCCCTAAAACCTGTCCCAGAGCAGAGGCAGCCGGGTGGCAAGTGGGTACCTGCTCATCTCATTATTACCTGTCCACTTCTTTGTAGGTTTCCAAAGTGAACATCCGGTATGAAGAGAACTGGCTGGGAATCCAGGTCAGCCATTGTTTTGAAGAAGGTGATATCACTCTTTTTCTGCAGAGGGAGTGCACTCAACTTCCCTTCAGTTGCTAGGGGAATCACAAAGCACAGGGTTGTGAAAGGAGGCATGTTAAGCAAGACTTAGCCCCAGACCAGAAAGGCCCACTTTACTCACCATTATTACATGAGGTTTGGGATGCCTGGCCTTTGCCTTTCTTCCTGTTCTGCTTTCTCTCTTCATCTCGGATTTTCCTTTCTGCTCCCTGATGAAAAAAGACAACCCACAGATATTACCCAAAGAACAACCACTGTGAGCATTGTACTCTGCAATGCCTGGAACTTCAGCAACAGACACACAGAAATGCTAAAAGAGAAATTGGTTATTCCACTGAAGACAGAGCTGTCCAGTCTGTTGGGAAGGTACCACGCTTTGTCTGGGACTCAGCTGGCACATCCAGTAGCTCCCAGGGGTGCAGACAGCAAGGGGAACATATCCACATGTTGGTTTGGAGGAGCCAGGACAGGCAGTGTGCAGTCTGTAGCAGGACTGATGCCAGCACAACTTGTGCAAAGGGCACCTCAAGCCCAGTGTCTCTGCAACGGATAGAGTGCTCAGGCCAAGTATTTTGTGTATGTAATGGCAAAAAACACTTGCAGAACTGCTATCATTTTACATAATGTCTGTGCTGAGTTCTTCCCTAAACTCTCCTCCACCCACTTTGTCTGGGGGTGGCATTGCTCCACTGTAGCCAGCTGTGCAGAGCCTTTGAGAACTGACAGTCCAAAAAGGCTGTGCTGACAGCTTGCCAACATTGCAAGGGTTCTTACAGAAAAATACAGGCATTTCAAACCAGGAGAAGCTCTCCAGAAATAGGAAAGCAATGTAGCACTGCCCTATTAGGCACCAGGAACTACTAGGAAGTTGCAGCCTTCTGTTATGTAAATACACTCTGAACAAGTTTAAAAAATAAAACTTGTTATTGACATAAAAAGCATCAACACCTCCTCTGAAGTTCTCCTAATTGACTTTATAAATAATACCTATCACATTGTGAAGGGTAATGAAGATCCATATGCTTCCAGACAGTTGGCATGTAAGATTACAGATTTTTTTTCCAAATTAAAATTAGAAGTTTCTTGAATAGAAAGGGAGGGGAGGGAGGTAAGGAAAGGCAAAAAATACCCACTCAAGATGGCAAAATTCACACATGAGTCAATGGACCAAGTTTAAAAAGAGTGCAAAGAAAGATGTACTCCTGGCTGTGATCTATCAGTAGATTTCCAGAGGCTGAAAGAGCTGGAGGCAGAAATAGCTCTTTAGGAAAACATGGATGTGTCAAACAGAAACACTGCCTCCAGACTAAGTGCCAGTCCAGTTGTCACTACCCAACCTCAATTGCAGAAGCCAAGGGATTCAGAGTTGTGCACTTATTAAAATTGTTTCTAGAGGTACATTTGTAACCTTTAAGGCCACCTCTTCTTTCTAAGAAAGGAGCAAAAATACACATCCCAGCCACTGTCTGGCAAAAGCACATCCTGCGAAACCTGTGCTGCACAAAGGGCTCTGCCAGGTGGCCACAGCCCTACAGGCCACTCGGTGCTGCTGGTGCTCACAGGGAATAGGATGAACCACCAGACTATTTCATACACACCAGCAAGTGTGAGTTTCCTCTCAGGAAAGCAGAAACTGAGGAGGACTCAGCCTTTTATGCATAATAAAAAATAAATGTTTTACTGATTTTCTGTAATATTCTTTATAACTATGAACTTGGTGACATTTCATAGCTTTTTCTTCATTCATTCATTCAAGGCAACACATCCCAAGATCTCTGGGGTGCAGGCAATCCCTGAGCTGGCAAGTCATTCCCATCCACCAGTGTTTATTTGTGCCGCAGCTACTTCACACAAGTGGCAACTGCAATACCCACAAAACTACCAGACCTTTTGAGCTTGGAGCAACCCACATGGCAGAGGCCAGCCAAGCCTACAGGATGGATGTGAGCATCACAGGGACGAGACCACAAAATGATTTTTGCAAACTAGAGCATTCCCACTGCATAGTTTTGACAGCTGAGCCATCTGACACATACCTAAGAAACCAGTTTGCACATCTCTTCAGGACAGAAGAAATAACCCTCTAACAAGGGACTATAAACTACGCTGTGACCAGTGAAATAATGAAATGAGTTCCTAATTTTTTCATTGATGTCTGGGCTTTGTATAAATGGAAGGACTACTTCTGCTACTAATAATTAACAAAATGCAGCCTATGAATTTCAGCTGATTCAAAGTATTTTCTTCCTAATTCTTCAACTCATTTAAACTTAAGTCTTGCTCCAGACTGACGAAGCCCTTGCCCTCATAACAACCACTCTGATGCTCATGTGTACACCTTCTTCTAGTTCCAGGCTAAAGCATTCCACATCTCATTGGCCAGGGACATAGACATCAGCCTTCTTCTCCCCAAAGCTGAAGATTTATAGGCAGTTAGAGTTGCTAAGTACTCAGTAATAGTACATTTTCTCTATGATGTTCCACACCAAAAACAAGGACACAAGAACTGCATATATTCCAAAGAACATGTATTTTTTTTAGGTTAAAGAAAACTGGATTAATTTTTTTTTCTTTTGGATCAATGTTACGGTATTTGCCAAGTCAAGTTCTGCTCCTTTTCAGGAAAGATAACCACATGTAGAAAATCAAAGAGCTCTGAAGTCCCAGTTCTTTCATCCACAGTGGCTAAAGCATTGTGCAATATATAAATATAAATAGGCCTGGTAGCAGGTTTCCCTGACAACCTACATAAGGAATAAAAATTATATATTCTTATAAAGGAGCATCAGTGATCTGCATGTGATAAAAAGACTACAAGGGGAGAGAATTGGCACTGAGAAAACAAAACGTGGACTGTAATAAATGCTTTGAAGTTTGCCTACTGAAAAACAAACATAGACAAAAGATTGAAGAATGAATAGGGAGTATGGTAAAGTTAGATTTGTTAAGTAACATTTACAGCCTTTGCAGCATTAATCTCCATACATTTATGCCACAAAACACATACTGGATGTGAGTTGTTGCTGATCTCTAGTTAATATGTAATCTAATATTAAAATCAAGGAATTGACAGAATAAATTCTTAAGTATATATAGTATGTACCACTTAGCTAAATTCAGTAATATTTCTTCAAAGATAACTCTTTCCACAACAGCTATGCTGTGTTGCAGCTACAGGACATGAATTTGTCAGCGAATGTTCTTTAAAACTGGACACCTCCACCTGTGATTTATCTAAGTGAATATACAAATACACCCACTGGTCCTAAAGAGGCAGCACTGTTGCAGAAAGAAATATTTGTAATAACACCTCAGGCATAGAAACATTTTCTCTTCCATGTTCCAAAATGAAAAACATTTCATAGTTTGGCAGGAGGAATTTACTGCACAGTTCCACTAGTCCAGGTGATTGTAATAAATCAGGTACTTTTCTCATCAGCTTCTCTTTGAGGCTGTCAGACTGGGGTATAACAATGCAGTTCACACTTCCAGAATTTATAAAGATCATCATATGCTTGCTGGAGTTTTTTTAATGTTCCTATACTACCTCTTCAATTGATCATGACATGGAGGTGGGCAATAAATAAGTCTCAGCTTCATGGCCTTTCCCAAAGAGGCAGCACGTTTTGTCCATATCACTGGAGGGAGAGTCAGAGGCTAGCAAGAGAAACTGAACCATTTAGCACCACCTTAACCAGAGCCAGGGGTTTATGTGGACATCTTGGAAAGAGGAGGATACCCAGTCACACCAGCTACCTTCCTCTGAGCATGATGAATTCTCCCAGCGCCACGGGCGAGTGCAAATCCTCCAAACATTTATTTACTTACAAAATCCCTGTGACAAAGGGATGTTGGTAAAGATCTGGCAGTATAAGTTTGGGGAGAAGCAAGAATTCGTCTCGTACCAAGTGCAAATTAGCACAAACTGTCATGTGAATTGACCTCGATAATTTTCATTCGCTCAAGTCATTTTCACACCCACATTAACTTAAAAAGCTCTACATGTGTGTATACATTTATATTAAACGGATATACAGCCTATTATCAATACCCTTGAGCCCTTCAGTTCCCACTTTTAATACATTTTTGATGTGTATAACACTTCAACTACCCCTGTGATCTTTCCTTCTACTTTGAGACAGTTTTGATTAATAGACTCAACATTCATTTCCTGCTTTCTAGTCTGGATATTTGAAGCTCCAATTAAGCCAATAGACACAATGAACATGTATTATTCAAAATCTCCACCAGTTGTATCTAGAGGTCACCCTTGATGAGTTTGTGCTCTGAATTTCCTTCCTTTTTTTTAAATAATTCAAATTTTTCTAATTGCTCTTCAGAAACAGGTAGATGAAAACAACTTGTTACTTTGATATTTACTGAGCTTTTAACATCCAGCTGTAGCTTCAAATCTCTCAATATTTGACATTCAAAGTTACAATTAAAAGCCTAGCATTTTGGCTGGAAGAAGACCTCAGTGCATACATTCATTACTTCCAAAGATTTTCCTCCACTAACACAACTGACTGATTAGCCCTCAAGATCTCACTGTCAAGACAGCAACAAGGGAATGAACTGAAAAGGGGAAAGGAGCAGCAACACAGCGATCTGAAACAGTTGAACTCTTACCCCTTCCATTAAAAAGTTAATGTTACATTTTGCCTGGGGCATGACCTTTTTGTCTTTCTAGTCCCACCTGTAGGATGGCAAGAATAATTTGGATAAATTTCCAAGTCACTCAAATAAATGTAGGCTCCTGAATCCCTGAACCTTGACTAGAATCCAAGAATCAGCTCCCCTATGAAAGATCTTTCTCAGCATGGAGAAAGTCATCAGCTGGCAGACGCTAAACAAAACTGAAAAGTGATCACACTCTTTGAAGAATCATCACTGACATTTCTGAGCAACTGCTTCTACCTAGTGATATACAGCTGACTATGACACTGTCTGATTCAGGCATGTCTATGTCTGGGTGCAGAAACATCTTACTAGTTTACACAAAGGAGCAGTGATACCTATAGCAAAAAAAAAAAGATTTTGCTAAAGAGGGTGTGAACACATTCAAAAAAAATAGTTACTGAGGTACAAAATGGGAATGGCTAATATATTTTTGTGTTTTACTTTTGATAAGAAAATCCTAGCAACGTAAGAGCTTCTAAAATAACTATTTGTAAGCAAAGCAGGGGGAAAACCCATCAGCTGTGTCACTGGAATTTGCTCTTTTCCACTGCATCATATAAGAGAGCTTAGCAGACCCTCACTGAAAAGTGCATTTTTTTTCTCGGAGAAACTGACATGAAGTTTACCTGCTACCCATCCTGGCTGTAAGAGCAGGAAGGGATGACATCTGTAGACTGCCACTTATGTGAGCCTGTGATCAGCACTGACCTTCCAAATAGAGATATTTGCATTTGCACTTTCAATTACTTTTTGATATTCCAGAATCAGGACCTATAACATGCTGTCCTTAAACAGTCCAACTGTTGCTCACAAGCTGAGGAATCAGGGCCAAAAAGGCTGCAAAGCAGTAAAATAATTACATGACAACCAGTTAGATTTGTGATACAGCTGGTCCAAATGCTATGATGAAATACAATTCTTTAAGGAAAGAAACAGCATTTAATTAGGTTTAAAACACAGCAACAATAAACTGCCTAACAAGATTCCTCCTTCATCCATGGTAACTGTGCTTCCCACTTACCTTGTCACAAAAAACCTTGATCTGGCAGTAGGCTCGGTGGATAGGTTTATTGCTGCGGTTGTTGTAGCTGTAAGTATCGATCTGAATCATCAAGGGAAGACCTTTTACTCCTTTTTGTGAGGAGAAGTCGGTGCTCAAGCAATTCACTGTGATGAAAATCTGTGTGCCAGAGAAATTACATTTTAAAATGTGGTGCTAACTACAATTAAACTTCCAGAAATACATGGCAAGAAACGGGAAAATAAAATAAAGATGCTTTAATTCAGCTATGATGCACACTCTGGCAATTCACACATTTATCCTCCACTTCTGTCCAGCAAAAACACTCCCATGCTGGGAAGAAGGAAAAACTTGAAAACCATATTCTAGTGCTTCAGTTTGGATCAGAAGCTTACATTTGAGGTGAATCATTTGGTTGTCCCAACTTACTGCACTTTGGTTCATACCAGAGCTCAGAATACATGAACTGGATTCTTTTTGGAAGAGCCAGATGAGAAAGACACGTTCTAGGAGCGCTCCTCAGATGCTCCAGCTGCTCACAGTTGCTTAGTTCATGGGAACTAACTAAAGACAATCTGAGATAAGATCTCCTAAAATGTGCCTCATGTGTATGTCAGGCCTTTAGCCCTACTTGTTCCACTCTACAACCCTGCTCTGTATGTTTGCACCATTTGTTAATACAGATCATCTTGCTTCACCCTTTCCAGCTGCCTTAGGTATGGCTTGTTCATCTGACAGCTCATTCAAGTTCAGTGGGACAAACTCTGTTTTATTTTAAAATTTTTCTTCACACTCATCAACACTACTGCTTTCTCCATCCTATCAACAGATACTCCAATGTTTCACTTTAAGGGCCCTTCACTGTCTTTCCTCAGTTTTAAAGATGCGTCTCAACCTGTCTCTGACAAACTGGGAAGGAATTTTTCAAATATTTGTAAAACTACTCCCTACCTCTTCTCAGATGTTCTCTTTGTTACACAGCATCCACATAACTTGACACTGCATTCAGAGAGTCACAGAATCATCTGAGCTGGAAGGGATTCAGAAGCACCATTGGGTCCAGCTCCCGGAATAGCCCATCCAGGGATGGGACCCACAACCTCGGCATTATCAGCATCATGCTTTAACCAACTCAGCTAGCAAGTCCCCTGCTCGTCCGTGCTTCAGAAATACATCTCTTGCTCTCCTTCTACAACAAAAACTTACAACTTGATAGCCACTAATCATCTTCCTCTTTTTTACTCAACTGGAACCATGGGACAAGGCGTGTGTCATCTGTACAGGACCTGGGAGAAGAGTCTCCCACCACCAAAGTCTTCCAAGGACTATTCTCATGTAAAGCAAGCACAATGAACTGAAATACCACTGACAGCTTTCAGTAAGAATGATGTGCATAAAACTCAAGAGATGAAACTAGACTTAAAAATCTGTTTTTCAGCCCAGTGAGGAATATGTGCATTATATAATAATTTGGGGTGATTGTGTATTAACCTGATTCTACTTTTCACTTGCCTTTAGTTTGAAAAGCAACAACAAAACCCCAAATAAAACAAAACCCCAAAAGTGTGAACCAAGGAAAAGGACGGAGAAAACCAGCAATACTTATTTCCTGGACCAGGAGAATGTGAAACCTGCTCCAGAAGAATAAGGACACTCAGGAAAGAAGATATCTCAAACTGGTCTCTCAAACAGACCTGATGCACACCTCACCGGGAAGAGAAAGCAGCAGGCCCCTGAGGTCTGGGAGGATTCCTGAAGGAAGAGCGTGAAGGACATCCCCGTCCTTCCCCTCCATTCACAAACAGGGAGAATAAACCAACAGTGTAAGTGACAAGAATGCAACATCCCTAAGAAAGACAGCCGAGAATAAAGAAGGGCTCCAGCAGGGCTGGTGGGGGATACTTTAGTCTCCTGGCAGAACTTAACATTACAGTCAGGGTCTTTATGATGGAGCCAGAGCAGCTTGTTTGCCTGACTGAGCTAATGGCCCCTCCTCTCTGCTTCTGATTGTATCACAGAGCTGCATTTACAAATGAAATAGTTGAACTTTAACTGCAGAGAGAAGAGGGAGGCAGGGAAAGGCCCTAGGTGAAACTCTGATTTTGAAGCTGATAGTGTTATTTCTGTTTCAAATTACAAGTTGATCTCCTCCAGCTCCAAAGATAAGTGTAGACACAGCAAATACACCTTTGAAATATGACAGCCTGAATTTTCATTTGCCTTCAGAATCATTTATAGTGTCAGGGCAACGGTTTAAAGTGTGTGTGAACACACAGCAGTGGAACAAAGTCTAACATAAAACAGAATCTGGTCTCCCTGTATTTTAGCTCACACTTCTGCACAGGGATTTTCAAAAATGTACATTGAAATGTGAGAAGACATGCAGGCTTTGCATTTACCTAGCAGTTTGTACATCTCCCACCCTTGCTGCACACTCAGCTGAGAGGCAAAAAAAGATCTCATCCCACCTTAATCAGTACATACACTGTGTCATCTCTTTCACTGCCTCCACACTCACAGAGCAGAGTAGGAGTGGCTGGGAAGACAGACTGTATGGTTTCAAGAGTCCCCATACAGCAGTAACAGATTATTCAGCATGAATAATAGATAGATGCTGTAAGACTCAATATCTTGTCCTGACACTGTAATACATCAGGATCTCTCTGAGGAGCAATGACTGTACATTCATGCACATGAAGTGCAGTGCACTTTTCTGTCATATTATTTGCTCTTCACAGATAGACAGATGGATTCAAATTAACACAGATCATTCACACTGGGGAAGTTTTCTGTCTCTGAAATGTTCTATTAGCTTTCCTGTAAAACACCACACATACTTCGCATTTGGAACACACGGGGGTGTATAGAGGGAAAGGGAAGAGGACATAGATCCTGTCATTTATTTTAGGATCTTCTTTTTCTTTGCATGACTAAAGATTTGCATCAGTGCAGCAGGCTGCTATGGTGAATGATACCTGGAGAAACATATGGACAGTCCCCTTCTCTCTCCCATGGTCTGACCAGAAACCACCTCCCACCCACGGTAGTGACTTGCTCTGAGCAGCACCGATTTCGGCCATTTGTCCAAGCACAGCCTGCTTTGCCTTTTTGCAACACTCACCTTCCCCCTCTTCCCAGCTCCTGTCCAAAATGCAAGTACTCCCACTCCAGACGAGACAAGGGGCAAAACAACTCCATGGGCAGCCACAAAAAGGAGTGCTGCTCTACTTTTCTTAGAAGATACCCAGATTTAAGATCTCCTTTGCTGTGGCCTTTTGCATAGTAGAATTAACATGGTTAGAAAATACACAGTTAAGTAGAAATGACAGTAGCAGGAAGAGAAATCACTGATTCCCTCCCAAGCCCTGTCTACACTTGTCTTTGAACTATTTTAACAAAAGTGAGTATGATTGTACCCAAATTCAGATACTACTTTTTTTTTTTTCCTGTGCAAACTGGATTTTAGCAATGTTTTGCTATCTGGAACACATTGTATAATTGTCATTATAGTGATGTCTCTTTTTTTTTAATGTCAGCATATCTTAGATTAGAGCAATTAATGGCAGAGTTCCACCCATCTAGTCTCCAGCTCAGGCATGCCATTGACAATTAAATACTAATTTGGAGAAACGTTTGGTGCTGAGAAAGTTTCACAAGTGGCCTAATATAACGACAACTCTTCTGTTTGTTATAGAGCATGTCTAAAAAAAGCACTGTCTTTTGGGGACGACACTCCTCCACAGTGTAGTTGTTATTATGAGAATTACTGTTTGTTAAATACTGCAGCATAATTAGGGATATACAAGACACAAACACAGTAAGCTGCCTTAAGAGAAAGCAAAGCTCAGAAGTGTATTTCCCTTTTTATCATTTAATTCAGCCAACATGACTCTTGCTGTGGTCTCTCAGCTTATACACTGAAGGTCTACAGTTACAAAACTTCCAATATAAGCCTATTATTACTATTTACATTTCTGGCTCCCATTGTCTCAGAAACTGCCAAAGGCAGAAGGGAGGGGAGAACGTGTTACTGAATCAAATAAGAAACTTCAAGCAATTTCTCTACTGAATACTGGAAATACATAGAACTCGGGTGACAGGTCCCTTAAAAGTCTGCTTTAAAAGATTCCTCCCTCCAGACTGTAACAACAAAGAGTTAAATGACTGGTCTCTCAAATGACTAACATCAATCCCATCATTCCTCATATACACAGAAAGTGTGGGTTTACAGTTTCTCCTACCAGCCGTTACCTTATAAATCCCACACAAAGGTAAGACCTTTGTTTTATTTCAATACAAATGTCTCCAGCAAATGTTTACACTACTCTTTTGAAGCTTCCTCAACCCACACCACACCCCAGCAACTACATAAAAATGCCATTTGCTTTGAATTCCAGATGCGTACTTACCAAGCCACTTGTATACACTGAATTTCAACATTATGTGCTACCACAAGTTAACTCTTCTCTAATATATACACGTGTGTGCCTGTCTCACATCTATAAATACACTCATATATATATATGTGCACACTTGAACACGCAGACATGGTTTATTAAAGTAGCTGCGAAGTCTAGTCCTACATAATTTCTGCTACTAACCCCCCAAAATGAAGCATCTTTTCCTTCAACCTTTACACTTTTAGAGTAGAGAAGACATTAATTTCCTTCCTAATTAAATTAAATTTGATGTAACTTGAGAAGGAAACGCAAAATTAAGAAAAAAAATCTTATACTAGTCAAAGTGTGTCCTAAGTATTATCAACAATGTTTAAGAAATACAGATTGTCACAATGCAAATTACTGCTAGAGATGGTGCTGCTATATAAGCTTGATTTTACCATTATACCCACTGGAGTTGGAGCTCACTTTGGCCCACAATATCCAAGAACCTAATCCTGCAATCACTCACTCTTTGAAAACAGCTTATTACTGTATGAGCTATGCCAAAACTCATTAAATAACTGGAAAGGTTCCCAGAGGCTTCAGCATACTTTGGATTAAAGATCTACATTTCAGTTAAATATAGCAGGACAGTGATTGCACGCAAGTATACACAACAACTGCTCAGCACACAACTCCTGCACTCACTGAAATCATCTCACTCCTCTGCCAGCACCTACCTGAATAACACAGCCACAAACATGTCTGTTTATTGCACATCCAAGTCACAGTGCTTAGCAGAAATCTGTAATTTCTTGATAATCACTGAAATCTGTTTGTCTCTTTAAGGTGACATTTTTGTTAGCAACTTCAGTGAAGTCATATCTTCGATTTTAATGCTAAAAAGTACTTTCCATAAAAACATACAATTAATTGTTTCAGAAGTACCACCATCACAGCCAATTTAAATGCGTCAAGTACCTATCAGAGAGAAGACATCTCTCAAGGAGCTGGTAGGGCTTATGACAAATACATTATCCTTTGACCAAGAAAATTCTGCCTCTTTAATCATCTTTCTTGCAAACTAACTTCTGTCAGCGCTAACACTGCAAGCAGAGAGATGCATGTCTATCAGAAATGAAGCTGAGCACTTGCCAGTTGGCGAGATGCTGCAGCAAAATCTTCTATAGGGCAGCAGCAAGGCAACTATGTAGCTTCTAGCACATTACAAAGACACTTTTAAAAGATAGCTTAAAAGTCAGGCAGTTCTTGTTAAATGTTGCTTGTTTCCTCATCTTTTTTTAAAGAACTCCTTTAAAAATACCAAACATAGCATCTGGGTTCAACCAAAGGGAGACAACAAATCACCTTACCCATAAATGTTAAATATTTACAACAGATTTAAATATGGGAGGGAGACAAAGATGGACTGTACAGAAATGTTCTTCCCCTCCTCTCCCTGCTCCCTCATAGCAATATCCTTGTCTTAAAAAAAGCACTGAGTTTGACATGGCTATGGAGCCATCCCCTCATTTCCCTGGGCCCTGCTCTGAACTACAAGCACCACAGTGACCTCTAGATAACAGCCCCAGCAGAAAAGGATGTTGTTCTAGAAAAGAGTAAGGATGTGCCAGGACTAACTCTACTCTGCCAGAAGGCAAGGGGACTGCTGCTGTCAACCAGGCACAGCAGAGAAAGCACTAGCATAGTGGTGTTTCTGACTTTGGTGCTGTTTCCTTAGTCCACAGAAAACAATAGTGTGATTATTCCACATCTTGACATGCACAGTACAAGATTCTGTTTCCACTGACTTGTTCTGCCGAGCAGCAGTTGGAAGATGACGCACCAAGCATGGTGAACTGGAGCCAACAGCCCAGTTCCATTGACATTACTGGGACAACAGAGAGGCCTCTGCCTGTACCTTCTGGATTCCTGTTTATTCCACTAAGACCCATGGGATGCTGCCTTACCAATCTTTAACAGGCTTACTGCTAGCTGGCAGATTCTGGCTGCCACACCCATTCTCTTATACCTTTATCCTGAAGGGCTGTGAGGGGAAGGCCTGCTCTGCCTGTGTGTGAGAGAAGTCTGACTTCAAATGAGGAGAAATATAGCTTTAAATTAGCTGCCCTCCAGGTGGAGAAGGAAAGTGAGAAATCTGACCCTCAAGAAAGGTCTTCTAAATGTGGGATTTAGTTTCCCAGGAGAGAGAGGGATATTTGGTGATTTCTACTCTTCTGTTTGATTTTCCACATCACTCCCCAGCACTTCCAACAAGAAGTTTGTTTTCTTTGCTTCTTCCAGGGCCAGTAGAGTGCTTCATCACATCCCATCTCAGACACCCTGAAAAGAATTGTTGTGTGGCACTTCTGTCTGACTTGGAAAAAAAAGGGGTTTTGTGCCTCTGAGGGGGTTAAGTTTTAATCTTGAAATTGAGGTGAAAATAGAAAACAATACTGAACAGAAACAATGGGGCCAGTTGAAAGATCATCATTCAAAAAGCTTAGGAAAAGGGAGTCTGTAATTATGCCTTGAAATTCTTCAACTCCCATGGATGAGGTAATTGCTGGAGAAAAAACAGCCTTCAGTGACGTGCCTCAGAACCCACAGCTTTCCAACACCTCAGGGGCATCCTATGGGAATCCCCAGACCCAGTGCAACCAGTTATTATATTATACTTTCCAACAGGAGCCAGCATGTACACATACACGTGTGCGAGGAGGGAAACACTTTATGCAGACAAGGTGATAAGCTTCCATGTACAATCCGATTTATGCTTGATAGCCAAACATTAAAGCATGCTATAAATCCTCTTTTATCAATACATTTACAGTTCAAGCTCCTAAAAGATCAGGTATTTAATACCCCAAAATAAATATGCATAAGCCAATTTGCATTTTAATAACTATTTCCTGCAGAAATACAAGCAGCTTAAATTTCACTCCTAATTTTTTTAATACAGTAAGAGTCTTTATTTTAAAATCTTAGCTTGTTTTATTTGCAGTGATCATTGCAAAAGTTGTGTTCTGGCACCCAAGGCAAGAGCCAGGTGAATGGTGTGAGATTAGAACAAAATGTCTGGGGTTAATACCTGACATTAGTGGATGTGACTTCCTTGTTCCTAGATCAACATGGGTGTCTTGCTAAGTATAGCTTGGAGCTGCAAATGCAAATGTTTTCAAGAACTGCCAGCCCTGGTACAAGACTGCCATGTTTGAGCTCTGGTAGTGCTTCTGTAAAGGTCTTTGAGCAAGACTGCTATGCTGGGGATCCCAAATCAGAATTTGCTTGCACAGTGATCACACACACAACATCGACTGTTGTGACTGCAGACGACAACCTACAGCTGTATTTTGAAATGGAAACACATAATAGGGAAATAGCTGGGGTGGTGAAAATGTAATCACTACATGAGTAAATACAGCACCATTTGCAACTGGGCCAAGTACAACTCTGTGTATCAAGGCCTAGTTTTGAAAGAGCTGGGCGATTTTCAGAACTATTGTCTTTGCTTTTAAGATGCGAATCAGAGATGAAAATCCCTGTTACTATAAAACAGTCAGGGAGTCAGGACAGTGAGTGTTAATGCTACCCCTCAGTGTTCAACACAAATTCTCAGAGGACTCTCTCTGAGGATGCTATTCTCTCTAATGCTGCTAGAAATGCAGTGGGCAATTGTGCGTGAAGATGTCTTTGTATTTGAAAGAGTCATTGCTTTACTTGCACATTGGACATTTTGTATTCAACGTGAAAACAGTAACAGGATTTTGGGAGCTCAGTGTTTGCTACTTATTAACTCTGCATCCCCGAGACTACTGCATTACCCCCACTCATTTTACACAGCCTATTTCCCTTGTTGTTTGCTTTCCGGGGGCCAACTTCTTCTTATAATTACCGGCAGTTTTTCATTTCTCCCACACTAGTCCGTGCAGTTGAAGCACTCTAACAGCTTTTGTACAACCTTATCTGTAAGAAACTAGTTAAGGTGTTCTGATGTCCTGGTTTACAGGTCCACTTAACGGTCACATTCCTGAATGAAAAACCCCATGCCTGAGGGTACTTAACCATTTAAAAAAAATATAAGAAAAGGTTAAAAAAAAAAAAAAGCCTCAATCCTGAAAAATACATGCATTCCCAATTGCAAAGACAGTCTACAATATAAAGACAGTGTAACAATATAAAAATAATAGCACCAAGACAAGGGAAGTCATAGTCCAATTTACAGAATATTGATGATTGGAGATGCCTATAGTGTAGAAATAAAGTTGATAATTTAGAGTAAGAAAACACTCAGCTTGTGTCTTATACTTGGCTTTGTAAATATGAAAAAATAATTTACTGTTACTCAGGCTGGAGCACCTACTAACAAGCCCTCTTATTTGTCAGAAAGGAGAGAAGTGGAACAGTGCCTAATGATATATGGTACTTATAAAGGGATGCTATCTGCATGGCTTTTCCTCACCTTTGCCTCCTCATTGACATCCCAAGTAAAGGACACAGCATTGAATGCAATTTCTTCAATATTCCCAATGGTATTAAAACTCTCCTTGTAATCAGCTGTAAGAAAAAAACCAAAAGAGTGGTGAAAAAATTTGAACTTTCTGTTTAACAATTCATAGTACTTCTTTGCTTCTTAAGCTGCGGTGTCTAGTGCATAAAAACTACCTCTTGTATTGTTTATGATTAATTATGAACAATCTTAATTGCAAATAGGTAATATAATGCAACCTGAGTCTTATGCATAGTATATCATTAGCTAATGCTCTTGCAAAATATTGTTGGCTCTCAAAAAGCAGTGTGACTCTACTGGCAATAAGTTCATTAGCTTGGCCAAGGAATGGCTAAAACTAGAAAATTAACCGAAAACAACTACAGACTTTAAAGGGACTGGTCAAACCTTGATATTAAGAAAAAACATGGTAAATTCTAAAGGTTTCTAGAAGTCTAAGAGCTATGAATGCAGGAAACCATCAGTGTGCATTTCAACTTTCCCAGGAATTACTGTGCTGGCTGCTGGATTAATATTTATATTATTAAAAACAAAATCAGAAACCACACAAAAATCCAAACCAACAAAAAATCCCCCACAAAGAACTTTTTTCCAAAGTACGTATACTACTAAAACAGCAAACAAACAAAAAAAATGTTTTTTATTTGTCTGACTACAAAATCTGCACCTTCTTCTCACTTCTTCCCCACGTGCTGTTATTATCATCAATAAACTAGCATTCTGGAAGGAATGAAAAGCAAAAGGGAGTAAGATTTCAAAGCTGACTAACTCTCCCCCAAAAACAGTAAGGGTGGAAAACTGTGTAAAACAGACAACTCCCAAGTCTTTATAACTGAAAAGAGGAACAGCACTTTGCTGGACAGTTTGACATATTTTCTTCTTTTTGATGACAGATTAAGAGAGATACCCGGTAATATCTACTTGATTAAATGAACTTCCAGATCGTTCACGCTAATGGAATAACTCTTTTTGGGACAAGCATTTCCTAAGAATCCCTCGAGGGCTGTAATTGGACTCAATGCCAGAGGGCTGTGATTACACTCCTGATCTTAAGTTTGCCCAAATCTGTGCTGCAGAAGCACGCTGATTCTTAGCTTTGTAATCAGTTATAGAAAGAGGACTTTTTTTTTATATTCTGTGAGACACAAATGGTTTCAATATTCATTCCCCCTTTGCCTAAACTGTTGGTCTCTAAAAAATAACTTCTAGATAATAACTGCTTTAAAATCATTTATAACAAAAATCATTGCTGCTGCAAGAAGAATTATTTCACATTTGAGACAGGCAGTCAGGATACTTTTCTCTCATTTGAAACACAAGAACATTGGCATCTCACAGGGCAAACAAAATTTTGTCCCTGGGACACATGAATGATGTTGGACACAGTAAAAAAAAAAAAAAAAAAACAAAAAAAACCACTGTTTAGACCATAGGAACAGCATGAGATATTTGGTGATGTAGCAAATTAACAAAGTGTTTAAGAGGGAGGCAGGTTTTCATTCACACCTTGAACTCACATCTCCTTTCTAACTGAAGTCATTGGCTTCACTATCTAAATTAAGCACGGGGATGCAACTGAGAGGAATTGAAGACACATAAGTAGTTTAATATGCATGTGCACACATCCACCCACCTCTTAAATTTCTGATTCACCAGAGTGTGCCTCATGCAACTGACTGCTGCATATGGGTGTGCTGTGTAGGTGCATTTTGGAAAGACACGAACAAGATGTTTGGTAAAACCACCTGTTTTCTTGTCTTAAAAGGCTGTCAGAACCTCACATCCCACCAACCCTTCTCTTCTCTCAACACATACCTCTCCTTTAACTATTACGCACAAATCTGATGGAGTGTCTGTGTGACACTGCTAAAAAGCAGAAGTGCATCCTATTCCTCCCAATTTACAGACAATTAAAGAAGGATCCTCAGCTGATTAAGAAAGCATTTATATCTCAGAATATTTGAAAGCTGTTAGAGTGACTATAATTTTTCCTCTTCTCCTGCTGTGAATTACTAGAAAGAGAAAATCAGGGCTGTTCAATATGCAAAAAATGTCTGCACAGGAATTATTTCCTCTTTTGTTACATAAATTGCATATTAAACAATGGTAAATTTTTAATGTTAAACATTAATCACACATTTCATGTAATTGCATACTTTTGTATTGTGCACATAAATAATATAAACTATCCTGAAAAAAAACAAGAGCAAGTCTCTTTGGAGCACAAAGCTTCCACACCTGCTCTTCATATTTGAATCTGTTTCAGTATGTCAAATTATTGTACTTATTCTAAATAATCAATATCCACTGCAATTAAGTATTGTATTCTTTATTTGACATTATTTTAAAAGAAAAAGCTAGTGATCCAGTGTCACAGCACTGTGAAAATATAGCTGTTTTCCCCCTGCCCCCCTTATTCCTCCTAAAAAGGTAACCATGCGCCTAACTTGTTTTTCAGAAAAATCCATTACAGTACATAGCCTAAATTTTGGAAAATACCTTCTTGCTTAATGAGTGTCAAGTCCTTAGGTTTATTCCCCAAGCACTAAGGACTTGAATACATGTAAGTACATGCTTATCATATTAATACCAACGCAGCTTCAGACTCGTCACTGCACCTAATCCATTGAAGCATCCTTCCTCCCAGGAGGTGCACCAGCCACTACACAAAACAAATTAAAGCAGTGACCCCTGTGTGTCTGGAGTGAAGGAGTAAGCCACTATTTCCTCTGATGTCCAGAATATAACTGCAGGCCAGAAAAAAGACAGACAGATCCCTGCCACTATGGAAAGCAGCACAAGCACAGTACCCCTGCCCATCTGAGATCTGAACAGCTGAAACTCAAAACTAGAGCATCCCAAATTAATTTGATCCTCTGCCTGCTAAGGACCACATCATGCTCTAGATGAAAAGTGCATTCATAAACAATTTAAAAGGATTCACAGATGTTAAACATGCTACAAACATCAAATTAAAATAAGAGTAACATCTATGGAACAGGTGAGGCAGAGTTATGGACACTTAATTTTCTTTGTTAACTACACAGGGCCTGGACATTAACTTAGTATTTAGAGGACCCCTTCGGGGACCTGAATTTTTAACATAAAGGGAAATCTTCATAGAGCCATTCAATATAATTTTGCATGGAAGGGAGCTCTGGAGGTTATCTGGTTCAAGCAGGACCAACTTCAAATTTGGATTAAGTTGCTTCATTAGATCATCTGATGATAAAACTAGAAGATTTTGCTAAATGCAGCTTGATACTTGTATGGGAAAAATAATTGGGAGCCATTCTGGCCTAATAAGCCAGTTAGTCATAATGCAAGTGCCAAAGAAAATGAAGAAATGTCCTTCAGAAATACCATACTTGTAAAAGCTAAGGCTGTATTTCAGTTGTTCTCAAGAAAACACTACTGAGCAACATTTTTTTTTCTGAAAACTGAGTTGAACCATGCCCTTACAGCTCTTATATCTGACAAGGGCTATATCAGTAAGTCTTACTACACTGTGCTTTGCTCATGTTTGCAGTGCAAATAAAGAATACACACCAGAGTACCTCAGAAGTCAGAGCAGAGCTGTTCCACCTCAAACTAATGGAAAATTAAAAGACATTCACTTTAACACAGGTAAACACAGAGCTCATGCACAGCACTTATTTTGCAGAGCACTATTTTATATATATGTATCATAAGTTAACTTGTTGGGGTAAGGCAACTGAAATGTGCCAGGACACCACAAGTGCAGTGGCGTCGGAGGGTGTTGGCACTACAGTGGAGCGAGCTGCTCAGCACATATTTTTCAAAGGTATGAGCATTATTACCACAAGCTTGTAGGGACTAGCACAAAAAAAAGCCAGCCTTCAGAAAGAGCTGTGACGTGGCCTATTTCTTCTTTTAATGTGTCATGATAAAAGCCATTTGGTCTGGGGTGGCGGTTTTACTGCGTTAGGTACCCCAAGGGGCAAGAAGAGAAAATGGGGGGAAGGAGGGAAAGAAAGAAGTTAATGAAACAGTTCAGCCGGAAGAATGATAAGACAAAAGACAGAGAGGAGACTCTAGCAGAGCTGCTTGGACAAAATACATTTGACCTTAAATAACACCAGGCCTCATTTGAAACTGCAGCGTTTGAAAAATCTACAGGCACCACAGTGATTAGGGACAGATTCTCTGATCACCCAGTTCAATCGCCCCCTGAAGTCTCCAAATGTTCTCTCCAAGTAACCTTGCTTTGGTTTAGCCCCCTCTCTGCCCCCTCTCATTCCTGCCATTCAATGGTTTGCTTCCCTCAGGCGGTCAAAACAAGATAGACTTTGTCTGCTTTGGTCTTGCCGACTCCTTTGACTGGAATCCGTGCAGATGGCTGCATGTGTAAACTGCATGTGGGAGGGGAGAAGCGCTTGATGTCTAGACACTGCCACTGACATCAACTTCAGGCTCCTTGGCAGCAAGTACCTGTTCTGGCTCTGCTGAAATCTTCAGATAGGCCAGCTGGGGCTGAAATGGGCTTGTAAATACTTCAGATGGGATGAACGGTAAACAGATCTCTCAGGACAGCACACTAGAGCTTGCTTCTCCCGCACTGCTGACACTGACAGGACTCACACTCTACGGTGCAGGAATCCTGCACACTCTTTTGCAGTCACCACAAGGATGACATCTGCACTCTCAGGCTGCAATTCCACATCAATTAGCTAACATAACTGTTACTGGATCAAAGACTGGATCACTCTTTGAAAAACCAAAGAGAACACTCTGCCACATCTGAGGAGGTGCAGACCTTGATTTCCCAGCTGCAGAAGGTGGTACACCATTAAATACACACGCAAGGGGCAGCTCTTCTGGGTAAATACTGAGAACCACTCCTGCATGGTCCCCATCCAGCTCCACAGACCCCACAGTCCTAGCAGGAAGGAGCCATTGCTAAAAACTGGTACAAGCCATGGAGCCATTGCCAATATATTCCACCATATTCCTGTGCAAGGCACAAGAGCTTTCCATACCAAAATCTCGCCTGAAACATCTGGAGATCTTCTTACACTCACCAATGTCAAGGACTCTCTGTTTAGCTGTGTGCTGCCGGGAATGCCAGTACTTCCAATACTTCAGCTGTTCATCTCTGTTTTTATCCTCACTGAAAACAACCATGACCACACTCTATGAAAAACAACACCAGAGTCACATTAGTTAAAATAATAGTCAGGAACACAAAAATTAAAATCTCCATATGCCTCTAATTCTGATCCAGCCACTACCCTCTCCCAGTACTTTGGTTGTAGAAGATTAGGTTTTATTCAGTCCAATACTACAATGTACTTAAAGACTCAGGAGAGAAGAAATGTAGTTGTGAAATAATGCAAGGCCCAGGATTATGTTCTTGATAATCAAAATAAAACTTAATAATATTCTTAGTTTAAAAAAATCAGCTTCACTGGCTAAAGGCAAGACATTTTCAATTTAGTATATTCATTCCAAAAATCTTTTCTGGGAGCAGGACTCTTGCATATATGTGTTTAATGACAAATTTAGTGTAACTTTTTACTGAATTTTCTGAGGTTTTCAATTCACGTTCTGAATTCGCTTTGTTAAGTTGTGATTCAAAGGAAACAGATTGAATTTTAATGCAAAATTTTATACAAGCAATATAGGCTTTTTGAAAAAGCCCTGCTGTAGCAAAGCAAAACATCAAAAACAATGAAAGAATGATCATACCAATTAAAATTAAGTGAAAATAAATCACAGAAGAAAAACTTCACTTTTAAATATCCTGTTTTACTTTCACCCTCAGACACTAAGCACAAAAAATCACTATCAAGCTGCTTTATAAGCCTAGGAGGTGAACCACAACTGATTCATCATTTGTGTCCCCCCACACAGCTGCCATAACCCTTCAAGTACCCTGTGACCTTGTGCATTCCACCTACAAAAGCTGAACACCATCACCACATGTCTATCTGCAGCCTCTCCACGGGCACGAGGCAGTACCCACCATGGAGGAGTCCTGGGTTATACCTGTACATACTGGGTGGACATCAGGTGTGTGTGACTGGCCAGCTGATGCACTAACCAGAACTGGCCATGCACACTAGCTTTTCCATCAAGGACAGCACTCATGCTTTTATGAACCACTTACAGGGAACTTGCAGAGGTTTTAATACCTTCAAAACCTCTTACTCTTCTGTTAGCTTTGGATGGAATTGGCAATAAATTCAACAGTCACTTGAGTAGGGCCAATGCAAATAGAACATGATTGTGAAAACTGCAAATGGTTTCAAAATCTTCTGTCAACTACATCCTCCAAAAGGATGTGGTCTCACCTCTCCTTTATAATTTCCACCCTTCTGCTGCCACAGCTTCAAAACTCATGTGGCAGTGCACTGAACCAGGCATATGAAAACTGGTTTTCAGTCAGACCAGTAACCTCGAGACTCCTGTTTCAGCTCTACGAGGGCTAGAGCTGGAAGCACAAAATGGGAAGGAATGGGTGGCAGGGAAAGAGATTGTACAGCAACAGAGAAGCCTTACATCAGATTCAGCCAAAAGCCTCACGTCCTAAGGAAACCAGGCTAAAAATTAACTGCTAATTCAGGTTTCCAAATCATTGCCTCTGTTTAGGAAGAGTCTCTCTAAACTTCATGTATTATAGAAACATATAGGTTGTCATCTGCTTCACTGCTCACATTGACTTTCATTGATTCCTTTGACTAAAGTCACAACATTTTTAGAGTGCTTCATGTATCTGGATGGAAACATTTTTGCAGCTTCATACATATGCAGCCTGCCAGCTTCAGCTACAGCGCTCATCGTTCATTCCAAGGTTACTGGGTTAGGATTTGATGACTCAAAAACATTACCAAGGAAATCAGGAGGCCCATTCACCAGGTAGATGTTGCTGAATACACAAACTACAGTTCTACACATAGAATCTAAGATGCAAATCATTCATTTTGTTACACTTCTGGGTGAATGTCAAGTGAAAGCTCACACTTACACAATGAAAATTATTTAAAATTTATGTCACAAAGGATGGATTCAACTCCTCATGTTTTCTCTGAAATGCACTGGAAAGCAGCTGATGAAGTGCACCAGTGAGTGAGGAAGGACCACACAGCAGATGTGGCTTCTTTGGACTTCTTTGCTTTAATCATGGCAATAAGTTCACCAGGGTTAAGTGTAGTATCTGTGTAATCACCATTCTGCCAAACCATAAACTGAGGCTATCATTAACTCATAAGATCACACTCTGAAGAAACTAGACAGCAAAACATTTGTTAACCACCATGAATAAGGCACCCTCCCACCTTTACACTGAACACGAGAATAGGCTTGTTCTGTCCCTCCTCCAAGGAAAAAAAAATTTAAAAACCAATCAACCACAACCATATCTATCTGCATAGCTCCACCCCCACCCAGGAAAGCAATGGGAGGCTTTACCCTGACTTTGCTGATGGGATGCCGGAAGCATTTGTTGTCCCCTGTCTCGCTCAGGGTGATGGCATAGAACTGTCCTTTGTTCAAGTAGGTCATAGGTCCTTCCCCTTGCTTCTGACGCAGAGACTTGGTAGCTTCTAGTGTATACTGAAAAGTGCTGCTGAAAAGACAAGGAGAGAAACACCCACAAAATCCATATCACTTTCTCATTTTCTCTTTTATTATGTAATTGTTGCATTGTATAAGGCATAAGAGGCTAATAACAAAATTCCAGGAAAATGTCACATGGCAATTTAAAATTGCAATTTTCTTTTCTCAACTTCATCAGATCCCACAGTCAAGCGTAAAACTACCTGGACTGCAAGTTTCTTGGATCAAAGGCTAGATCTGTACTTCCTCTGAAAGGAACCATTATGAATTATAAGACTGTGTACCCCACAACAACCGTGTCAATTACCAAGAGAGGATTCAGTATGATTTGCAGGAAATCAACTCCACAGACATTTAAACTTAGAAGCATTGCAGAAAGAGAAAGAAATAAATATTTTTTCAAAAAAACCAACCAGAATAAAACATGTTGTGAAAGATGGGCACAGAGAATGGAAAGTCTAACTGCTACTTTCAGCACAGTTCAAAGAAGGAATACAAAGAGAAGGGACAGTAAGTTCATTTGTTTAAAGACAACAGGAAAATCAAGGTTTTTATAAGCTTTCTTTTCAAAATTAGTCAGACTGAATGAAGTGCCTATATTTAGCTTTATCTTCAATCAAGTAACCTCTCTTTAGAAAAATATCAGGGGAAAAAGTTAGCTCTTGCATTGAAATTTTAGATCCTAAAAAGACCCTCCTTCACAGAAGAATTTTCCAACTTCAAAGCACTTCTCAAGCCATGAAAAGTTAAAGCTCCATTAACTAGTGAACTGTTAGCTGGAAGCAATTCTCACTTAGCCTCTTCAGCCACCACTTCCAATAATGGGCTTGAACAATAATCAAATGAAAATGATGCCTGCAGCTTCTCACATTCTCTTAAAAGAAAATAATGTTGATCTTGCAAAAAAGAAATATTTTTTTTTCAAACTGCACAGGAACCTTAATGCAAAGAATCCTCATGAACTGAAGATACAGTGGAAGCATTTTCACAAAGGTTCTAATTCAGTAAAGTATTTAAGCAGTGCTGGAGCAGGACCAAAAGAAGGAATATGTTGGTCCAAAACAACAGGTATCCTTAACTTTCTAATTCAAGCAAATACTCTGGATCATCATAGCACTGTCATAGCTATATAGAAACAAGGGAAAAATATATTTTTAAAAAAGATATTTTAACTATCCAGTGGAAAAAAAACCACAATAAAATATATAACTAATAATTGCATTTAAATCCCCACTCGAAGAGAAGGTAGAAAAAACCCAACAGATCCAGTCTTTCCATCCAAAAGGAGTTTCAGACAGCTTAGTATCAATTATTCAGTTTAGAAGAAATTATTCAATCTAATGAAGACAACTTCTAAGTGCTTCTTAGTTTATAAAATGACATCCAGTCATTTTTCTACTTGCTTAAAAGTTACAAATCAAAGCAAAACTAAGGTCATAAGCAAACGCTCATCTATACCTATCCAACCCACTAATGGCA
Source organism: Bombycilla garrulus (assembly GCA_013400315.1). Taxonomy (NCBI): domain Eukaryota; kingdom Metazoa; phylum Chordata; class Aves; order Passeriformes; family Bombycillidae; genus Bombycilla; species Bombycilla garrulus. The sequence goes on along the minus strand of VXBU01001123.1, from coordinate 765,394 downwards.
GCACTGGTGCTCCCACACAATGTAGCTGCTGCCACCATGAAGCTCTTGCACACAGCAGGAGGGCAGCACAGAGGCACTGCCATCCTCTCCGCTGCAAAGCGTGCTGGCACAGCCCCCGTCCTGTGCGCAGGGGCAACAGAGGTACTGCCAACACTGGCAAGTGTGAACCTGTCTGAGTGGACTGGAAGAGCTGTACCACCAGTGCTGCAGAACCAGCATCCATCCTGAACCAGCATCCATCCTGCTGCACCTCGTGTCCTACAGATGGACCACCCAGGAGACGTGGAGGCACAGCCTTGATTTAGCATCACATGAAATGCAGGTTGCGTGCTCAAGGCCACTTCATGACACACATCAGAGCACACTGAATGCCCTGGGAGATGTGCCTCAAAACCTCATATCAGACAGAAGAGCTAAGGAGGATGTGTGCTGAGAAGGGCTTAGAATGATCAAAGTCAAACACACACACAATGCCTTGACAGAAGTGCCTACAATTTGCCATGGGCTGGTCTTCTGTACCCTGACATTCTGTACCTTTCAGTCAATGTAAATCCTAAACACATTGCACTTGGCCAATTTTGGAGCCTCTGTGTAGAACACTTGGGAGTTTTCTTCTTGTCTCCAGTTGGCAAGTAAAGCAGGCCCTATAGCAAGAGGATTACTCTCACTCTTAAAACTTACTACAGTCACTCAAATTATTATAATACTATTCTGAACCTCACCACAAGTCTCAACTAAACCCCTGTGTAGTCACTAAGAGATCTGTAGCATGCTTCCAATTACTTTCACATTCACCACTTCTTTTTCAATCTGAAACTCTCATTTCTGAGCCTTCCAGCTAAACTAAATACATCTTTCCTGGGAGCTTTCTTATTGTACATTCAGAGGTTTCTTTCTTAATGTGACCTGACCTGTAGCATGAAAGACTTAAATGTGTGATAATTGTTAATAACACTGATGCTTCAGGATTCAATTTTACAAATGTTCAGTGTAGTAAGTGAGTAGCCTTTGCTAAACACCAATTGAGTACCTTCTGCCTAAATGATGACTCGGTTCTGAGCTCACTGCAGTTAATGATTGTTTTAACATTCTTCAGAAAAAATATCAGGCTGTAAGGAACCTTCACCACAGTCACAGAAATACGTAGGCATGTTCCTGATTCTAATGTGAGAGTAATCTCTCAGATATAAACAGAACCATTCACAAGTATGAAATAAAGCATCAGTTTAAAAACTTCAGTGATTACAGTCTTTCCTAGATAAAGGCACTCTGCAATGTTTGCCCATGCTACAAGCATTCTTCTGTGTTTATGCAGAACAGTATTCTTTTCACACTTAAATTTTTGAAGCTTTTTCTTCAAGCTTTTCAATTGTTCTCGACATTTGACTTGTGCATTCCACCATCCTGAAAAGATTTTTCATGGCCTGGCTGTCAAACCTATACTCTTTTACCTGGAGAACCTCTCAACAGTTTTCTTCTTGCATATCTTGGGCAGAGGGGCTTCAGACGAATTCCAAGTTTAAAGCAATGCTGAGGGAAGGCAATAGATGAAGATATAAACCCACCAGATCTGAGAGCTAACCTGAGCAAGACAGTAAGGGGAGATTGATGCTTGGCAGCATCAAGGGAGCCCTGCAGGTTCCCCAGGGTGAAGAAAGGAAGGGTGGGAAGTGGACACGGGCAGCTACTCCTCAATACATTCCTGCCTCATGCTAGTCAACACACTGCAAAGCTTATGCCATACCTTGTTTGTTCATAAATATATTCTTCAGCCCCCACTGACACACTCCGATACTTCTGAAAAATAAGACAAATTAATACTGCTTGATAAAATTGAAATGCAACCACCAACAAAAGTGTAACTACGTTTATTTAAAGACAACTCAGAAGAAACTGTCAACCATTTAAACTCAAAATACCTAAAAACTGGAGCAGATATTAATATGCTAGTCACATTTTACATGAAGGTTAGAGGTTGACATTGTAAAAAACACAATTTACTTACCTAACCTCAAAGACTTGGTTTATACTATAAAGAACTAACAAACTAAGCACAGCTAAACAAGAAAATGAAAGAGATGAGAACAGTATATTTATAATTGTTAAAATTTTATGCAAAGAACACAGCAAATGATTGATCGAAGTGTCCACTACCACAGGGATCTATAAAAACTCAGCACTCCTTCAGTAAAACACAACTAAGTCACTTCATAAATGTTTTGAAACCATTTCTAAATATATATTTATAATGTGTTTGAAATTTAAGTATTAGAGCAAATCCAAACCAAATCATTCTCATCAGTACTTAGGAAATACTTTGCAAGCACTTACGAAAACTAATAAGAACAACTGCCTTTCTACTTCTAAACACTAACTTGGCCTAAGTTTCTTTTGGTATGTTTTGACATTGCACCTTATGGTTTCCCCACACCTGCTCCATCCAGCTGTGCCTACAAACCAGTGGCTGGAGGAGCAGTCAGAGCATGGCCAGGCAAAGCATGCCCCAGGGTTGGGCACTTGAGAAAAACAAAGGACAGGCTCAGTGCTGAATTAGGCTGCAGCAGGGTGGCAAAGCTCTTCCTGCTCCCATGCCACATGCACGTGAATACCTGGGGCTAGAAGCCACCAACAATGGCACACATCTCCCCTAACAACTATGGCTGGGACCTAAAGTTAATTGTCCAGTGTCCCTTGAAGAATTAATAGGGGAGGTGAAGATGGAGAGGAGTGACTGCACTTCAAAAACCACTCCAGCCACTTTTGGCAAGTGGATTTGAACTGATTCTTTCTCCACAGACTGCACAGAAATCCTAGATGACAAGTACTGCACCCTGTTATTAACCAATCATTTTAAAAGCATGTAACAATATATAACCATCATAACAAAACTACTATAAACATAGAATCTGGGATGCAAAGCCAACATATAGATGTAAAGCTCCTTTTTACATCCAAATTTAACAAGTTTGCATGTTTGACAGCTCTCTGCACAGAGCAGAGGGACTGTTTGGGAACCTCTCAGCAGCTGTGCTGGCTTTCACAAAACAAACCAATGTAATGGAATCACTCTGGTACAGCCCCACAGGGAATGCCATGAGTATGGGACCAGTTTACCAGTAACAAGTAAAAATAGCTGAAATAATATTACTTGATAATGCAGGGCACTGTCTCTAATCTAAGGTTTGATCCTACTGATTTTACAATTGGAAGCTAGATTTCTTCATTATTTATCCATTGAGTTGACCTACATGTGTTTTATATCTGAAAATGGATTTCACCTCCTGACATCCTGGATCTGTGCTGCTCACAGAGACAATATACTTTTCTATAATACACGTACACAAACGCACAATAAATTTTTCATATACTCAATCAGGGCAGCTCAGCCTTAATGTAGCTTGCCTTGTACTTTTGTTACATTTACAGTTTCGTAGCGTTGGAAGGAAAAGAACCCTAGAGGAGTTTCACCACCTTATATCTCTAATTATTTGCAGAGGTACCGTCAGCTTTAAATTGTCTTTACCTTTCTGCAATTCCAGTTTGTTTGCATTATTCTGCAGCAGGCAAAAGCAGCCAGAGGGTACTCACCATACTAAAGCTGACTGTAAAATTACTTTGAATCAGCATAGCTGTAAAATAGTTTGAAGGAGCTCTCCTTGCCTTTTTTCTCCTCATTCCTGTACATATACATGCAGTTGTTCCATGCCTGTTGAATTCTCTGTTCCCCTCTATTATCCCAATTCTGCTACTTCTTACTTGCTTGTGTTGCAGAATAAAGCTTGGTGTAACAAACAGCTTCTGAATAAATTACTTGGGTTTATCCAGCAGCAGAGGTTGTTGGTACTCATTTGCATTTTCAAAAGAACATCTAGAATTTCCCTGTTACAAAGTGGCTATTTCTTACTGTTATGAATAGGTCTGAAGGAAGATCTTGTTAATGGTAAATAAATATTCTTTTACAATAACAGCTATGTTCTAATTGACACAATATCCCCAAAGACAAAAAAAAGTAAGTATTTATTATTCTCAGAATTTTCAATAAACATCTTTAAACTTGTCTTCTGAAATGTCTCATGATGCTCCCCTATAATCAGAGCACAGACTGATGGGAACACAGCAAGGAGTAGAAATTAATTTGCTGAAACAAGCATCACTGTTCTTCTAATGGCTCTTGTGGACAGTTCAAATCTCCTTATCTTGTTTACAAGCTCAAATATCCTTATCTTGTTTACAGCTTTTTATTGTGTTCTTAGATGCTAATTTGAGGTGAAAAACTTACTTCAGTTCCTCCATCTTTGAAGGTGTCACTGTAGGTGCTGTCAGGAGTGCTGCGCTGATCATCTTTAAGATAATTTGTGTGGGGAGCAATGCTGGACACTTCGTAGGGCTCAAAGATAACGCCTCGGTGCTCCTCATTTTCTGCTCTTGCATAGTGTGTTTGTGGGGTCATAAAAACAGGGGTGAATTCCTCTGCTTTAACCACAGTCACTGTGGACCCTGTGATGGGTGTTGAGGTCCCAGATACATTTGTGTTGTATTCCCTTTTGGATGACTCCAAAGCATCTTGGTTCAAGGAAAGGTTAACTGGCACTGTCTTCAGGACTTGCACACGGTTCTCTCCCCCACTTAAGTTATTCTGAGCTTCCGTGGTATTAAGACAATTTCTGTGAGACAAAACCAAAGAATTTTATGAACTGTCCTGATAGAGGAAATCTCCTCCTTAAATAGCTTAATGGTCTTAGATGTCAGGGAAGAAGATTTTTCAATTCTGATAAGCCACTGCCACAGGAAGTAATACATTAACAAATATTAGGCAAAAGAAATTGTGAAGCAAGCAGAGAGCTCCAGAACTCTTTAACAAATGGAGAAAAACAATACATTTGATTTTACTTGTTAGAATAAATTCTGGGTATCCAGGGTTACTCTTGCCTTAGCTTATAATTTAGATGCAAAATCAATGCAGGAGTGCAACAGCCTTTAGACATGAAATAAGAATAAAGAGTAAGGCAGGGCATGGATTACTCACAGTAGATATTTGGCACATGAAATAGGCATAATATCAACAGCAAAATTCATACTCTGATGGCATGCTCTTTCAGGCTGTGGATAGGTCACTACTGTTTGCTTAACTCTGGTACCAATGCTGTTCTAAACGAGCAAGCCCAGGAATTCCATTGTAGCAGAGTAGATCAGTAACTACAGTGGCTGCAAGGTAATCTCAGCAGCATTCCCACATCTACCCACAGCTGCTCTTGAAAGCAATCTGATTGCTGATATAGTAGTTACACTGACATAAAATAGTTAACTCGTAGAACTTTTAATAGGTATAACATTGCTTTGCTTTCAACCCAGGAAAAATGCTCTGACACTACAGTTCCTCTCTCTGGGCTTTCCACTGAAGGTCAGTTTTGTCAATCACACTCAATTTAGGAATTGAACATCAGTAATTTCTCTGGTGTTTGTAGAAGAAAAACTGTCAAAAAAACCCCATTTTATAGCCTATTTTGAAACAGTAAATTTATACTACTACCTATTGAAACAATCACCTTATGAACAGCTAGTGGAAACCATCTAAGGCCGTCACAAATTAGCTCCATTGAAATAAACCTTGTACAGCTCATCTCTGTCATAATTTTATATGGAGATACCTTCCAGTATGCAAAAACTTTATTGTTCCTACGAAAATATACACTTTTTTTTCTCTTCTGCAGGTCTTAATAGTAGGAAGTAGCTTCCTTTGACTCAAGTCACTTTTAGCCTATAGAGAAAAGCTGAAATCTGAGAGGAAAGCAGATGATTTTAAGAGTTACTTTATTTGCTGGGCAGATCCTAAATTATGTTAAATAAGACTCTATAAATGAGATTACTGAGGCCAAACTACTCACTTTTTCCCCTACAACAAGAAAACAAAGAAAAACAGTCAATAGCCAACTGTCAAGATAATCTGATTTTACTAATCTCAGCAGCAGCAGCAAAACAACATCACCAAACACAAAGAAAGAGTGAAACTCCAGGTACCTCCCAAACTGCATGTTCAAGAATACTATCCATTTTTTCTAATCAATTAAAAGTAAAAACTAGTAAAATGTGCTTCCCAAAACAGTCTTAATTCTTTTAACTTTCGAAAGAAAACCATAAACCCCTCAGGCTCTCATAGCTCCTTCAGTTCACAACTGATCAACACTTTTAGCAGCTGAGTATATGATTTTGAATAATACCATACCTTTTATCTTGGTCTTCTTGATTATCACTCACTTTGTTTACAGACAACAGCCTTTTATCTCTGGGAACCTGAGAACAACACCAGGCATGGGATCAGGTAAATGCAACTGTCAGGCATTTGCACTTTCAGACTGCTCTAATGCAACAACTAGAAAAATGTCATTCTATCAGTGTTGTCTAGTTCACAGATGCCAGGAGCTGTTTTTCTCTGGGAGACTGACTGCAAACAGAAAGAAAATTTCCAAAGAGAAAAAACATAGGAACTGTTTTCTTTTCTAGTTGTTGGGCACACCAGTCAGGAGCAAAACACTCTTCTTTATGTCCTATCTTTTGAATATCAAGCTAGGCCAAGCTACAGCAAAGTCAAAGGTCATACTATTCCAAAAACATCCACACACTTTTCACCGAACAAAACAGGATGAGAAGGAAGATACGATGCTTTGGTGAGCTCTGCACTGAGACCATTTTAGCTCAGACAAAAAAGGCTTTTCAATTAAACCATAAGCACCAGGTAAGTCCTCCTGTTAGACAGAAGCCCGAAGAATGTAGGACTCACAGCTAGGGAAAGTTTGTGGATCTTTCCTGGTATGGGGACAGGTCAGGGCATGCTGGTATGTCATCAGAAACACTGGCTTCTGCTTTGCTGATTGCACCAACAGCTATGAGAGGTAAAAACCCAGTCAAATCTGCCCCTTGAGAGACTCAGAATTGACACCAAGCAACTTAAAAGATTTGTATTCCCACATACTGGTGTCCTGACACCAGCACAGATATGAAATCACCAAGGGCAAATTTGCTGCCATTAGCATATTTTTCTTCTCTTGCTGAGCCATTAATTTGGGAGCTAAAATTTCTGATCTATCTTTTGCCCAAGAAGACATATCCACTCCATCACAACAATTAACTCATGATTAAAGAGCAAGAATAGACCTAAGAATGGGCTAAATCCACGCTTATTACTTTTAAAAATTTTAAAGGAACATCAGAAAAATATCTGACTTTAGAGGAAAGAACAGTATGACAGTGCACTCCAGTAGTCTATGGTAACATCAACAATAACTGCAAGACAGCAGCATAGTCAGAGCTCTATCCAGAGCCATTCTTTCTTTCAGGGACACCCCCTTTCCCTATTAGGCATCCTGCTAGTTAATAAACCTCTTTCCTTTATTTTTTGAACTGGAATAAAAGCCACTCTTTACATACACTGATTCCCCTTTTAAGATTATATATTTATCTCTGAATGAGGGTCTATGTTCAGGTAAATATCACTACAAGAAAAAGGAAAAGTTAAAAAACCAAACAGTTAAATTCAAATAATTCCTATTGACTGGAAAAACTCATTCAAAATATTATCCAGCATATCAGAACAAAAGAGCCAGATTATAAATAAGGACAATTCAACAGTCTGGTGTACTGGAAGTCCTCTACACATCCACATTACAGCAAAGAGGTTAAGTTTAAAGTTTGTGCTTGGGAGTATCAACAAGAGTTATCATTTCTTGCCTCTTTAAGACAAAAATAGTTATGATTGAATGCTGGAAATGGTTTTGAGATGTTAATCCCACCTTATTCCATCTGAACCCCAAGTCGTTTGCAACTCTCCGGAACAAGGAGCAGACATGTCTTTTAGAACATGGTTTTGAGAAGGAAAAGGGCTACTTTCTGATTTTATTACAAAAAAACATCAGATTAATGAACTGCTACATACAAAGGTATTACTAAGACAGAAGACAATACTCCAGATGCTCATACACATCCTGAATTTTACAAATCCATATTAATTTCACAGACTCTGGCACTGTGGTAACTACAACAAGCAGAGAAAAGGATCTTTTTTGTTTCTCACTGGGAAGAGTTTTCGCTACTGACAACAGCACACAAAATCAAGGAACATTTCTTGAAATATAGTCAGCAAAGCAATTAAAACAATATTTAGCCATAAGGCTGGTATATGCTGTCTTCCCTACAACCCCTTCTCCTGAACATTCAATTAATGTCACAGAGATTACAAAGAGGAGTTCATTCATCAAAAACATTTATACTAATAAATAATAAAGCAAAGGTTTTTAATTCCTATTCCTGTTACTTCCTCGTGAATGACAAGGGGACCTGGCATTGCTGTGCTGGCTTTCACAGATCATCTGTCAATGGCAGCCATGGCCGACTTCATGGGTATGGAGATTGTTCATTTCACATTCTAGCACTTGGGAGGCAGCACTTTTTTCTGTTTGCAGAGTACCAAGGGGTCAGCTTGGGTTTCAGAATGACATTTCTGCATTACACAGAGCTGCACTCTGTAGGACTCTGCTCTGATTTCAGCAAAAATCTCAAATATAGTTTAGTTTAAACACAATGAAATATATATCCTAAAAAAAAAAAGTACCAAAATCATGTGTTTACTGTAAATTGACTTAGATCTCGGGCTCCATGTCGAGCTCTATTTCTGTCCTGCAAACTTCCAGTGCAAGGGCTAGACCTCAATGTACGTTTATATACAGCCTACTGCAATCATTATACAAACAAAAATGACATGGGAAATTGTCAGATGAGAGATACCCCAGTTAAAGAGCAAACTAAAACGTGTGGAATGAACCAGAAAAGCAGACAAATGGACAGATAGACAAGTCCTCCCCTTTTATACTTTTTGAAGAATATTTCAAGTATCATCCAATGTGTTCTTGCAAAGGAAGAAGAACACTATGTTCAAAAAGAAACCATGGTAGAAAATTTAATATGGGACTTCTGATATTTTTTCTCTCCAGAATTAAATACATCAAAACTGTTTTGGACAGGCTTCCTGTAACAGAATGGGTGCATGATGGAAACATTAGAGAGAAACCAAGATGCAATTACTTCTGTCTTTGAAAACTGGCTCTTTTGATGCCTCTTAAGAGTGGCCCCTGCTAGTGCAGCAGGGAGGGATAATGACAGAATTACCTACTTTATAATAGTCATACAAGAGGCCAAGAGCAGCAGCACTGTCCTCATCACCATTTATGCTCATCATAGCCTTGGTAGCTGCTGTTAGGGGATTCTCCAAATACGACTTCCAGGCTTCATCTTCACTGGTGTAGGCTCGTCTGGTGTTGAATGAAGTGTCATTTGGCACTAAGGCCACAAGTCGCTTGTTACTGCATAGACAGGAAGAATAAAATTGTGATCCAGAAGGGATTACTTTATTCACAATGCATGGTAAAGAACATCAAATAGGTCAAATAAAGTTATATGATTACATCAAGCAAGCATCTCTGTATTACACTTGGTAACAAATATTTACCAGTATTAGCTATCTTCAGTACTTATAAAAAAATTTAAATGCGTGCAGATCTTGTGATAATAATTCAAATGTACAGATAGTTTTAAAACTATTTGGAAAAAAAAAACTAAGCAACAATATAAGAACATTTTGCCCCAGTATTTTTGCTACTTGTACACTTGATTAGGGAAAAAAAGTCCAACATTTAACTGACATAAGAAGACATGAACAAAAAACAAGAAAAAGCATCTAATACTAACCTAGTGTTCACCTAAACAGAGTATAGTTCAGTATTTAATAAGTGGGTACACCTTAAAATTAGGCTATTCTTTGCTTCTAGAATGCAACTTGTCAGTAATTTCAGAGAAGTTTCCTGTAACAGGACATGAGCAACAGGTCCAGTGGATGGAAGAGAAGTAAACATATTTGGTCTAAATTCACACTTTATTACTCGCCGCATCTAGTTATAAACCCATGGAAACACACACAAAACCATTAGAGAGTGGCATCTGCAGCAAAGCAGTTTCCTCCAGCCTGAAAGTGGTACAAACTGACCAGTGTTCCTGTATACTGCATGAGAAACTGCTGATACACAGCTATGGCTGAAATTTCAGTATAATGGAAACATAAATGAAGATAACAGCACCTGCTTTTGCAAACTGTTCAATAAACTTATTGATAAAAGAACTGCACATAAAAAAAAAAGTTGCAGGCCTGTTACATAAGGGAGCAGGCAAACAGATTAGGCATGGGAAACAGTGGAGTGAGGGGTGTGCTGCTTCGTGGGTGTTACAAGAGCACTGTGAAGAATTGGCTCAAGTTACGACAGTGAAACTACTAACACATCACACCTTACAAATTTGAAAGCTGCAGAGATGGCAGAATAACTAAATATACCGACTTGACTGGTAAAACTGGTAAAAAGCAGTTATTCCTGGTGACCTTCAAAAACACTTTTTGCTATCTTCCACATAAAAGCTAGTTTAGTAGTCAAGTCTCCTCTTTCAGTTCTGCCCCAGCTGCACCAGTGCCAGCTCCAGAGATCTAACCCAACCAACTGCTGCTGTTGCACAGAGAGTGGCATTTAAACTGTGCAAACAAGACTTTTATTTGTTTTCAGAAATAGGATTTGATAAAAGCACAACCGAACCCACACAGAAAATGCTCTCTTGCCTGGCCCCCATGCTGCAGTGACCAGCAGAAGGCTGGGGCACCGCCACAACTCCGCTGTGCTGCAAGCCCAACCTGCAAAGCGCGTGCTTCAGTGTTTCAGCAAGAGGAGGGGGATGGTGGAGATTATAATCTCTATGGTACAGAGCACTGTTTACAAGTTTCTTTATTTAATGAAAAACAAAATAATCCATCTGGTACACAGAGCACACTTTTATGAGCTCTGTGGGGGAAGAAAGCATTTCATAGCTTCGTATCAGAAAATACTACAGTACCGTCCATTTTCCTTTCACATAAAGACAAAGTAACTGGACTTTTGGAAACTTCCTTTATTTATTTTTTTTTTTTGAGGACCCTTCTGCCTGGCCTTTAGCTGAAGATTTTTGTCCCACTTGGTTTCACGTATACATTTGTGTTGTTACAGGTTTGCTTCAGCAAGTGAACTTGAGTATAAATTAGGAGGCTAAGGAAATACAGAGAGAACTGCTAGGTCTGCTTGCTTTTCAATACCTTATTGTTAGCAACTCAAATCAGATCTGCACATGCTCTGCTGTTTGTGCCAGAGGTAGCTGTGGGCTTGTTTCCACTCTGGAGCAGTCAATTCTCCCTGGCTCAGAGGCAATTATTCCAAGCAAGGATTCTCCTTTCCTCAACAAAGCTCCCCTTCAGCTAAATCTGGGCTGTTTCACCGCATGGGCGGCCGCCCATTGCAACGCACAAAATCCCGCTCACTCTCCTTCCTGCAGCAATCTTCCCATAAAAATCAATAACTGCCTTTTGTTCCTCAGAGCACTCACAGCCATGCGACAGTCATAACTGATTTATGAGCACTACAGTCAGACAGCAAGATCCCTTTAAAAGCACACCTTTTATGACTTGGGCTGTGCTTGTCTGTAAAAATGCCAGAGGGGAGGAGTCAATCTCTGTTGCTCTAACTTAGCCAAAATGATCTTAAAGCAATGACCAGAGTGCAGTCTCCCAGAGGTGCATATCTGTGCTGGGAGAAGCCAAAGCAAAAGGGATAAATGCTCTAGAACAGCAACTGAGCAAGTAAACAGTCAGGATGGTTGGAAAGGCACAAGTGCATAGACCTAGAGCCTTCCCAACATCTCTCCAGAGCATGTTTTTTCTCAAACTCGGGTTTTCACATTTGAAAACAAAGTATCTGTCTCCTCTGCCTTGAGAGATGGTCTGCAGCATAATCAACTGACACACTCATTGTGTTTACTTTGCAAACAGACTGAAACAATAGCACGAAGAAAAATAAAAAACTTCCTCATCACCCCTATCCCTGTAATCAGCTCTGTGGGAGGTTAATGGTCAGAGCTAATTATCACGATTTAACATAGTCAATAATTTCAAAGATTATAGACAAAGCAGTCAGCCAAAACAATTCGGCTCACTTAAAGAAGACTTCCCTCTTAATAAGGCCGTTCAGAGAGGGAGAGTTTCCCTGAATAAATGAGACTTGTGCATGCACACACATTCCCTTTCCTTTCTGCACAACTGCTGAACCTCCTTGGACAATGTGACAGAGGGGTAGCAAAGTCCTCCATAACCAGAGGAGATAAATACATTGTATTTTAATACATGCCAAGAAAACCCAATATCCTAAGTGAGTCTCTACACAGATAAGCTCCCCTGGTCTTGTCAGTTGTACTTCCATGCCAGGGCAGCCCCAGCTGTTCCAGCTGATGACAGCTGGCAGCTGCTTGGGAGAGAGACTCTGGAGGTACCTGGATCGTGTGGAGGACGAAGGGTGACACCTACAAGTAACAGCAATCCTACTGTGGAGCTGCTCTAACCATCCCAGCTGAAAGAAAAGCCTCATTTGGAACCTTCAATTAGCACATCCATAGATCTGTGAATCTTATCAAAAGCTGAACATCCATCAGTGACCACATCCACCAAGAACCACACACTTAAGGAAGAAAGCTAGGCCAAGATCGCAAGACTCCCACTCAACCCGACCAGCAACGCCAGCAAATACCCGATGCAGACCCAGTCACACCTAAAAACCTGCTAAAGAGCAGAGAACAAGGGCAACCCCTGCTGTGCGCATTCCTCACCCGGGCCAGCCCACCACCCCTCTACCTGGGAGTCAGGATGTGCACTAACCAGAACACAGCTGTGCGGGACGCACTTGTACAAGTGAAAACACACCCTCATTTTATCATGGAGAAAGAGCTGAAGAATTCAGGATGCTTTATGTCTAAAAAGCAAATGTTTCCTTTCAGGCTACCACTCGAGCTCCTCATGAATACAAAATGTTTCCACTGTTTTATGTCAAACAGTAATAAGTGTGCGAGAATGAATGGTTTTACTAGGCAGTGGTCTAGCGAGGAGCTAGATTGCTCTGACACGGGAGCATTTATATCAAGGCTAAACTTCAGACAGCCTTCATTTTGCAAAATCTTTTTTTTTTTCTCCCCATTGCTTAGTAGAGATTTTCCTGTTCATACCATCCAAAGTGATTTGTGTGTTTTCATAAGACATACATAAATTTTCCAGACTAAGAGCAGCTACAGTGATTTTTTTGAACTTGTTTACAATTAAGATTATGGAATTTCATAAAATTTATCCAAGTGTAGCATATAAATATAAAGATAGCCAACTTTGTTTCATTTCAGTTACTATAGTACAATGTAAATCGGAGAGGTACATTGTACTTAACATCAGTACATCAGCTAAATGGAAAGGGCCAGCCTTTCAAGCTCTTCCTCGGATTTAAGATAATGAACATACAACAGCCAGCCCTTGGGGCTATGAAATACTACTACAGCAAAATTCTCACCCAACTTGATGCAATTTTCGAATTAGCTTACAATGAAGCAGAATTGCCCATTAACACACTCATGAACAGTAGTAAAAAGGCTTGGTTTCCTTTTTATTCAGAAAAAAGGTGTCCTGCCTGCCAGTCTCTCAAAACCAATTTCGACCCTCAGGAGCTCTCTCTTGAATTTGCAAAGCTCAAGCAGTCCTCAACTTCCCAGCTCTATCTGCCAGTGATCAAAAAGCCGACTGATGCTGTATCAGGTACATCTGCATCCTGTTCCCCCCTCCATCACATGCTCACCGTGATCCAGTTGGCGCTAGTGGGAAAGAAAGCCGCTTACTACCTGCCCCACATCTTCTGCTTTGCCCAAGAAATTCAACCCTGAAATCCAAAGCAGATTGTTTAGACTTTCCATTTTTTAAATGTGGGGTGCTTTCGGCGTTTTCGATTTTTTTTTTTTTGACATTGCATTTGTTCTTAAAAAAAAACCCAGTTACAATCAAGCTGCTCCATGAATATACCTGCAGACTTCTTCACCCCCTGACAATGCAAGACGACTTTTCCCTCCCTGCAGAGACTAGGTGCCAGAGGGGAACACGCAAGCAATGTGTGAGGCAGGAGAATGGGAGAGGTTCCAATTCCCAGGTTTCAGCCCAGGCCCCAGCCTGCCCATTCTTACACAGGTGAGATAAGAGCACCAGGTACTTCTGCACACACCGTCTGCAAACTGTTCCTTCAGGAGAAGGGATACAAGGCTTTGGTCCATACAGTTGTTATAAAGCATCCAGAAATTTTAGCACTAGTCAGATAACTGGAAAAGGCAAGGCAGACTCGTATCACTCTCGTTCCCAGCCCAGCACATCAAGGCCATAGGATATTTATCATAAACTCCTTGATAGTTGCATGATAGTGACCAGGGCAACTGTCTCCAATCTGCAAATGCTGAGAGAAACATGAATTCTAAAACAAGATTGTAGGCAAAGGGAGCACTTCTGTTGCACTCAGACTTGGATCACACACCATGGTGCATTCTGGTCCTTCCTCCAGTGCAAAGTCAAAGAAATGGTGAACTTGTAGAACACTCATTTTGGAGTGACAAAAGGTACAGTAGCACGCTCCAGACACATCCAAGAACCAGAAAAGAGAGCAGAAGTTCCCACTTCAGTTTTGACACAACTAAGGAGGGTGGAGTATGATCATTTACAAACATTTCAGTAGCTCACAAACCCTTTGTAAGTTTATTTTACACTTACATAAATCTTCAGCTTTCAGCAAATGTTATAGTTCAGCTTTAAGACAAGTATAAAACAGATCTAGAACAGATGTTCATGCAATTTGTCTTAAAACTAATGCACATACATATGGATTCACAGGCACAAAATGAAGTACTATGACCATTTAAAATGCAGGACAGATCCCACAGAAGCTGCGTAAGTTAAACTTCAGATTCCAGATCATAAATTTCTGCCTGTGCTCATTACACAGAGAAGTATAAATCAAAGCTAGTCCTACTGCTAGAAAACATTTGTTTCAAAGACCCTAATATTAGTTTTGCCCTAAGTTTACTACCTTCACAATACTACCTTGCCTACCTGACATCAAGTTAAAAGCAAAATAAAGAAACAAACAAAATACCACCAAAAACACCACAACTTGTGTGGCTCATTGCAAGTTTTGATTTATTTAGTTAAAAAAAAAAAAAAACTTGAGACTTGTCAGGATTTATTGCCAAAGGTAAAACAAAATAGTCTGCAATACTGTTGTTTCAATTAGATAATAGGGTTCTGTTAAAACTACAAAGGAACACAAACATTTAACAAACAGGAAAATTATGGCCCATATGTTTCAGCATTTAGTCTTTCATATCCTACAATCACACCATTCCCAGAAGCACAACAGGTCTCCAAAATGTACTTAACTCAATCCAGTGACTATATAAATATACAAATGAATTGAGAGTGAAAGAAAAAAAAAAATCAAAGCATTTAGAGCACCAGGAACGGAAAAAGGTAAGATGCCCTCTGGCCCAGAAGTCCATACCAAGGAAAAAACCCCCATTAAAGAGGCTGAGTCATTTTGCCTTCTAATGAACGCAAGATTGGGACTCTTGCAATTTTGGGACAATTATACTTTTTGAGCACAAGACAAATCTGAACAAGACTACACACGTGAAATTATTAAAATAAATTATTTTACTGTTATTAAAAACTCTGAGAGGAAGTAACATAATATATTAAGAATAGCAACAATGAACAGCAAAACAGACTAGTTTAACAATTAGATGCCTAGGAGAAGTTTTATTTGTTTTTACTCTGAACCAAAATAACTTGAGCATGCAGTAGTGATCAAGAGATTAAAACAAACAGGTGATTCATTAACATTGACAAAATATTATTAACTGTGTCGAAGGGGAAGCATGAAAAAGAAATCTGACACAAGGATTAAATACATACAATAAATGCCTGCTGAGGACTAATTCAAGTAGGAGATCACTTACGCTGGGACAGACTTTTTTATACCTATGATTTCAGAGACATTTTTGTTTCACTTGTAATAAAATATTATTTCTAGCAGACAATCTTTTGTTACTCATGTACTAAGTCTGTTGCTTTTATTTTTTTTAATCAAGACAGAGTCTCAAAGAAAGGACAGGTTTCAGCACACTTGTAAAAAAAAAAAATCACAGATGTCTCAAACTATAAGGAAAACCTGAAGCTCACAGCATTTCTGCAGGATTTGATGGAGTTGATCAGAATTAGCAATTACTTAGCAGCTTCATGGCAGGCCCTGCTGTTTTCCTAAGAAGAGTACTTCAAGTGTGCATTGCACCCAAGGTTGTTTTAGCTGACTTGACGCAGCTAGAAGCAGGCTGTAAAATTGAAAACAGGTCACGACAAGGCCGCCCAGACCTCCTGCAAATTAACCTGACCCTTGACCCTGTGGTCCTTGTTCATTTACTGCTTCCACGGAGTTAATGGAAATGGAATAGTTACTGCACTGATAGCACTGATTGCTGTTTTTTCAGGATATTAAGTCTTTTATGCAGTCAGAAGGAAAATGCGAATTCAACCAGCAAACCTGGGAGTCAAGATTTCCCACAAATATTTTTTTAAAACATACAAACCCAAAAAATTACTTAACAGAACTACTTAAATACATTGTTATGGAATATACCATTGTCTCCCCAAATCAGGAAAATTAACAAATCTATCTATAAATGTATATAAAATAAATCTATATATATAATCTTTGTTTGAGACATGCTCTCAAGCTATAGATATATTGCAATATTTGACTTCACCATTCAGATGTACTTAATACAGTTTCCTTGGTTAAATATTTTGTAAGCAACCATTGTCTTTATGATGTCAGCACTGTAGAAGAACAGAACAATATCCCTGTATAAGATGTCAGAAATAATCACTTCTCTTCTTTTAATTAGCTAGTACTGTCCCAATCACTGATCAAAAAGCTAATGAAGACTCAACCCAGGATTAATTCCTAGATCAGCATTTGAAAGTGTTATATTTGTATGTACAAAAAAGGACAGCTTAATTGGCTGCTTCATAATTTAAAAAAATACTTAAGGTAACCACAGCACCGGGTTAATATTTGTGAAAATGTCTGGCAACAAACGTCAACTGGTGGAATATCACTTCCTCTTCAGATGTCCCAGCCAAAACAGGGATGATGATGTCCCCGCTGACCCTTCCACAGGGAAGAGGTTATGTGATCAAGACTTTCCAGTTAAAGTGACCTGGGAAAATCCCCTCCCTCCTCTTCAGCTTTGATCTTCAGTCTGGTCTCAGACTCCAGCACCAGAGAGACAGTAGTGTAAACAGCAAACCTAACCATTTGACATTTTTACTCCTTTTAGTTAAGCTTATGGGTGTAAGTTCAATGGCGTTCTGCACACTGATTTTCCACCTTCCTTACACAGAAATGGTCTTCTAGGGAACATCTGTGACAGCATGTCTGGCATTCAAAGAGAGCAAGAACTAAACGCATCTAATTCCTATTTCTGCATTCTTTCCTGGATGAGTAACACTTCGGAAAATTAATCTCACTGGATGCCCTATTCAGACAATCGGCTGAATTAGGGGAAAAAATATTAAAAATATTAAATGATTTGTCACCAAATTGCTACTTAATATCTGCTGATGGAAAACATGTGTGACCCTCAAAGAAAAATTAAGAGCAAAACAGAGTCACATCGTAAATGACAAAAGCCCTTTGTGTTATAGCAATAGATGCTTAAGTTAAATATTATGAAGGCAGTAAATTTACACACTGAGGAGAAAACAGTAAATCAGAATTACCCTGTGAAGAGCCCAAGATCAATTTCTGCCTCAGATACTACCAAGTAGCAAGCTGGATGTGAACACGCCTCCACTGACACACGGGAACAGGTCTGAACCCATTCCCACCTACGGGCTCACTCTCCACTCAGTTATTTACCTACAAGCACGTGCTCTGCTGCAGACCCAGGCTGCCCCAAGCCCTCCTTTACGTGGGCAGCCTGAGCATGCCCCAGCCCCAGCTGCCTGGTGTCCTGAGTAGCTCTGCACACCCTGGGCTGCTGGGAGCCTGACAGGGGGCAGGCAGGCAGCTGGCCAGCCAGGAGAGAGCCACAGCAGCCCCAGAGAGCCACAGGAGCCAGCGTGCTGGGGCCTGCCACGAGCCTGCCCTTCCTACAACTGCTGTCCCAGCCCGCCTGGCCCTTCACACAACTCCAGGAGCAGCAGGGACAGCACTGTAGCATTTACAAGACAGATCCCAAATGGTGTACAATTGCTGCTCCTCATTCACAGAAGTGCTGTCAGTTTCTAAAACCCAGTTAAGTCTCACTGATTTGCTCCACTAACACACTAGAGCCATGACTCTGGAGCTTTGCAGTGATCGCTTTTTTTGTATACTACAAAAGAACAACTTTAGCCTATACATGCACAAGTCTACCCTAGACTCATCCTTTCACCCTGCAAAAGGGATGCTCCTTCCTTCCCACCCTATGTCACACAGCCTTCAGCAATCCCCAGATTCCCCTCAAATGATCTGGAAATTGGATAATAACAGAAGCAGCAGCACAGACCAAGAAAACACTCAGAGTGGGAGGCACATGCATTTCCTTCTGCAGAGATTATAGTCTGAAGAGTTATTTTCCTAACACCTGCCATTTGCTTGCACCCCTGCAGTATATGAACCCAGACTGATGAAAAATGGATGTCCAAAATAACCTCAACTCTGAGCCAGTTCTCTAGCTGCACAACAGCTCTACTGACACAGCTGAGAGGGTGGAACAGAGGTAGGAACAAGTGGCCACAGCCTGCTTAAGTCGGTATTACCTCTGAAAAATGCATGTGCAATCATGCCTTATCTCTCCTGACCCCAGAGTTTGTGGAAACAAGCAGACAAGACCCAGCTTAGGCAGAAAGACTAAAAGGAAAGACAGGGAGATAGTACACCTATCTCAAGGATAATCTCCCCTTCCAAGCTCCTCCATTAGCATTAGAATCAAACACCTGGTTCTTTAGCATTTTCACCTAACTGTCCACCTTCCTCCCTTAAAGTACTACAGAACCTGTCCCTACTGCTCCCTCCAAGCAGAGACACTGCAGGCTCTGTAGCAGTGCAGAAGGGTCTATTGCCTCTCCAAAAAAGCCAACAAGTACCACAGAATGTTTCTTTTCCACACTTTCTATATCTCCTCTCCTGCTTAGTCTTCTATACCAGCACTTTAGTAGCACAAGCCCCACAGAAACATGTCCAATGACTCTGACAGATTAACTGACTTACTTAAAAATAATGAACTCCACTCTCCAGTCTTGCCTATAGGGAAGATCTGGTTTTAAGCAAAAGAAAGGCCATGTGGAGAATAATGCACTCTCTGGATTAGGTTCTAATTGGATATAATTAGAACCTAAAAAAAAATATAAAACCTTCCCATGCAAACTCTTCACACCAGTCTATTATCTCATTCCATCTGGTCATCTCTTCTGGAAATGAATGTATTTGTCTTCTCACGTTACACTTGCCTATGGAGAGCACAGGGGATTTCTTTACTCTTCATTTCCTTTTCAAGCTCTGACCTATCACCTGTGAATTTTCTAAACACCTTAACCAGGAACAGATTACAGGCATACCTGCAACGGAGCAAGTGCTGTTACTTGAGGTTGCATGCTCTGCACTGTTCTCAAGTTCCTCACAGTGGTAACAGCAGCAGCACTACACAGAGCAGGGGATGAAGAGCATTAATCTCCAGTCTCAGTAGCTTACACGTTTGCCATATTGTTGCTGTCAGAAAGGAAGGATAGTCCAGTATCTCAGTAGGATCCCAGACCCAGAGGGAAACCAATGTTGCCTTAGTTTCTTACACGAGTTAGGTCTCCTCTCTGCTGTTTTTCTGATTTAATGCCGACTATGGTGCAAAGCTGCTCTTCTGACCCACCCCCCTACCTTTCCATATTCCCCTTCCACTCCCATTAATTCCCTTTGATCTGCCACAGCCTAGTTTCTGGCTGCTGAAACTATTGGCAACTAGGCTTAGTCAGGAAGTAATTCACAGGCCCCTTTCACCTTTACGGCGTTCTGGAGCTGCCCATTGCTTTGGGATGCCCTCTATCACTGCTTATCAGCTCTTCCAGTTAATTTGGTTCCCCTCTCAACTGAACGACTGCTCTTTCAGCTGCTCCTTCACTCACCTGCACCCCTCAGGGCTGTGTCCTTATTCCCTTCTTTGCACTTTAATCATTTACTGCTCTAATCTGGCCACCTAAGGCATTAGTTCACATCCCAGCTCAAATGAGCTCCTAAACGCCACTCTCAACTCCTACCCAAATCACTTTAATTTCACGTCAGTAGCTACCTTCGTACAATCCCACTGTCAGCTGATGTTTGACAAGGCCAGGCCTAATATTTTTGTTTAATCTTTCCCCTCCGAACCAACCCTGCTGTTTTCTTTTGGCAGGTAATCTCCTTCTTTCACTCTTTGACAGGCAGGTTGTCACCAAGCCTCTCTCCAACATCAGGCCCCTCCTCTCCACCTCCTTCGGCACAAAGGCTCTGGGGAGCCCAACCAGGGCTGGCACCTGAGCAACACTAAACGTAGCCGGGATAACATCCGTGTTTGGGGCGCTCCTACCTGCACCGGGGCAGCAGTCAAACAAAACAGCCACCTCCCGCCCTCCATCTTCCTTACCCCGTAACTCTCGCCAGCCGCCTCCTGCAGAAACACTAATCACCCGAGCAGGGAAAATGGCCTTCCCGCCTGGCTGCCTCACGGCGGCTCTGGGCGCCACGCCGAGCGACCCGCCGCCATGGCGGGAGCGCGGCATCGCCTGTGCGAGTTATTTACCGGGGGGAATAACCCTCGCCCGGCGTGGGCCGCTCGGCACCGGGCGCTGGCGGAGCCGGGGCNCCCGGGGGGGGGACACAGCACCAGGACCCGCGGCCCCGGGAGACCACGGGAGACCAGGAGTGCCCCTGCACCGCCGCTCTGTCCCGGCCTCGCTGCCGCCAGGCCTGGGCGGGAGAGGGGCCGCGGCGGGCACGGGGCCGGCAGGAGCGGGAGGGTTCCCTCTCCTCTTCATCCTTCTCCTTCGACCAAGCTTCTGGGAAAGTTACTTTTTAACCCCGCCGGTCTCCGGGCATCCGCGGGCCCGCCCGGGCGTCCCGCCGGGAAAACAAGGTCAGGACGGCGAGGCAGAAGGCGCCGCATGGAGCGGCCGGGGAGCACCTGGGCCAAGGCAGGGCCTTCCTCCCGCCGCCCGGGCCCCCTGCCCCGCCGGCCCCAGCCGAGGGGAGGAAGATGGCCGTCCCCGGCCCTTTGGGGATAAAAGCCCTTTGTTGCGCCAACACAAAAGCCGAGAAGCGCTTTACGTCCGAGGCCTTCGGCGGGCGGAGGCCGCTCCGCTCTTCCTGGGCGAGGAGCTCTCTGTCACGAAAAACGACTCTCGAGGTGAGGGGGGGAAAAACAAAACAACACAAATACAACAAACAAATAAAAAGAAACTAAAATAAAAGGGTAGTTAAATAATCGCGCAGCCCCATGGCCAGGCGGAGAGCGAGGTGCGGGGCCGCGAGCCGCAGCCTCGTCCTCGGGCGCTGCGGAGTGTCTGTGCGCCCGGTCCGGCGTCGCTGCAGGAGGGAGAAGAGGCAGAAGCGCCGTCCCGGCGGCTCCGCGTCCGCCACCGGCGAAGGGGAACACGGCCAGCCCGGCGGGCCGCCCCGCGCAGCGGGCGCAGCGGCGTGCCTGCGATCACTTACTTGTCCGTCTCTTGTGACATGTTTGATCCAATGAACTCTCTCCCCTTTTCCCGGTGCCTCCGTCTGCCTGGCGAAACTGGACTTTCAGGTCTGTGCAGGTGAAGGTGTGCGTGTGAACGCCCGGGACGGCAGAACCAGAGCTACTGGTAATTCTGCTTTCCTTCCCCCCCTCTCCCGGCTCCACAGCCAGCCGCCGAGGCAGGACAGGTAGAGCCCCCTCCCCCTGGCATGTGGGGAGCGGCGGGGCTGGGGCGCCGGCGGGGCTCGGCACGGGAGAGCGGCCGGGCCGGGCGCGCACAGGTAACTTTCCCGAGCAGCGCCGGATTCTTTCACTAAAGGAGCGGGGAGAGGGACGAGCCGCGCGCTGATTGGGCGGCGCGGCCGCCAGGTGCGCTGCCATTGGCAGAGGCGCGCACAGGTGAGGAAGGAGCTGCCGCCGAGCGCCAGGTAACGAACGCACCGCGCGCCCGCGCCGGGAGGCACCGCGGGACCGCCGCCGGCGGGAAGGGAAGGAAAGAAAAAGGAAATAAAAAAAGAAAAGGGGAACCGGCGCTCGGGCGGCGGGCAGTTCCACCGTCCAACAACGCCTCCCTGCCCCCGCCGCGGACGGAGGGCCCCGGCCGGCCGCGCTGAGGAGGCGAGGAGCGGCGCGGGGCCGTGGGTGCCCCGTGAGGCTGAGGCGGACCCTGGCCGCGGTCCCCCCGCCTCACCTGCCGGGCTGCTTCGTGCCCGAAATCCCCGGCTTCGCTCGCCTGTGGCTGCCGTCGAATAATGCTCAGAGAGGTGTCGCCCTTCGCAGGACAGTTTGGAAGATTGGTTTATCTTGAGTTTGGGGACTTTTTGACCTTTTATTCCCCTTTTTTTTTTTTTTTTTCTTTTTTCTTTCTTTTGACTTTACCACGGTTGGGACCAGCTGAGTTTGACGTTGGTGAATGTCTTTCTGCAGAAGGCATCTCACGGCAGCAGGATGAGGTGGTGCCAGGTGATGACACCCACTGTGTAGATCTGAGAGCTCATACCTGAGTTGGGGGATGTTGAGGGGTCTATTTTGTCAGCAGGGGAAAGCTGGAAGAGAATGGAAAAGCTGGAATGCAGCGTTTATTGAGGCTCTGTCATTCAAGGATGAAGTGAATGGCGAGGAGTGCAGATCCATCAGTCACCCTTCAGCCCAGTACAACCGACTATGTACTTTGCCAGAGGACCAAAGTGGGTTTACGAGGGACAACCCGGGCTATGGGGGCAGCAGCTTTGACCCTGATGGAGAAGGTGGGGGAGGAAACCTCCTTGGGTCAGTTTGAGAACAGGGAGTGGAAACAATGAGCTTCCCATCTGCTATCACCCATTCTCAGCCCCCATTCCTCTATCAGAGACAGGCCAGGACTGCATTAATCCTTCCAGCTACCACTTGCCCTCCTGAAAATGGCTTTCTATTCTAGGCACCCGACTTGACTGCTGACAACTTCTGCTGTAAAAATCATGCTGAGTGTGTAAAAATGCACCATTATGGGGGTAGACCATTATGTTACTTAGTGATCTTTGCAAGACAATTACCTAAATGTTTTCAAACCCATCAAATTTATAATGTCTTAGGTGAAGGGAATTTTCCATTTTCTGCATTTGATTTCATAAAATCATAGAATACCCTGAGTTGGAAAGGATCCTCAAGGATCATCAAGTCCAACTTCTGAAGAGGGGAATTTCCCTTGACAGGGAATGTAGTAGGAAGGATATTAATGGAAATACATATTTGTATAACCAAATATATATGTATACACACAGACACGCATACATATGTATAAAATGTGTTATGGTCTGGGGCCACATCTTCATTTATCTACTGCTGCAGCTGAAATCAAACTTGGCTCTGCTCAGTCTGTGGTATTATGGGATCACAATCAGGCACAAATATCTATTATTGGGTCTCATTCCTTATCTATGTTCACAGTAACTAATCAAATCAAATTCAGTGTAAATCAGTTTTAAGTCAGCTTAAACGTAGTCCCGTTAAATTTGTCACTTTAACTAAACAGAATTAGAAAAATATTTTGGCTAGATCAATGACGCTTTGAACACAAGATATTAGTTAGCCATTCTCTTTGTCCATTCACCACTCACAGGAAAAAAACACATTATGCAATCTGTGAATCCAGTCAAAAGTTGCCAATGTGGCCATTATTCATGGTGATGCTTGTATGAATTGTTTTGTATAGCACATTTTGAGGAAGCTTTAAGGCTTCATAAAACACAAGAAAACCAGAATCATTTATTCATAGCAAATGATGCGGTCATTTTGAATACCAAATTCTGTATAACCTTAAAATAAGTTGGGCCTCTCAGATACATTACTATATACTTTTTTTCAAGGAATGGTAGTAGAATGCTATAACAGTTTAAGATACTGAAGCGCTCCCTGCTAACTGTAGAAATTACAAGGTTTCTTTCCCAGATAGTTGTTATGCTGAAAGAAACTTTGAGACTTGGAAAGGTTACCTGTTTGAGCACCATCAATAGGATTAATGCCAGTTCAGGTATCCTCTTTCTCTTTTTTAATTTTTCAGTTTTAAGAAACATTTGGATGTTGTTGTGTGTTCATTCCCCCACCCCTCCCTTTCATTTTTTCCCATATGAAATGCATAGGAAGAAGCAGAGGAAGATCAGTGATGAGCACATTTGAAAATGCCACCTTCCCCAAGGTAGAAATGCTGCTGATATGTGATTTTACAAGAAAGAAAACTGCATTTGATGCCATCTGTAGTCCTGGACCAAACCCAAACTGTAACTCAAACTGAAATGGAGTTTGTTGTTCTAGTACTGGGTCAAATACAAAACTGCCTTTAGCAGCCTGCTCTCAGGAGAGATCCTCTTAGAATGAGGTAATCAGGAGACTGAATTACTGCTCACTGTCTTAGGAGTAGTTCCAAGGTCAAAGTTAGGAATATAAGTGGAAAATGCAATAATGAACACTTGATTTGAGGTAGTTGGAGATGACAACTATTATTTAGGAGTTGCTTACATAGGAAAATACAGCCTGAAAATTATTTTAACTAGGCAAGTAGGCATAGGGCTCATAGTTTTCTGGATGAGCCTTTTGCTTCACACTGCAGGCTGGAATCAAATTGTCAGAGTCCACCTCTAGCTGAACAGGTTGAACAAGTTGTACTTAATCCAGCCTGATGCTCATTCTTCATGATCTACAAGATTATTATAAACTAATCTGTTAGTCATTGAAACATCAGATAATGTTATTTCTGGGCAGACCAGTCTCACTTCCTGGAGAATCAAGGCTCTGTAGAGTAAAAATAGAATAGTCATGCCATACATTATTGAAAATCTAGGACTTGTCTTTGGAAGTGCACAGGAAATATTTAAAATGGTAGGCTACTGTTTTTCATACTGTGCTTGCTTTTTTGTTTGCACAGTAGCTGATTTTTTTTTTTTGTGGCATTGTAAGGATCCAGTGTAGAATTCAACTGTCTAAAGCTTTACCTCATGTTTATGCTATTTCACTCCATAGCAGTGAATGCCGTTTGGACTTGCCAGCACTGGGTAAAGGAAATCAAGTGTACAAATAAGGCTTAACTAGGCTTACTAATTGCACCAAGTACTTAAAATACACTTCAGAAAACTATTAAAAGAAGTCTATGAGATAAAAGATGTTGGAGAGATATTTATGTCAAAACAGTGTTGTAAAGCAGTTCAGTGAGAGAGCAGATGTTTGAAAACAACTGTTTTCAGTAGGCAGTGGTTACCACGTATTTTTATTTGTGTCTTTCTGTCACTGATGGCTGTTGATATAGAATGTATTCTCTCACAGTAAGTTCAAAGACAAACACCTACTTACTAGTATTGTGATATGCAACATTTACTGTTAATCTTCCCTACAGCCCTTCCTTTGTAGTCTTCTGTATGAAACTATTTTGGAATTTGTGCAGACCTTGATCCTCAACTGACTTCAATGAAGCCATCGTGTACATCAAAATAAGCTTAAAAGATTGCAGTGCAGCCTTCCTGTACCCCAAAATAGGTCATTCTGCTCTAAGAATGAATTGCTGTGCACTGTGAGCTTCAAGAAAGTGAGTCTAAGTAACTATAATCCTGGTAACAGTTAACTTTTAATGCTTCACAATTAACTATAAACTTCCCGCTGGAATAGGAGATTCATGGCAACTACTCATGGATTTCCATAAAGCTGCCTGGAAACTGCAGTTTGTGCTCCCCAAACAGATCTCCTGGGAGCCTTTTAACTACCACAAGCTCTCAAGTACCTCCACATCATGTATGACAGCAGCAGCTCAGCCATGTGGAGGATCATGGAATATCAAGCATTTCCTTGCCACAGAGTAAGGTGTGAAGCTGAGTGTGGCACTTTCTATATGAAATGCTGATTTGCATTTCTTTTATGGAAATATGTAAGGGAAAAAAAAAAGGAGAAGCTTTATTTATTTTTGTTTTGCTCATTTCGAATATAGACTTCATGGTTCTGAAACATGACAAAATTATGACTACCCCATATATCTGCAGCACTGCACTGAGGCAGTGTGGCACACACAATGTTGTTTCAGCTTCAAACAGAAGTAATTTTTAGTGCTGAGAATACCTTACAGTATGTCAGCTTTTTTAGGACATTGAGACATTGATACAGGTGACAAGATGGCAAAGCCTGACAACAGATTGGAATATTAGGTGCAAACTTGATTAGCAGACATTAAAGTACCAATCTATTTCATAAAGATTACTCATAGTTTTGGAACCAAATCAATAGAATTTAATATAGAATGATGGCTTTTCTGCAGATGCTTTGATCTGCCTGGTAGAGTTTTTTAGTGATTCATTCAACCATTTTTAAACACTGGGAAAATACAGTTAGGTCACCTAATGACAGTAATTTTGCTGTTAGTGTAAAACTGTAGTGTGAAAAAAGAGTAAAGAGACATCTCTGAAAGACAATTTCATGTGACGTGGGATCCAAGACTTTGGAAATACATGAATTATGCTGGCATTAAAATTGTGTCCTGTCTTTATGGGGCAGAGCTAGAGAATGTAAATAACCTGACCAGTGAGAAAAATGTTGAAAGTGCATCTTCCTAAAGCTTTGTCCAGCTTCTTGTGTTAATTGACAAGGTCTTTGCATAATCATAGAACAGAATTGCAAATTCATAGACACATTTTGCGTCATCCCAATTTGAAGTGTTTTCAGATGAAGGCAAAGTGCTGTTGGTTTGTTTAGGTTATAAACAGCTCCTAGGGATTGTAAGAAGATTGTCCTAATACCTTTATATATCTTTTTTTTTTCTTTAGTTACTAGATCACTTTTTAACTGCCAGTGGTACTTTAAACCCAACTTTTTATTACAATTTTTACTTTTTTCTCATTTTTCTTTTTTTTTCTTTTTTTTTTTCCTTTTTATCAAAATTTTAATTTTTTACTTTTTCACTTTTATTCTTTTTCCTCTTTCTTCTTTTTCTCTTTTTTCCTTTATCCTGTGCTTCTTTTTCTTTTCTTTTTCCCCATTATCTTATTTTTCTCTTTTTCACTTTATTATTTTACCTTTCTTTTAGTTTGTTTTTTTTTCCTTCTCCCCTCCTCTTCTCCTCTTCTCACCTTCTCCCCTTCTTTTCCTCTTGTATAAAATCAGCCCACGGTTGTTCTTGGTACTGCAGTGGGTGTCTGAGGGAGAAGAGCAGGTGTTCTCCAAGTTCCACAGAGGTCCAGACTGAAGGCTCTGACTGCTGAGTGGGAATGGCCAAGTCTGTGTTTGCCACCAAGGATGCTGCTCCCAGCTCACATCAGTCAGTCCTTGAACCACTGTGACCAGCAGAGCACCATTTTTAAGGAACCTGAAATACGGATGTGATCAACATGGGGCAAAACCAAGAGCTTCAAATATCTTTGCATTGGTTGTAAGTGTGGTGAGAGTTTAAAAAAATAGAGAGGCTCCACAGGTCTAAAATACTGCCCTGCAACAATAAGCATGCTAAAAGCCATGACAAATGTGTCTTTTTGCTCCAATAATCGTCTTAAAATAGGCATAAGTGTTCCAGAATGCAGAAGGTGAAGGATGGCATATAAACAATTGCTTGTTTACTTTTCCCACACTCAAGAACTAGAGTAAATGCAGCCCATAGAATCCACAGAAATACTTAAGCTGTAGGAGTTGGGAAACAGAGCCATGGACTTACCAACCTGTTTGCTTAAAATCAGTGTAGTTTTCCCTGAAAATAGGTCAATAATATAATCAAAGAGAAAGGTGCTTAAAAATCACAGCAAATGGAAAAAGCTGCTTTCAGAATTCGCTGAATAAGAGGTGGGGTTGACAGCCACTGGGCTATTGCTCATTTATCCTTGTGGATGCCCTCAGAAACAAGCAAATGTTATTTTATTTGAAGGGCAGAGGATAAAGAGGATTGTCTGGTGGCACAAAAGGAACCAGTGTTGGAGCCAGGGCACCTCTGCAGTGCCTTGTTCTGTGGAAAGGTCACCAGACCTTGTGTCTCTGCGTTTCTGTTTAAGCTTTGTCAGCTCTGCTTCTAGTACCTTTACAGACAGGTGTAGCAGTGTCATTTTCTACAACTTTTTGGTATTCTCTTTTGAAATACAGGAGTATTTCAGAAGCCTCCAACTGGTTTCATTCATAAAAATGAAGGCAGTGTATAATATTACTCTATCAAGCATTTTTGGGCAATGCAGGATCACAGCTTGTTACCATAACCCTTGGCCTTTCTTACTGCTGAGGTTTGGTTCTTCAGTGCTCAGGAGCTTCAAGATCGTTTAGTCCATGTCTTGGGAAGACCCCAGTTTTAGATCCCCTGCAGCTGCTTCGTCAGCCTGTCCTATCAGGTTTGCCATCTCGGTGATACCATGTTTATACAATGCACATGCCCTGCATGCACCTACAAGCCTGCCTTATCTCTACTCAGAGTGCTGTGGAAGTAGATTTTGCTATTCCTCTGCTGCTCGAAGGGCTTCCCTGACACCCAGGGAGATGTGATAATTATTCTGTCTCGTTCTGCCCGTGTGTTGTGGGATAGCCAGACCCAGAAATCAGGTTCTCAGTGCTTCACTTTGATGGGTTGGTTCCAAGTTGCTTTACACCTCATTTTTTCTTTGCAGTAACTGTTACCCGTGTGCACTATTACACCGCCTAATTCACTATTGATTTCTTCATTGTCTTTTAATGCAGATTGAAGATACTATGTAATTCCAACTTCTTGGAATGTTACATGCCCGTAGTATGCAGCTTGTACCCTACCTTTGTTTCTCTTAGTTCCTAGTTTAAGAAAGGATCAGACAAAACATCCGTGTTTTTTCGATGGTTCAGGATGCAGAAACTTCTTAATGTGGCATGCCCTAGACACTGTGTGTAAATAGGAATTGCACTGCAAATTTTCCAAAACCAAAACTTTTAGAATAAACAAGTTTATGATATCTATGCTTTTCCCTTACATTTTTGTTTCTATTCATTTTTCCCAGTTAAGAGGAAATTTTAGCTTCAGAAAGAAGCAAGGGGAAAGCATTCTGCACGAAGTTTTACGTGGCTCCAGGACAGAGATGTTGAGTATTTGCTTGTCTCTATTTGACTTGAAAGCAGTACCTGGAGATGGCTGTTTGTTTATACGGAGTGTTTGGGTGTGAGGAGAAAAGCAGGCAGATTTACATTTACATTTCTTCACTGCTTTTTTCTCTAGCTCCCACACATGAGCAATCGCCCTGCAGGGAAGGGTGGGGCAAGTTGTGCATGTTGCTCCTTATTTCACCATAAACTTTACTCTGAGTACTAGGAGTTTTAAGGGGAAGGCAGGCCCTTCTTTAACACCATTAGAAGTGTGAGTTACCCCTCTGCATAATCAATACCACGGTTAATGTGCTCAGGGAGAAAGGTAAATAAAATCTGTGTAATTCCAGAATGAACTAGGTGCAGGAGGACACTTTCAAAGGTTCAGGAAGCCTTTGTGAGAGGGAGCCCAAACTGATACCACACAGTTTCCCAGCCCCATTTGGTATCAGGAACAGGTTGGTTAAACTCTTTCAGCCCAGGCACCTTCTGCCAGAGACAGTTCTTGAGCTGTGAAGCTTTTAGGGGAGGTGTGCAAGGCAGATGTGGGGAGGTAGCAGCACCTCTCCATTTTATACGCGAGGTTTTTGAGCAACAGACTTGCCAAAGGTTATATGGGGAGCATGTGCAAAGCCAGGAATTTATTACCCCTTTCCCAAATCTCAGGCTGATGCCAAATACTGCTGGATAGTTTGCTGACTGTCTCAGCCTGACTCCTGGAAAGTACTCTTGCATTCCCAGTGAAACTAGTGAGTTCCCCAGTTTAGAATGCATTTATTTTTAAACTGCACAGACAGGGAATATATTTTGACAAACCTGTGCCAGAGTGTTGAGTGCTTTGTGGATTCTTAGCCCCTGAAACATCATCATGCCTAACGGCTCATTAAACCTGCTGCCTAGCAGAACCCATCAGTCTTCCTGTGAGCTCCCAGGCAGAGCCTGAGAAAGTGTGAGGTGCCTTTCTCAGTACAGCCTTGCCTTTTTGTTTGTTTGTTTGTTTGTTTGGTGTGTGTTTGTTTTGTTCTGTTTTGTTTAAATCATTAGCAAAGTTGCAAGTAGAGCTTACAAAGGGAGAAAAATTCCAGGTGAGTTCCACTCACAAAATTGACAAACTACATATGAAAAGTGATATTTTAAACCTCGTTTAAAATCTAATTTTATCAGAGCTCATTGGTTCAGCCTATTGGTACAGCATAGGTTGAATTTTGAATGTTGCACTGATAACTCTGAAGTGACACCAGTATTTACACAGGACAGCTAATGATGTGGTATCAGGGACCTTGTCTGACTTTGGGCAAAGAGGAATCCTCTCTCACCAGAGTTTTGTAACTGTTGATGAAATCTATCTCAGTGTTATGTATGTATGAAGTGCAGGTGGTGGACACTGAGCTTGGTACCACAAAGTGGAGCAAAGTAATCCCAGAGCGGTGATTCCTGTGATATCCACCCCTGAGGTCACTGTGATGAGCAGGCAGCAACTTGAGTAAAAAGCAGGACACAAAAATATGTCAGAAGGTGCTGTAACCTTAGTTATCCTGGGATCTTATTTGTAAGGGGGAATAACTGCATGCTTCAACCCTCCTCCTCACACTGAAGTTGAGGAAAGCACATCTGTTTGAGATCCCCAGGAAATCAATGTGTTGGAATCACCACTGGTTGGCTGAGCCTGGTAGAAGAGTGTGTAGCTGCTCAAAGGGGCTTTTTCTCTCTTTTACCCAGGTCACACATTTCTGCCCTCTGGTGTCCCAGCAGCAGCCCTGCTCCTTCACCTGCCTGAAACCTCTTTTCATTTGGTTGGTTTGTTTGTTTGTTTGTTTGTTTGTTTGTTTTTGTTTTTTGTTTTTTTTTTAATGGGGTTAGTTTTGAGGCAAGTACATCAGTTGGTTTGACCCCTTAAAATTCCATTGCCAAACTGTGGGAATGCTGGACCCAACAAAAGGAAAGAGGTCCACCTCTTTTGGCAGCAACCTGGTTTTAGCTTTGAGTTAAAGTGATTGTGAAAGTGCATGCAAAGCAGTCTCTTCTGTTCAGGGTGAACTAAAGCCTTCCAAGTGTAAGCATAGGGAACTAATTACAGCATTTGCACAGCCCTTTTCTCCTAGAGTCTCGCACATGGCTGGACCACATGATGTTTTTTGGCATAACCACCAGATGTGCCATCACCAGCAGCTCTGGGAGCACCCATTCCATGGATGTTTCAGCTCCTCCACTGGCTGGAGTGGTGGTGAATTTCTGCAAGTGCAAGAAAGGGTCAGCATCATGCAGTACCAGTGAAACCAGTGAATTCATAGAAGTGTATGGATGAGTGCAGTTATCTGGTCAATTCTGAAATTACCATCTTTTCATTGAAGGATGTGCATATGGAATGTGTTTTTATAGACAGTATTATGAAGAATGTTACTCCTTCAAGTTGTCCTTTGCACTACATATCCATTCCTTGCTTTGGAAGGGTCTCCACTGCTTGTTAGTGCTCCAGTTTTGTAAGGTTTAGACAGCAGATGCCTGAAATTAAATTTGATGCTATAGCCCTCCAAACACCATTGCAACATGGGGGATGGGGAGCAGGGATTTCCCCTTGATCTGTGCTGCTCCCTTTGGGTTACAGAGCTTCCATCGGGGCAGAAGGGGGAAGGGAGCCTAAGGATATCTGAAAATCTTCATTGTCACCAAGGCCAATTGTCCACATGTCAATTACCTCAGTTTAAACAGACGATCACACTATAATGGGGAGGGCCTTTAGAGCCTGAGGAAGGTGCTTTTGAAATGCCTCTGCTCAGAGACTCCCTATTAATGCAGAGAATTGCCACAGCAGCAGTGGCTCCAGTGATTGGAGTTTGGTAGCAATGACAATGGAGCTGGGCAGATTGGGAGATGGATGGGAGTGATATGACAATACAGGAGTTGAAATTTCAACAGCGATGAGGCAGTAGCAACCTGGCTGCAGGCTTGCTGTATCAGCCAACACAAATCCTTGATGGCAGTGTGAAGAAATTTCAATTTTTCTTTACATGTATGTGTAGTCATTGTCTTTGTGTCCAGGAAATTGCTTAACCTGCACTTTACTGACCAGTCACTTCCCCAGGAACTCTGCAGCTTCCTCTAGCTTTGGGTCTTTCTAAGCCTCAAGTGTCATTTTCTCCTTTGAAGCACTATACTGCTTTTTTAGAAGGCCTGATTCTGTAGTGGATGGAGTCCACTGAGAATCACTCTAATTTTGTGAGCTACTGATCAGGCGCTGTCTGGTTGAATTCAGCCTGTTTGCAGGTGAGTGCTGCTATTTGCATAGTAAAGCTCCTCACCCTGGTCTCTGATTTTAGAAGAGGATTCTTCCCGTGCCACATGACTGCTCCTCTTCTCTACTTCCCAAACATTCACTGCATCTAGTCCCTGTTCAGTCTGGGACTGATGTGCTGGTTTTGTCCTCCTTCGTTCAGCAGAGCTGCATCATCTATATCCAGACAAGACACATCAGTGCAATAAGGGCAGACATTTCTCCTGTACACATAGAAGTGAATTCCAGTTTATAGCAGTACTAATGTGATGTGTCACATTTTCTGTGAAAGAATACAAGTAAATCAGACCCAGGTAACATAAATGTATCTGTCAGCTAGCAGATGACTATGTCAATTTAGGCTAATAGCTGCCAAATAATAGATATACAGATGCTCTTAAAACGGTTTAATTTATGTCTGCTGGCCCTGACAATTGGAAGAAAAGATAAATATACACAAAGCCTTAAAAGCTTGGGGTGTTGTGATGCTAATTGAAAAGTCACCAAAGGAAGCCTACGTGGTGTGTGGGAATCCTAGTGCGTGAGATTAGTGGCTGATTAGTGGCTGGGAGCTGGAGGGCACTCCTCCCAGCTAGCTCATACTGAAAACAGGCAGCTCATCCCTGGCAGGCAATTCTTGCCCTGATCCCGGCAGCGAAGCAAGTGGTGTGGACAGCAGGCAGCTGAGGAGATGGGAAGGTACACGTAGTATAGTGTCAGTGCTGCAGCAGATTCTCCGTACGTGCACAGAAGCAGTGCAGAGATACTGACTGCTGTCTCGGTGCTTGCGGTGTCCTGAGCCACAGCAAAGACACAGGCATCTGAGAACTGAGCTCTTTTCTCCTTTTTAACAAATGCACAAATCCTGTTATCTTACTTGGTGCTTCTTTTATGCTGTTTTTGCAGCAGATGACAACACACTCTGGAGGCCCTCAGCTTCAAACCGTGCTTTAGAGTCTGAAGTGAATGCATACAGATGGTGGCACCCCCTTCTTTGCGTCGTGCTTTAGAATCATGACATTTAAAAAATAGAGCTTTCATCTGCCTGCCAGTGTCTCGGTATTTCCCTCTAAAGCTTTTCCCTAAAGTACAAATGAAGTATAATAATCAGAGATTTAAAGAACACACTTCTGTCATATAACTCCATGAAGGTGGCCTTTAGAGAATTGTAGGAACAGGTATTGCCGATGCATCACCCTCACCACTGAAATAAGCCGGGCTTGCTTTGATTAGGCATGCATCTCTTTTTCTCAGTTGTTTTGCATCCATTTGTAAGAATCCCTTCTTTATGTCTTAAGAAAAGTAGTTTTGTAAACGTGTTTTTGTTCTCTAAAGAGTTATACATTTTCTTCTTTTTATTACATTTGCTTTTCCAAATCTGAAATGTACAAGGATAGCTTTAAACTATCACACAATCTCTTGATTAAACTAAGTGGCATTGAGTACCAGTACCAGGATGGGTCACTTCTGAACACCACAGAAGCTAGAAAACTTTTTGTGTTACCAGCTCTATGAATAACACTGTTTTGCTCAAGCTGGAGTCACAAATGGGGTAATGTCATAGCCTGTGGTCACCAGCAGTGGCCTGGGACCTTGTGAGCTGTTGGTTGTAATCAGCTTTTCTGGTAATCAGTGCGTGAGAACGTCTAGTCCAGTTTCCTTAACCCTCAAGTCAATCAACCCTCTTCAACAGCTGTTAAATAAAAACCTGAATCACCAGTAAGAGCTAATTACAAAGCTGACATCTTCTATATTGTAGCTACATTGTAAAATTGATGCTGTGGGAAGAAGTAAGGTTTGCTGGCAGAGCTAATACATAGTTGTGAAGAGGTTAACAGGTTTTCAGACACAGAAGTTCTTCTATGAGTCTGAAAGAGCAAACCAAGTTATTCTGGCCCATTCTCAAAAATTCTACAAAAAGAACAGGCCTGACAGCCCTAGATGTGGACAGTCAGCTCTGTCACAGATAACACCAGCTTTCAGGGCAGCCTGGAGAGCCCAGGTGCTCCAGGAATCTTAATAGCCTGTGTGAAGCAACAAATTCCTGAAACCTTGCTCTTCGTTCAGTAAATGTTTGTCAAACCAGGAATGAGAGATACAGGAAAAATCAGCATTTTCTGGTGAAATTATTTCCAACTAGTTCTACATGGGTATTAGTAATGCAACTGTCCGTTTTGACATGATGGTTTTTGAACAGACGCCCTTTTATTAGTTATCTTTTGAGATATCTTCCCTTTTATCTTAAGCAAAATACCTATTGTTACCATTATTGATGGTTTCAGATACTCGTGGACAGTAACATTAAGATGGTCAGTGCAGTGATTGATGCAGCATGGGAATCTGGAGACAGTGCTGCAAGCTGAAGGACATTCCATGCTGGAACCTGGCACAGAGCTGGGAGCAGATGAGGCATCTGAATAATCTCCCTGTAAGGTGAAAAGGGAGAAGAATCCCAAATCAAAAATATTCAGCTGATTAGAACTTCTGAAGGTACCAATGTTTGCTTGACTAGCTTTTGAAAGGAATATTAAGAGGATAGACTGGCCTGGTGGGCAAGTTGCCTCTGCCAAGATGCTGCTTCCTTTTGGGAACCACAGGAGAAAACATTTCCCCTTTTCTTATGGCCATATTGAAGTAGCCCCTCCTTCTTCCCTCCTGCTCCCTGCCAAGCTTGGGGTATCTCTTGCTGCTGGGTTAGGAGAAGTAGGGCTAGACCAGCTATTTCTTCACAGCATCTATTTAAAGTCAAGGCTTGACAATGGTTGTTTGTGCATGGGTTCCCCTTTGCTTGGGGAAAAGGCCCTGTCACAAGAGCATTCAGATAACGCAGGTGGGTGTCAGCTGACCACAACAGTCCAGCCATCTCCCCAGAGTGCACAGAAAGAGGCTCTGGGAGAGGGACTCATCCATGTCTTGACCTCCAGAGGCTGTGTCTGAGCAGTTCCTGTATTGCTGAGGAGTTTTTTGGGGTTCTGACCAGTTATGTGTGTGAGAGAGAACAGAGAATACTGTGAAGGAGCTAAAGAGAAGGAACTGCAGAGGAGTTTCCAATTCCTGTAGGAGTGGTGCATGCCCTTACGGGTTTGTAGGAGCCCAAAGCTGTGCTTAGCTCCATGAAACCTGTTAGCTGAGATGTAGATACCAGGATTTCTTCTGGTTTCTGAGTCAGTTCCTCATCATTTAGAAAAGGTACTGGACTGAGCTGCAAGCATATCTGATCACATGTCAGCTAAAAACTCCTCAAGATCAGCACAAAGCACTAGCCTATTCCAAAGAAAAGCACCAGACCTAATTCTGCAGTTTTTGTGGGATTAAAACCAGAAATGCCATTAAGATGTTCAGAGGGCTGGAGCACCTCTTCTGTGAAGACAGACTGAGAGAGTTGGGGTTGTTTAGCCTGGAGAAGAGCAGGCTCTGGAGAGACCTTTTAGGGTGGGCTTCCAGTACCTAAATCCACAAGAGAACTGGAGAGGGACTTTTGAAAGGCATTTAGTGATAGGACAATGGGGATTGACTTTAAACTGAAAACTCATTTTGATGAGGTATTAGTAAGGTTAGGTTGCCCAGAGAAGTTGTTGATGCCCCATCTCTGGAAGTGTTCAAGTGGATGGGGCTGTGAGCAACCTGGTTTAGTGGAAAGTGCCCTGTACTATATAGTCTTTCACCCAGCCAAAACTATTCTGTGATTATATAAAATAAAAAATTGAAATGCTTCTTCAAATAAGGTATAGAAGCCAGTTTGTCTTGGAAAAGCTCTCTCTAACTGCTTTCTCCTGGTAACTTCCAAAATAAAACTCAGCTATTTAAAAACTAAAAACAATAAATTCACCTATAAAAATGTCAAAAATTATACATTCCAAAATAAAATTCAGCATTTAAGATGATGTCTGAGAGATCTACATAAGGCTGGTTTAACTGGGGCAAAGCTAAGGTGAGAGACAGGTCAAAATCAAGCTTACCATGGAGGCTATCTGCAACCTTTGCAGAGAAAGATTACCATCTCACTGGGCAGATCATGTTTCTGTTATTACTAATAACAATCTGGTTTATACCGTTTACTCTCCCCTCTTTCCTAAGCTATCACTTCTGACAGCTGGAAGATTCACACAACACCTGGGTGAAGCTCTGATGAGACTGAATCATGTTACTGATTCAGAAGTGTCCCAGATGGTATCACCCGCTGTGAGAATGTGCAGGTCCTCTCCCCAAGGTACTCATTGTCCAAGCCAGAGACTGTAAGGAGGAGGGTCATGGTAGAGTAGGGATAGCTCTGTTATTTTGAATGTTGTGATTTATAGCTGTAGTTTTTCAATAAAACAATTTTTTAAAATTTTATTGCATTTTGATATTAAAGCATATGAAATCTTACAGATCTTACAGTGAAAACAGCCTGCCTTTCCATTTATGCTGTGAGGGAATGGCTTTTCTTTGCAATTAGCCAGGAAGATCAAACTTTATGATGGAGCAGTTTGGTCTGAGCTGCTTTCTCTGGCTGGCCAGTTCAGAAAGCTCCAAGGAGGGCAAAGCCAGCCATCTTTACAGCCTCACTGGGTGACAGGAACAGGCTGCTGCTATGGCTGTGCGCAGAGACCCCCCTGCTTCACAGGAGCTGATCCTGTTATGCTCTGTGGAACAAGTCTGAACAGGGTGAAATGAAGAGGAAATGCCAGTTCCAGGCCTCCCAGATGGCTCTGAGTTACTCTGTACACTAACTTTTTCACCCTCAGGAGGTTTTGCATATTAGTTCCTCACCATCCACAAACTGCTTTTGGATCATCACTGGAAAGCCACCCCACTCAGGTGACAGGGGGACGTGAGCTCTGCCGTGTTTACTGGGCTGCCTCTCTGCTCTCCTGTTTTGGTAATCCTCTGCTCTCCTGCAGGTATTAACACGTACAAGAAAGCTTCATCGCAATAAATAATACCACAACTTGCCACTTTTTTCTGACCCTCAAAGATACCATCATACTTTTAAATCAGCCCCAGTAAAAATCATCAGTGGGGCTGCAGAAAGGTCAAAGGTTTGCTGGTTTAGGATTTCGTGGGAACATACGCTTGTTTGGACTTGGCCCAAAAGCTTCTTTACCTGTTTGACAGGTAACAATTAGCGAGTAATAGCTCTGCCGGCTGGAATGTGGCTGCGAGGGCCAGCGGGCGCTGGGTTACTTGGTGGGCAGGTGTGGGTGCAGCGCCCAGATAGGTATGTGCATGCACAGCATTCCTGGGAATCAGTTTTCCCTTAAAGATGCAGCGATGACTGCAGGGCACAAAAGGGCTGGGCTTAGCCCAGGCTCCAAGACACTGGAGCTGTTTGCAAGGTAAAGAAATAAAGTAAATAGTGGAACAGGAGAGGAGCTGAGGAAAGGGCTGCAAGGAGCAGCTGCCCTTTTTTTTTCCTTCCCTGAAGAGAGAAGAGTTTTGATTCTTTCCTGAGAATCCTGGTAACAGATAATTCGGTGTGATACAGATAACTTAGTGTCATGGGAGATAGAAAAAAGGGAAAAACCAAGCTCACCTGGCACAGGATAGATGTGAAGTGGGGAAACCATGTCTCAACTGGTTTAGAAATGGTTAAACAGCTTATGTGCAGTTACCTCAACCCTGCCATTAGCAAGAATCCAAGCCTTATTGGTTTACTGAATAAAACCACTTTATCTGTGGCAAATGGCCCCATTTCCATCTCCTGCAGCAGTCAGGGAAGATTCCTGCATCAGCCCCTCCCTCGAGGGAAGCTGGTATAAATTATGTAGACAGTCAGGGACTTTGCAGGTAGGTTTAAGATGTTTGATTTTTGTGTTTTTCTAACCACTGCAGGTGGCCCTCCTCTTTTAGCTCTTTTAGGAACAGAAAGGTTTGCTCATTCTTTTCATATTTTATTCACATTTGTGAACAGGCTTCTGTGTTTGTGTATTTCCACTTTGGTGTTTCATATTTGACAATTGAGCTATTGTTTGACTTTGGAGCAGCCACATCCTCTTTCCTGGTCTCTGTATTTTCACCTGCAGAGTTGGAGTAGCGAGTCCCATGTTATTAACCACAAAAAATGCAGACTGTAAGTACTGCTAGTTATTAACATGTATGCTATTACAAATACATATAAAACAATTATTCCTTTAAATCTTATTTTACTGTGACTCAAGAGTATTCAATTTTTAATAAAAAACATGTCCTTTTCTTCTAATAAACAGTTTCTCTGGCTGCAAGAATTTTGTCCTTTGGATACCAGTTGATGTTGTTTGAGGAAGAAGAAATCCAAGTATAATTTGAGACCATTTTCCTTGATCTTAAAGGACCCAGCATCATTCTGAGTAATTATGCATTATTTGTACACTGTTATTTAGTAGGACCTTCATTAAGAGGGAGTCTCTTTGCTCAACAGTGTGTGAGCCAGTAAATGGTCATTAAGCCTGACTATGGCTGACACAATAGCAAGGTTTGTATTTCTTCTCACAAACTCCACAGGAGCCACAAGAAAGCACTAGAGAAGCACAGAGACATCTCTGCACTGGGGATCAAACCAAAGCAAAACAAGCCTTTCTCAGAAAGTGCTGAGAAATACATGATGAACCCTGTTTGTCTGTCCATAACCACTGCATGAGAAGCTGCAATTACCTACCCTGGGCTGGACCAGAGAGTCACACACTGCACTGCACACCTCTGAGAGCCCCTGCCCTTTGGGAAGAAGTGAGCAGCATTCTTCCCCTTCCAAGCATCCTTCATTCTGAGTCTCAGACTTCCTCAGATGGAGCTTGGATCTGCATTTCACATCTCTTAAGTAAACACTCTTTCACGGATTGGTCTGACTGCCATTTGAACCTCTAGGTAGTTTTTACCTCCATAATGTTATGCAGCCATGAGCCCCACAAGCTCTGAGGTACTTCAGATAATCATTTTGTTTATTATAGGCCACGTTTCTGACTGCAATGTTTGGCATCCATGCTACTGTGTGAAACAGCAGGCAAAATAATCTTTCTCTCTGTCATTTATTGCTGGCCTATCCAGTCTGCAGAGTCCTGCATGTTTTGGTGTGTCTTCCAACAGTGGTCATTTTGACCTTGTAACATTTCCAATCACCTGCCCTTTGGGAGGGAACTGCATGAAGTGTTCCAGACCTGGGATGCCCTTCATGACCATGAAGCCTGGTGATGTAACAGTGATTTCTTAAATTCCCAGTGTTGCTTCAGCCCTGATGAGCATGGGAGCAACCAGAGCATGCTGAGCAATGCTTCCACCAGACTGCACGGTCATGATTCTGCTGCTCAGTTGTGCTGCATAAGCACAAATGGCTTTTGAGTTAAGTAAAGAACTCTCCTCCTCCTGCAACTTTCTGCCCACCTGTAGGTTTTGTGTCCCTGTGTGTTCTTGATCACCCCATCACTTGAATTGAGTAGAAAAAGTTTCAGCAAGATTGGAAGTCCTGCTAGCATCCCTTGTTAATGAGAAGAGGAGCAGCACAGAGAACCTGAGCCATGATTAGGGTGAATGATGTGCTCTCCTGGTCCTTAGGAATGGGAAATTTCATGCTCACAGGGAGACCAGACTTGTTAAGGTAGAAGATAAATAAGGTGCAATACCAGTGGCAGCCTGGTGAAAAATGTTTTGCCTCACCTTTCACTTTCATAAATGCTTTCTGTGAACACAAAGAATTCAGCCTTTCAGTTTGTTGCAGCTTTCTGCTATATCAGCACTTTAGCCAGAAGTGTTGGAAGCATTTAAAGAGTGGCATTAATTAAAGGTGACTCAGAAGCAAATGGGAAGAACTTGGAAAGAATGGAAGAGCAGCTATTGTACAAAATGCTTTTCTAAATGAACACCTGGAGGGATGAAGCTTTGGA
The DNA here is from genome assembly GCA_013400315.1 of Bombycilla garrulus. Taxonomy (NCBI): domain Eukaryota; kingdom Metazoa; phylum Chordata; class Aves; order Passeriformes; family Bombycillidae; genus Bombycilla; species Bombycilla garrulus. The sequence goes on along the minus strand of VXBU01001123.1, from coordinate 725,050 downwards.
GAGAATGGTTTGGGAAGCAGCCTTCTCACTGCAGCCGTGCAGTCATGGTGATTAAACATACCTTTTGGAAGCACTCACTGTTTTGAAGGGGCTTTCAACCATCACCAGGTAAAGCTTACAATGAGTGACTCGTGTCATGTTAAGAGGCAGAATGACTCCACTTGCTGTTTGGGTTCTCTACAAAAGGTGAGCAGTACTTCACACTGAACGAGGGGACTCTGAAGAGTATTACAAGGACTCTGCTGTTCACTGGTAACTACCAATAAAGAGTCCACTAGATAAAGTGGGTCATAAATGGCACCTGAAGTAGTCTTTCCCCCCAGCAGAGGATATTCCAGCAGACACGTAGGAAAAGGATCAACTCAAAGGAATTCACCACCACAGGTTATTTCCAGGCAGCATCACTGCCTAAGGAGGAGCGGAAAACACGTGGCCTTATTCTCTGTGAAGTGTTTGTGGAATTTTGGTCACCATAGCACTGAGTCACCAAATACAGAGAGGTCTCTCCTGTGATTCATAACTGAACCCACAGTGGCCATTGCTGTTTCCAGCCAACATTCTGGCTCTGCCCAGTGTGTAATGGCTGAATGGAGCTTTGCTGGACACCTACAAGGCTGCTCCATCCTCCCAGCATGCTGCAAACAGACTCCTACACCCAACAACTCTTAATGAGCTTTTTCTGGGCAGGTGAAAAGAGCAGGTAGTCCTGTGGATTATGTTGTACAACCACAGGTCTGAGAGGTGTCACCTGCTATTACCAGGGTAAGGATTTAGAAACACATAATTATGAGACCTTGGGTTCAGCTCCCCATGTCCAGATATATTTGGGAGAATGTTTTCTGAAATAGTTATCAGTTTGAGACTGATAACCTAGTATTAAGAAATTTTTAGCCAAAAGGTTCTGCTGCAAGTGACAGAATAGAGAAAGAATAGAGAAAGAATAGAGAAAAAGACACCATTTTGTCCAGTTTTGTTTTTTTCACACATATGAAAAGTTCTGCCATTCCCATGCTTCAGAGAAGGATGCTGAAAGTTAGCATGGCATCAGGAGAAGCTGACCAAAAAAAAGTACGGCTTCTGAAAATCCCTGTGAAATTCACATTTTCCTCAGAGTAATGTCAGCAGCTAAATACATCTGGGCTTCCATCCACACTGAGCACATGCCAGGCTATGTGTGGCCTAAGAGCAGACACCTCTGCCTCTCCAGAGCTCTCCTGCTGGGATGACTACCCTGGAGGCAGAAGTCCTCTGTGAAGACAAGCTGCAAAGCTTTCTGAAGTTGGGACAGAGGAGTGGGCCACAACAAGGAGCACAGGGGGAGGAAAAAGGGGGCTGAGAGCTGAGAATGTGAGCAGACAGGCTGCAGCTGGGAACAAGAGCACAGGAAGCACTGGACAGCTTGGATGAGGCTGGAGCAAGGAGTGGAGGCCTCTGGGCACAGCAATAACAGTAGGGCTGAGTAAAAACAGACATGTGGGCATGGGGCAGACTAGGACTTTTTGAACTGGAGAGAACTGGGAACTAACAGATGTAGAAGGAAAAGTGGTGGGGTTGGTCTGTGGGGAACAAGGGCTACTGATGGCTCGGTTTTGTAGTGGGGACCCATTCTGGACAAGACCAATGACTGTGAGTGGCCTCTTGCTTCAGCCACCATGTTTTCTGCCTTTCCCTGGTACAGGATGGCCCTGAGATCTCAAAATTAGTGACAATAAATACACTACCAGGAGCTTCATCGCTGCAGGAAAGTCACTTCTCACATGCAAAGTGGACCACAGGTGGCTGCTGTTTTTAATGATAGAATCACAGAATTCCAGAACAGCCCAGATTGGAAGGAACCTTGAAAGATCATCTGGTCAAACCTTTCACACAGAAGGGAGCCTAGATGAGGGTAGCTTATGGTAGCTTATCCAGCACCCCATCCAGTTGCATATTGAAAACTGCGGGTGATGGGGTCTCTACCACATCCCTGGGAGGCTGTAGAACTAGACACTGTGGGTAGGACAACCAGAAACTGGAGAACTGGATTAACAGTAAGAGGATGTCTTGGTGCTGTATTGCTGCCAGACGTGGGAGGTTGTGAGTCAGAGCAAGAGGCCAGGAAGTTTTCCTTGACAGCAGCAGACAAGGGGCAAACCAGTGCTGTGCTGCTGGGACAGCATCTCCAGCCAGTGACTGCAATGCTGAGGCCACAGTGGAAGGGAGTGGTGAGACCCCAGGACATGACCTGGCTCATTTTGCCCTAGGATGGTGTCCCAGACTCATTCAGCACAGAAAACGACTGCAAAGAGGTACTAATACATCAAGGAAGTAACTACCAAGGAAACAAGGAAGGAAACACAAATTAAAGGGCAATGTTGTCACAAGGACAATAGGGTACAAAGGGCACAAATGAACTTTGACATATTCCAGGTGGTAAAGAAAGGGTGGCATCTGACCAGATGAGAAGTGAATTGCTAGAAGAGATCCCACAGGAGGAGCAGTGAGAACAAGGGGCTCAGGGATGCAGTTTGGTTGGGAGACACTGCCAGAACAATCCAGAGCCAGGACTTGGTGGGGAATGTGAGCCCTTCCAGACCACTTGCTTGAGCAACTTCCATTTTGGCATTTCCTAACTTTTGAGTTGTCCCTGATTTTCCAGGGCTTTTGAAGAGCATCATATTCTGTCTGCTGCAGCTTTAACTAGAATAAGATCTCATACAGGCCTAATTATGTACTACTAGTAGGGAAAAAAAAAAACAAAACAAGACAAACAAAACAAAAGAGAAAAGCAAACTATCTGTACTTAACAACTGAGTTCTGACACAAAGAACTTGTCTTACCCAAGGCTGGCTGGGACAAAGCAAACAGTGTGCTGTTTAACCGTAGCCCAGCTAGCAATGGCAAGCCTTTGTGGAAAATAAACTGCAGCCATCACAGCTCAGGGGATTCCTTCTCTGCCAGAGATAAGAGAAGTTATGAAGGATAAAGAAGAAACGTGTCTTGGACAGCTCACTGTAGTATATAGTCTCTCCTTCAGACTGGGCAAAGATGAAGAGGTAGTGCTTTTACAATGAATGTTTTATCTTGCAAGAATTTAGATTGTAAAGGATTTGTTCCTTTAGTGATACATAATTTATTAAATCTTTTCTTATCTGTGAAATAAGGAGCTAACACAAATCCTCACACCCGAGCAAACACACAAGTAGGTTCTTAAGCAACTCCACCCCCTGTGGCTGCTTTTTGCCAGGCTCACCAATGGCTTAATTTAAACAAAGTCCCAGGACAGGTGCACTCCAGAATGCTTCAGCATGACTTCAGCCTGAGCTTCCTTTTAAGGTGGCAGGTCCCAGGGTTTCCTTCCACAGCATTTGTGCTTATTGGCCTCCTGTGCTGTCTAGGGGAAGGTCATGAGACCCATCTTACTTTCAGATGGGTGTACACTATGGTAATTAAGATCTGTGCTGCTTGGGCTGCTGTTGATGTTTCTTTTTTTAGTAAGAAAAAAGAGATAGTATTTGGAATTAGCATGTCATCACACCTGCTTCTTCCCTCCTCTCCCCACTGCAAGGCTTATAGAAAGAACACAGCCAAACACAACCTGTGCATTGCACAAAATTAATATTCAGTCCAGTATTTTATAAGTAATTGGCAACTGATAACTTTTGTTACATCATTGTTAAACATAATAATGCTTTCCTTCTATAAAGAGTGTACATGACACTGTAGAAGAGTGTAATCCTGGATAACAAATATCACAAATTAATGCCTGCACCTTCCAGATCATCCAAATGCACAGGCAAGCTCAGATGTATTTCCAGTTCCAAGAATTGCCACCGTGTGTCTTGCATTTCCTTCCTATCACCTCTCCAAGGTCTTTCAAGCCTTCTTTGTGGTGTCTTCTCTAGTGGGAATTCTCTAGATGCTTCTTAATCAAGTGCAGAAGTCCATGGGAGTCTTTCAATATTTATCAGCAAAATTTGAAATCCTGCCTCTAAGAATGGTGGGGAGACTGCCCTTGGTTAAGGTCCATGCTGCTGAAAGGATGCCTTAGGAGAAATGCTTCCTCCCATTAGGAGATCTGATGGTTTTCATAACAACAGGTTTTCAAAACAATAAGTTTTCAAAACAACAATTTTCCTCCTTTACTTCAGCTTTTGACTATAGAGAGAACATTTGCATGAGCATTTACTGTGTAAAAAGGCATGTAGGAAAATTTAATACAGTTCTGTCTTTGAATGCAAATATCAGATGCTGCAGAGCCTGAGACATACAGATTTTTAATGAAAAGACTCCCTCTGTCCATGTCACAAATGAAAAATAAATTATGTATGCATTTTTAAAAGATCTCACCACTCCACATTTGGAATGTGATATTAAAATGCAACCTGAAATTATATTTTCAAATATTAAGCTCAAAATATTAACCTAAAAAGATGTAAAGATGAAGGTGGCCCAAGAAATCTGTCTCTGTCGCATCCTGTCCCACCCCATTCCATCCTTAATCCTGGGAGACGAGCAGTGGAGCAGCTTGGTCTGCAGGAAGGCATTTGGAACACAAAGGTGGATTTTTTTTTGAGCACCATTAGCAGCAGAACAGTGTTTCTATCTGGAAAGGGGGTTGCTGTTGGAGGCAGCATAAAAAAATAATCACCAAGCGCTTTGGGTAATATTCAAGGCTTCTGTCAACACCACCCAAATTACCAGAGCACTTACCATGGAGGCAAGCCTTGGGAAATCACGTCAAGTGTTTAGCAACCGGTGACCTCATAGTTTTTCTTATTTGAGCAGTGCAGGATGAAAGCCTCCTACAAAGCCTGAGCAGACAACTGACGTGTCCCAGCCTGTTTCCTTCAATGGTTAAAAGAAGTTATGGCAGCCATTTAAATAAAATCTCCCTTTGTCTGTGCAATTATCTCTGAAAACAGCACAAGGTGTTATGGGCAGCCTTCACAGGTAAGAGATATATCTGAGGTCCTATGCAGCACTGTGGGCTTGGGAAGCAGTTTAATCCGGTCTTGGAATGTCTCATCACACTCACTTGAAGGAGATCACTCCCCCTGGATGTCCAAATTTTGAGGGAGGACAGGTGGTTTTCCACAGATTAGCCCATGCAGCAGATGACAGAAACTTTCAGAAGAAAAATGTGAGTGTGTTTCTTTACAAAACCTTGTCCTCCAAGCCCTTTCAAACATTCTTTTCTGTCAGCCAACAAACCCCAATGGCTATGCCAAGGCAGGGGTTGCAAAGAACAGTTATGTGACAAGATTTCTTAGTGAATAAACCAGAAGCACCTGATGTCACCAGACACCCCACGAAACACGCAGTACAGGACTATCAAGGTAATGCAAGGCTGGTGAACATCAGCACAGTCCACTCCTCCCCCTTCTCAGATGCTGATGTGTAAATCTAGCCTTAGGACCTATGAACTGGAGCAATTCCATTTATTCCTATTGTCTTGTGAAAACTCTTATGGTCTTTACAAATGCACTCTGTGAGAAGCTGAATGAGGTGTGGAGTCAAAAGGAAATTCACCTTTGTACCCCTGAAAATGGTCCTGCTAAGAACTGAAATGAGCTGAAAAGGTCACTTTCACAATTTTTTTCCCCACAAATTCACAGACGGGATGGGGTTTTTTGAAAGAATGTTTTGATTTAAGCGTGAGAAATGTCCCATTAGATTTTACTCCATATTCTAGTGATTCAAAAATCCTTAGTGAAATGTCATGTATTTTCAGACAGGTTTTGAAAATAAATTTGAACTAAATATTTTAAAGCCTTCTTTCTCTCTCCTCAGGAGCATAGCCAGCACTGTGAGATGCCCTGGAAGAAAGGACTGCTGTGCAGCAAGTTACAACTTTATGACGGTGTAAAAATAAAAAAAAACAACAACTCAAACAATTATTGTTATACCTGACACTTATGTATGAGTGCACAGAAACAATTTGACACCTGTAAAATCGCTTGCCAACCTCATTTAAGCTCACCCTGTGAAAGAAATGGATGCTAGTCACTTTTATTACTTGCAGCGCAGAGACTGAGTATTTTAGAGCCTGTTAAATAAGTTGTGTCAGAGCCACAGATGATGTAAAACAACCTCCTGTAGCGACTCCGACATACCTGTGGTCACAGAGGGATCTCTGCAGTCATTGCTCAACTGGTGCTGCCCCAGGGAGCTCAGGTACAACCTCCATGAGCTGCCGACACGGCAGCTCCTCCTCCAGTACCCTGTGTCCCTGGAGGAGGTGCTGGAAGAAGGGGCCAAGGTGCTGTGAGCTCTGTTGGCCATCCAGGCCAGCATTTCAGCCCTGCCTGGGTCCCAGTCCCATCATGCTCTCCTGAAGTCTCTTTTGGAGCCCTTTGGTCCAGCCTCATCCATCCCTGTTCCCTTGCTGCTGTACTGCTGCATTCATGAAAACGGCATCTTCAAATAGATCTAGCCATGGTGGAAAAATGAGCATTTTTAGGGGAATGTGAGGACCAAGGGCTGTGTTTCTCCCCACTGGGAAAAGGGAGGAGGAGCTGCCTGCTGGCAGCAAGTTGTGTTAGCACAACACTTTAGGATGACTAAATCGCTCAAGGTAAAAGGGTGGTGAAATTTGAAATTTGAGCTGCTGTCAACCGTGAAAATGTACTTATCACACACTTCTCCCACCGGCGTGGAAAGGGACTGCACCCAAGCTTCTAGCAGCAGCCCATAGAGCTCTCGCTCTGTCCTGCTCTCAAACTCTATGACACGGGAGTGACAAGGAAATGATGCTCCAGCCATCCCCTCCCCGGCTGAGCTCGAACCAGAGGCAACTGGATGCAGTCTGCAGCTGGGTTCTTAACCTCCATGGAGCAATACAAGTCATGAAGTCCACCTCATGAGATATTATGAAAAGCAACTCTCAGCTGTTTCCCACAACTTCTAAGGTTTTATTCTCTATTCATGGATAATTCTGCCCACATATCCTCACCCTTGAAAATGGTGCCTGTCAGTGTCATATTTCCATCTGAGCAGCTCCCAGCCCAGCTGAGCACTCCTAAAGATGCCACAAGGAATGTTTGGTGTGAAAGTGGAATTCCCCCAGCATATTAATGGGGAGGCCACTTCTTGCAGTCAAAAGAGAAGACCTGGAGCATTTGCCTCTGCAAATGTGTAAATCCTAGTGACTGGAACTTTAGCCTGCAGCAAGCTGAGCAGACTTGCTTTTAGTTTTCTCTTGAATAGCAGCATCAAAGGTTACAGCTCTTGTGGTTCTGGTGCCATCTAGTCATAAATTTAAAGCAGAGTTTGACTCTGCATCTTCCCTTGTGGATTTTATGTCTCAGGTCAGTCTTTCCCAGAAGTTGAGGAATGAGCAGTTACATGTCTGAACCTGCAGTCATAATTCTGCGGCCTGTTATCAGACACGATACATCAAGTAGCTGCATCTGATTAAAAATGACTGTGTACACATGCCTCCTCTTTAGCTGCAGTATTCTTCAGTCATGCTGAAAGTGTGAACTCATGAATGATGCTCATGTGAATAATCATCTAAAAGAACTAGAGGTTTTTTCCAGCTGGCTCGCCCAGATCTGCTTCTACCTTTGTTTGAAAAGACTCCTTCCCTCTTGTTCCTGGTGTTCTCTCTTTCACTTAGCTTTGCCTGTATTTTGGGTATATGCTGTAAGTGTCACTTCTTTCTCCAGTGCCACTAGCATTTATCTTAGAACCTTCAGCTCTGGTATGACTTTCAAATGTCCTTTTTCTCTTGTTTTCATACACTCCTACCTGGTCTTGATGGTCTGGAGCATGCTGAGTTTCTAGGTTTAATTAAGTTTGAAAAACACTAACACAGTTCTGGCTTTTGGTCCCCATCCATGTGTCCAGGGCACTGAAGGCTCCTGCATGCACCAGCCTCTTCCACACCTGATTTTCAAATAATGCATCGGTTGTTAGCAGCATCCTGGGAGGGCTGGTGTGTGTTTGCCAAGCTTCTCTTGGCAAGGGCATAGGGCATTTGCATTTGCAGCCAAATAGCACAGGCCTCCCAACAATAAAAACATGTTGCTGTTTTCACCTCTGGACTGTGACAGAGTTGAGGAGGATGACTGTGGGTGCAGAACACTACAAGAAATTGGATGAGCATCAACCACCCAACAGCTGTGGGGTTCATCCCCACCACTTCTCCAGTGAGCACAGCCTGATAGGCCACAGACCATGGCATGTTTTGTGTCATTAATAACTGGTATTTGCATATAGACATGCACAGAGCCTGCCAGGGCTTTAACTCTCCAGACATATTTTTCACACCACTACTGAAACCACTCTTAGTAGCAAAGTGTGAGCCCCCCCATGGGTTGCTGTAATGTCACAGTGATGTCTGGGAGAAGGCTGGCAGTGCTGCCTGTCTGTGTCCCAGGCACAGCCCTGCACAGCACAGCAGGCAGCCCGTGCTCAGAGCCACCGCGTCTGCTTTCCTAGCAAGCACCTCAGCAGCACACAGTGTGTTATGGCTTCTTGAGAAATATTTTTGCATTGCTTCATGCCTCAAATAATTGCTTAAGCCCCCTTCCCCCCACTGCTCACATGCATTTCAAATCCTGCCCCAACCCACTTGCCAATTTTCCTCAGGCTCTCTGTGCAGAGCAGGAGGGTGCATGCTGCAGCAGGGCACCCACTCCCTACCGCTCCCAGGGAGACCCCTCCCCTTTCCCAGCTTCCCCCATAAGCAGTGGCCCTGGCACTTGGGCAGTCACGCCCCTGATGGAGCAGCTGACCCTGCCGGGGACAGTGGAGAATCTCAGCGTATGGACAGGAGCTGTGCTTAACCACCCACCCCCAATCCAGAAAGCAGACACAGGCCTTTTTTACACACAAATAGTGACAGAGGCATCCCCAGCTTTCCGTCCAGTGCCTGTCCCTGTGTCCAGAGAGGTGTGTCCCTTCACAGTGCCAAGCTCCCCACAAGGCCCTGCTCCCAGTGCCTGCTGCAGCACTGGCTAATGCTCTGGGCACTTGATTCTCCCCAGTGGCACCCAGTCTGTTCCTGATAACCGCTGCCAAACTTCAACTATTTTAAGATTAAACTGTTCTCAGGGTATTTACCTCTAGCCTGCATTTGAGACTTAGCCAGGATTGGTGGAATGGGCTAGCCATTTGCAAGAGGAGCTTTGGGCCAGGCACTGGAGTGCTCACCCTGGGAAGAGCAGATGGTTTTATCACCTTTCTCTTGAGATGTCCTGACATCGCTGCTGCAGCTTGGCACTGGACATGGGTCTTCCTGTGCCTGTGAAAATCCACCAAATCCCAGTCAGGTTACAAGCTGCTCAAAAGCATCCCCATATGTACACAGCAGACCTGAGTTCCTGTGGGGTTTTCTGTTATTAATGGCTGATCTGGCTTCCAGGAACCAGTGACTGTCAACTGGAGGCTTTTTTTGCGGCAGAAACATTTTGAAAACCACTATCCCATGCATACCCTCTGGTGAGTGATAAATTGCAAGCTCTTGTGGCCACGTTTTCTACGGTTTACTGGGGGTTTTTTTCTGTCTTTCCTCCCTCTACTCCTTTATTTTTGTGAAAATAATAGGTAGTTAATTATATGTCTGGCATCCAGTTGAGTCAGCCAGTGGCTTCACAGCTCGGCAGGGGATGACAGGCAGATAAACAGCCAGACATACAGACATACACGCCCACGCGTGAATGCACACACACGCACACTCACACATGACTGCATAAGCCATTTCTCTTAGAAACCTGGATCTACAGCAATGATGGAACTACTGTGGTTTTGGCCAGCAGTGGACATTTGTCAAGGACAGTCACCCTTGCCTGGGATGGAGAGATGTCATCTGTGGGAAATGGGGCTGGCTTTTCCTTTTGCGCTTAAAAAAAACACCAAGAACTTGGAAATTGTTCTTCAAAGACTGGTTGGGTGACATGGCCATGTCACTGGACCCCTGCTCAGGCCACCCCCAGGCCCTGCACGTGCCCCAGCTGGAGTAGTGATTTCGGCTTGACCGAGACTGCTGGGGCCCCGCTCCTGACACTGCCCAGCTGTGTCCTTGTGCCTGCTCTGAAAGCCCTAGCAATGCTGCTCTGACACCAGCAGCTATGAGAACAATTTCACTGCTCTCTGTGGGGCACATGGGTACTTGGGTCTGCAGCACCACTGGTGATCCCAGAGGAAGGCTAGGCCAGAGCATGGTTTAATTTAGGGAGTTACAAATCGAGCACATAGCAACACAATGGGAATAGATGGGTTATCAATGGCAGTATTTGCGCATATTGCACATTTTCACTGGGCTGGGGTCCTGTGCAAAGTGGATACACTGGCATCACTGAAAGGGACCTCTAATCCACATATGTGCTAGAAGCAGGGGAACCCAACCTTTGCAGCCAGCTAGATTTTTGGATGTGACACATAAATAAGGAAAACTATTTTTTCTAACACAATCTTATGCACAGAAGAAGAGGGTCTGCTGCCTGCAGAGGTTGTGCTGCCAAACAGGCTGCTTGCTGCTATGACATCTAGTCCTCATGCAAAAGATAGCTTGAATCTATCTGCGAAAAGCAAAACCACAGATTTAACAGCCACAGGTTATTCAAGGCACAATGTGACATTTACAAGATTCAGGTTTATTTGGATTGTTGCACTCCTGTAGGACTGATTGCAGGTAATTAACAGGGTCTGCCATTCAGGAGACAGCATGGATAGTGCCAGAACCTACAGTTTGTAGGTACAAGAGGAGGTGACTTGGTCCTCAGCAGCTGCTTGTCTTCCCACCTGTTCTGGGTTTGTGGCTGTGCACAAAGCCTTGCAGACTCCCAAGTTTCTTAGACCAGAGAAATGAAACAGCTGGCAAGAGCAAGCAAGAAAGTGAAGAACAGAAAGCATTTTCAAGGAGTTCTTGATTGGCATTACACCATGCAGAAAAGCCTCAGCCAATTTCACACACACTGTCTGGAGACCTGTAATGGTTTAAATCCAGCAACTAAGCCCCACACACCCTCCATGGGATAAGGGAGAGATTTGGAAGGGTAAAATTGGGGAAACACATGGATTGAGATTTCCTTCCATCTATCCTTGTGGTCAGTTGGGGTCAGCTCCAGGACCATCTGCCAGAGCAATGACAAGTGTCCAAAGGTGTCTCTACTGGAGCTCATCTCAACGAGGTCTGTTAAGAAACAAGTTCAAACACTTTAGGAATCACTCTCTCTCAGCCTCTAATTGCTGACTCTAGTAATCATCAGCTGATGAGATCTGAAATTTGGATCAAGGAACAGCTTAAGCAAGTGAGTATTGGAACAACAAAAATAGAGAATTCACACATGAACATTATTTTTCACATCTAAGAATGAGCCTAAGCTCTTACTCTGCCAGTGCCATGAAACAGCAGTAGTTATTTTCAGAAGTAGGGTTAGAGGGGGTTGTACTCCACAGAGGGCTTTGCTCCAACATAGCCAAGTGCAAAGGATTCCATTTTCATTTGAGCCAAGATGACCTACAGAGCCAGATCTTTGGGCCTGGTTTTGCTATTTCTGACTTCATTCATGGGTATGTGCACAGAGAAGTTGTGCAAGCCTGGTTTGCACATTTAGAAGGCAGTGGTGTGAAACCGCACTTGAGTCACAGCTGAACACACTTGATGGAGGAGACATTGATGTATTTCACTATATTTAGATCAGCCTAGATCTTCTGAAAAAAAAAAAACAAACAAAAACAGCAAAAAGGAAGGAGGACAGAGAAGGCATTTTCTTTCATAGGACTGTTAAAGGGTAACGAAATGAAAAGGGCAAACAAAATATTAACACTTTGCACTCTGGCTGCATCCATCTGTGCCCACTTTATTTCAAACTGAAAATCTCCTAAACCTGGCAAAGTAATGGAAGACTTAACAGAATGCCTTCAGTTCCAGCTTGGCCTGTATCTGTTGGAAGAACTTGTTGAAATGATGTCTCAGGGTCTGGCTCAAAGACATTCTGGGGCATACCGGTTATATCCTTATTGCTTTCTAGGTAAAAAGGGAGTAATTTAAGGCCTGGACTAGAACAGGCTTTTTTATAGAGAAATAGAAATGTCAATCCAAATTTTGAAGTTCACCTCCAAAGGGGGCCAGGAGACAATGTTCTGAAAGAAACAAATCAGTGTTTTATAGGCATCTTCCACCTTCAAGAATGCTGAATACTTTTCATATCTTTAATCAAAAGGAAACTGTGAGAGTAAAGAGAGGAGATTTACTCAGCCAAGCAAGCAGATGCCAGGGATGCAATGCAGCACTCCAGCATCACTCTCCACTGGGGCTACAATGGCATGTGCAGAGTCCTCAGAGCAGGACAGATCTGCAGGGTCTCCCTACATCCTCTGAGTTGCTCCTCTGAGCCTCTGATGAGCCCCTTTCCCTCCCCACCCTGCCACCCAGCTCTGTCTCCGGAAGTGGAATCTACCTCCAAAATCCCTACAAGAAAGCCCAACAAACAAGGCTACCATTCCTGCGTTTCTCTCAAGCTGCCAACAGTGCCTAGGCATTGATTTCTGCTAGACCCTCAGCTGACTGAGGCTTCATTTAGCAAAATCACGACCTGGAACTGCAAACAGCAATTCTCAGACAGATTGTGGGGCCTTCAGCTTCAGAAGCAGTACAAGGTATAAGTGTTAATTTGTGGTTAAGGCACATTTATCTGGAACAGCACTGAAGGGTGTCTTGGCCTTTCCTGTAGCACAGCACTGAACTGCCAAAATAAAGAGGCATTAAAAGTTAATAAAAAGGTCTGAAACACGTTCGTTAAAATACTTGGAAAACTTCACAGTTTGGCTTCATACCATAGAGCGAGTATGTGAGAACTTGACTGGGCTTGCCTGCTTTCCTAGCAGACTGTCTTGACTTAATACTTATAAAAATATCACCTGGCGCCTGATGCCGTGTTAAAAAGCCCCTACCATGTCAGGTACTGTTGTAATTTGCCCTGGAAATGCATCTGAAGCAAAGGAATGCATGAGCACAACTTCAGAGCTCAAACAGGGAAAATACTGGCTGTTACATAAATCAGTGGATACAGATGGCATTTTGTTTATTTTAACTGTCAGCCCAAAATTTCAGGGGCTGGTAACTTTGCCACCCCACTCTGGTTCATCCTGCTCTGGATGGACGGATGTTTCAGCCAGTGCTCCCAGAGCAGGCTCTGTGGATACCACATTTTCAGGTGTCCTGGCCATATCTGGAACCATTTCAGGGAAAATCTAGCCCTGTATTTGACCCCATTGTTCTGTTTACTCACCACACTAATTAGTTCGGGCAGAGGGAAGGCCAACAAGACAAGGTAGGATGGACTATTTGCATAGCTGCAAGCGGCTTCTGTCTAATGGGGTGGAGTGGATTGAACTGTAGGTGGATTGTGGGTCAAGAGGTTGTTTGAGTTTCACATTCATGGATGCCCTCTCCACAGCCAGGGCTTTTGCCAGCCGTTCCACAGCACTCCGTGTTGCTCCTCAGTCATGAACTGGGGGCTGGATTCAAGCTCCCAGGGATCAGGATTGCTGTGGTTCTGTGTCATGAGCCACCCTGGGGACAAACCCTACAGTGCTTCAGTGAAAGTGCCCGCTGTCCTCAGCCTATGGCGTGCCTGAAAGCCTGAGCCTTGGCAAAAATTTGTCAAAAGATGAAGCCATCTTTGATCTAGCATTTACTTTTAGGGTAAAAATTACAAGATATATGAAGCACAAGCTTGGGATCCTTTCCCTAGTCCTTGATCCTCTTACCCCACCCATTTATCCGGGATGCCAAGCCTCTGGTTAACATTCCACTACCACATTTGGGATTATCCTGCTTCATAGTGTTTATCCTGCCTCCTTCAAAATGCAATGACTACCTTGGGACCAAGACACCTATCGTAGCATTTATGAGTCCAAGGTGTTTGAGCTGGTGGCCTTTGGCCTTTTCCCTAGATGACCTCTCAGAGTTTTCAGCAATAATAATATAGTGTAATAAAAGTATAATAAAAGCAGCCTTATGGGTTTTTTGAAGGTAGGACGTATTCTACCAAGGACGGTAACTAGTTAGCACTTTTCCTTTTGCCTAGGTGAAAGTGTATAATTATGCATCACTTCCTCAGCAGTGGATTGCTGTTCCCAGACATGCTTCCTCTGGGAGCCTGCTGTAGATTCGAGCTGTATGTGTCCCACCCTGCAAAACCCTGAGGCGGGGCCATGTGGAGGCACAGGACAAGTTCAGAACAGGCAGGCTGGGTGCGGAAGTCACTGGGATCCATGTAGCACCACGTGGAAGGAAGACAGGGGAGAAAGGATTCTCAGCCTTCCTACCCACATTCTCTGCCCAAAATGTCTTCTGCTTGAAGAGCATCACACAATCAGCACTTTGCTTAGTTTGGGTGACTGAACCCAAAATCTCAGTGGAGGAATCACACATAGGCATCCCTGCATGGCAACCACAGCTCTTGGGACAGTCCTACCTGTAACCACCACAGTCCTCTGCACCCTGGAGCACAGAGTATCAAGTACAACCTGTTCACAAGGACCTCAATTCGTGGCAAGAGCAACACCCAGCTTCTCCAGATTCATTCACCTGTCTCTTTTCTTCACAGGAAGCTCACTTAAAGACTTCCTGATAGGGAAAGATCACTGCTGAAGAGATGGAAAGGAGCCCACACAGTGGAAGGTATGCACAACTCTTCATTCTACAACTTCTCTATTATCAGTAGAGAACAAAGAAAGAGCAGATATATATCTGATGTGTTTACATGAAAGCTGCGGTATTTACTGATGCTTTTAAAATCATATTTTACTTCAGTCAAGCATAAAAAAAATGTAGAGAATATCTTGCAGTTAGTTAGCTAAACATCTTTTCCCGCCTTTCTATTGGGTAAGACAGATATTCACAATAAACTTTATCTAGGAGACAGTTGAAAGAACTGGCAAAGAAGCCTAAAATCCACTAACTCAAGGTCACTCATCCACTCAAGGAGTCCAGGCTGACTGAGGAATGCCATAAATGATCACATTTAACACTGATTCAGTGGCTTGTGTAAAACATGAATGAGTCTGTGCACATGCTCCTGTGGGAGGAGCACCTTCTCACACTGACAAGCTACAGAGGCTTCATGAAGAGGCCCAGACTCCTCTGGGCACAGAAAAATAATTTTCCACCTAATGCCTGGGAGTTCTAATCAAAGCATGTGTATACACAGGAGCGTGGACAAATCTGTCACCTCAGTCCATTCTGACTGAGCTATAAATCCAGGAAAATGCAGCCTGGAAACGCAGCCTGGAAACACAGCCAGGACACACCCTGGGTACTCCTACTATCACACCAAGTCCTGGCAGGGGACATCATCTCTTGTCATCCGAGCAGCTTTCTAAGAGCTCTGTGGGCACCATCACTATGGTGTCCCAGTATGTCCCAGTGACCAGCAAGACAGGGAATTTTACAAATAAAAACAGCAAAAGTGAATAGCCTGTTTTCTTGATGACCTGTGGTTCAGATAAAAAATCTTGGGTCTCTTGAATGGAAATTTAGTGTTTTATGCACTGAAAACACTCTTCCTAGCAAGTTTACTCTCAGGCTTAGTAGTTAAAGCTCCCTACCTGCTTTCTGGAGTGTCAAGAAATCACACGGATGGCCAAGTTGTTCCCAGTCAGCCCTGAGGTCTATGGCCCTGGTCAGTGCAAGCGGCTGTGTAATAACTAAATGGTCCAATTCTGATCCAATAGTTGTCCAGTTATTGTGCTACTTGAAGCTCTCATGGAAAAATGAGGAGAAAAAGCAGAGGGCTCGTTTTTGTCCTTTAGAATGGAAAGTCTGAAGCCATTCTGCACTGTTGCATCCCTGTTATCATTCTACACTGTCCACCATATATAAAAATTGATGTAATGTGAGCTACAGCAAAGCCTATTGGGAGGTACTAACACAAAAATAGAAACCTCCTACACTAAATTAAACCAATGCTGTGCATGTGCTAAGACCTGTGTGAGAGACTGCTTGTAAATATTCTTTGCAGTCTGCGTAGGAGTTGTGTGGAGGCAGCCTGGAGACCTCCAGCAGCACAAAAAATGAGATAAATGGGCATTTATTTGGCTGAGTGTCTGGGGAGAAGGGTTTTAATATATGCTAGAAGAAAGTGGAGATTGCAGTTATCAAGCTGTGTCATGATGGACTTAAATAATAAAGGCCTGAGCTGCCTTGTGCAGCTCCCATCTCATGGAGGAGGGTTTCAGGAAAGTGAAAAAGAGTCTCTCACCCTTCGCTTGGCAGCTTTCTGTGTTTCTTAGCTAAAATCTCACAGAAAGATGTCACAAATTTACTGCGCACAGAGAACTTCCATTACATGGAAATACCCTTCCCAGCTGGAAGACTCCGTATCGGAGAAATGACGTAGCTATGTGAACAGTATTCTGGCGTTGTGGCCGGCGCGGGCTGCTCTGAGGAGCGAGCGCACACGCGAGCCGCCGTCGCACCTTGTCACCAGCGGCGGCGGCTGCTCCGCTCGTCCTCCTACAGCGCCCTGCTGCCCTGCCGCACTGCCAGCCTGCTGCCCGCACTGCCAGCCTGCTGCCC
>VXBU01001123.1:654519-708316 GCA_013400315.1 Bombycilla garrulus | reverse complement strand
CTGCTGCCCGCACTGCCTGCTCCCCTCCCCGCACTGCCAGCCTGCTCCCCTCCCCGCACTGCCAGCCTGCTCCGCTGCCGCACTGCCAGCCTGCTGCCCTGCCGCACTGCCAGCCTGCTCCCCTCCCCGCACTGCCAGCCGCTGCCTCCTCGGCACGACACTCTTCCAGGCTGCCTCAGGCACTGTCAGTCAATCTTCCACTTATCTGGAGCTTACACCTCCAGCCTGAAAGCTGAAGTGTTATCAAGTAAGAAAACGAGAAGGAAAAAAGTTATCGACTTTCATTTTTCCAAAATTAAGTAAATGTGAGAAATTTTTAATTTTTTTTATTCAAAGGCGGCTTATTCCCTTTCTTCTTTTTCCTTCCCACCAGTATCAGACCCTGTGGTTTCCAATACCTTCCCAGAGCCAGAAAACATGTGCTTTTCTATATATGTTTTCAAAGAGTGAAGTCACTGTTCAGGAATACAGTTAAACAATTTTCTTTTTTAAAATCAAACA
The DNA here is from genome assembly GCA_013400315.1 of Bombycilla garrulus. Lineage (NCBI taxonomy): Eukaryota > Metazoa > Chordata > Aves > Passeriformes > Bombycillidae > Bombycilla > Bombycilla garrulus. The sequence goes on along the minus strand of VXBU01001123.1, from coordinate 707,815 downwards.
AAATCCAGCACCTAGGGTAAAACACTTCAAATGCAAAGGTGCATGCTTCACAAGTGATAGCTAACCAAAAATAGAACTATTAAGGAGAAATTTCAGAACTTTCTCACAAAACTATAGAGCAATAGAAGACCTACCTATATTAGAATGTGGATTGAGTATGTTATTTAAATCTATCACATGAGTTTATTTTGTTAATTGTAGAAGCTTCATAACTCTAGAAATCTGACCGTTTGTGAACATTAAATATGAGCTCATCTCACAGAGACAAGTGTCTGGTTACATTTCATCTTTGTTTCTGCACAGCATAGAGGGGGCTGGGTGTGCCTGGCAGCTGGACCAGAGCGATGGGAATATTCCCATCTATGTGCAAGGAATTGGGAAAACTGATGTCAGCTCTGGAAAAAAAAAACAAAACAAAACTGTCTACTTTGTGCATGCTACAAGTTGTCAATTTACAACTGCAGCCAGTTATGCTGACACAATTAAATTGCCAAGTATGGGTGCAGCCGAAGAAGACTCCTTATGTAAAACAATGGAACATTTTTTTGTTGCTGGTGTAATCACATGTCACAGGAATTTTGAATTTGACAAGCTCACTCAAAAGCTAGGTCTTATGAATACATGCAAGAATACAGTCATGCAGGATTTCCCCTACAACAGCCCCTCCTGCCCCGGTCTTTGGACACTGATTTCATCACTCTTCTGGACGTGATAGATCATGGGCTGACAAATGACATTGCAAAGGAAGCACAGGAATTTCCCCCTGGGCATCACTGTACTAATGCCCATAATTTGACTTCAACAGTATATTCCCTGTGGTCTCTCCAGAAGGGGAAGCATGATCATCTTTGAAATATAATGTCCTATAATGTAAAACTAGTACATCTGCATTTGAACCTAGATACCTAGGTGTTCCAGGTCAGGCTGGATGGGGCTTTGAACAAGCTGATCTACTGAAAGATGACCCTATGGCACAGGAGTTTGAATAGATGGTCTTTAGAGGCTCCTTCCAACCCAAAGCATTCTGTGATTCTATAATCCTATAATTCCATGATCTCTTCTCCACTCCTAAACTCATTTTAGATACCTATACATATAAATCCACGTGCATGCACACATATTTGCACAAGGATATGTGCATTCACTGGCCAAAATGAGACTTCAGAAGCACTGGCATGAGCATGTGCAAGTGCTGATATAAAAAATATACAGCATGTTCTTATTTCTTCAACGCAGTGTAACCACTGGTCTGGCATCCCAGCATCTACTGGGCCATTCTCAGCCTTGCACATGAACACACATACGGGTATACGTACCCAGGAAACAGCACTGGCTGAAGACTGGACAGGATTTATAAATCAGTCAGGAATTGCATCATTTCCTCCTTATTGTTCTGGTAGTCCCTAGAACTTGGGTGTTTCAGTAAGGAAAGAATATTTCTCAAATTTATGCAAAGACAGCTGCAAGTTTTGATTGATTGACTGATTGATTGATTGATTGATTGACTACTTGAAATCTCACCTGATCTGAAAGAACATCAGCTCACAAAGAACTGGAAGAAGTATGTCAGGTTGGTACCTCTGCCCTTTGTAGGTTATCCATTGTAAGTTATCACAGGTAAATATATAATACAAACATAAATGAATCTATTTAAAATATGTTAGCCTGCTCACCTCACACTGCTAGAAAGCAAGCCTATAGGGCACCACATCTGCTAATCTGATGTCTGGAGTCATCTATGGACAGCTCTGTTTTTTACCTTATCTCACCTGTATCCAGAGTATGAAGTGCCCAGACCCATAGTTGGGCAGCGGTCGCATCTCCTTCACCTCATCCTGCCAGCTGAAACAAATCTGACACTTGACTCTCCTCTCATAACATACACTTTTCCACCCCCTGTTCCTTTGTGATGCTCTTCTCTGCATCTTCAAAGGATCCCTTAGGAATGCAGGCAAACACAGCTTTCCAGCTGACATCCAAAAAAGCCCTGAACCAGGGCATTAAACCTACCCCTGCTTTGTTGGTCATGCTGTACATGTTATACACACTGGAACGATGCTTCCCATGCATGAGTGGCTCGCAGTCATGCTGTGACTGACTAATGCAGCCTGATGCAGCTCATGCTCCAGCTCCAGTGGGACACACTCCCATCCAGCCAGTCATCTCCTTCCCCTGGCAAATGGTCACAGCAAATAGTCACAGCAAGTGTGCCCAAGAGCTGACCATGTTCACCCTTACCGCAGCCAGCCCAGAGCCCATAGCCCATAGCTACTGTTCCACTATTACATTTCACCACATTTCTGTTACCAGCATGATGTCATCAGTTTAAGTTACTGCCTCCTTTTCACTTCTGGTGACACAGTTGCGAATAAAGCATTAAATAAGGTCCATTCCAAGTCCAGTCCTGGTGGTATTTCACCAGTATTTGCTTCTGGTATGTTTGTTCTCATTCAGTCATAACCCACCATTATCTTCCTATTTATCAGTGCTTTCCTTATATTAAAATTTATATTTCTCCAATATAAGAAAGAAGTTATTTCGTTTATTTCAACATCTTAGTGCAGATTGCATATGCCTTGCCTGAAAAGGTCAGCTATCATAAAAAAAGACACAATGTTAATTTGGGATAATCTACTTCGAGCAAATTCATGTTGTATTTCATCCGATTTTCAGTTACCTCCTGTCTCCTTCCTTCAGCATAATCTTTATGTCCAGCTGATTCACGTACCTAATGCATGAGCAGAAGGAGAAAAGAGAAAACATTGGTGCCCAATTTCCCTCTGTTTCCCCACTCTACTCTGTACCTGTGACATTGCAGTCACTGAAGTCCATGCAGACAGCCTAAAACGGAAGGAACAAAACAAAGAGTAAAGCCATGAGCTCTCCCATGGAGCATGAACTGTGAATCCTTCCTGACAGAACCTGTTGCCTCATGAAACTCAGAGCCCAAGGGGCTTAGTCAAATATCTTAGATAGAGATGAAACACTAGCAATTATTAAAAGACAATTAAAAGGATTATCTTTCTTCACACTCCATAACTGTTCTCTAGCTGGGCTACAAGGACAGGAAGTCCTTGGTGAAGAGCTCTCGATCAGGTGCACACCATAAATTTAACAACATTCTCTGTCCAGTTTGGCCACCATCCAGAGTAGATACCACTGCAGATGAAGAACTGCTCTCTGCACCATGGCTGCATCTTCAGCTTCCACAGTGCCTCTCCACTGCAGAGCCACACCATTTCTGGGGAATGTGGCGATATGTGGATATAGTTTGCTTTCCACACACTGCATTTGGAAGTAGNCGGGAAACCCCCGGGACGACCGTTTTACGTACCCTCCATGCCAAGCAAGAGCGAGACTGGCTGGAATACGTGCTGGGTTTGGCAAGCAGGGAGGCTCTGTACCAGCTGGTTAAAAGGATGGTGTCTATCGGTCAGGGCATGTAGATAGGTAAGCTGCAGACACAGAGCAAGGTTTAAGGCTTTGTGAGACTACACCTGGCAGGTGCATTATACATGTGGCCCGCATGGCACGCACTGGTGCAGCCCAGGGAGGCCCTCCTCACCCTGCCCCTCCAGCACACAGGCATTTGTCACGGCAGCAGCACAGGAAACTGCCAAGATGACAAGTGCCAGTGGTTAGCACACCATCAGCTTCCACGGTCTGGAGAAGCCTGTGGTTGGGTGGGGTGCTCCAGCAAGGGGTGCAGCCCAGACAGGCAATGTCTGCCCCTCCAGCTGGGCAGCAGTATGGCAGACAGCGATTGTCATCACTTAAGTTCCCAAATGACCCAGAAATGAAGAAGTGAGCCCAGCCTGCCAGCTAAACTTTCCCAGAAGAGTGGAAAAGGAGAGTAAGGGAGAAGACAACTACAGTCTTGCCAAGCATGTCCCACCCCAGGTTCCTCTGTGTGTCTAGCTGCTCAGGGAAGCGCTGCCTGTGCAAAGCTTTGTGTGCAGCTGGCCAAGCACTGAGCACTGCCTCAGGCACCTGCCCCTCGCTGCGCTGCCATCCTCTCTGCCCATTCATACAAACCCAGCTCTTCCACCACAACAATCTAGAGAAACTGTCATGGGCCTGCTTCCAAATACCTCCTGGCTGCTGCTGGGGCAAGGTCCACCCCAGGAATCAGACCCCCAGGAGCAGTGCAGTGGCATCCTTTCACCCCACAAGTTGTACATTTCTTAGCCTCAAGCTATGTCTGTGTTCTGCAGATCACAGCACTCAGGAAGGAATCCTCAGGGGCCTACAGCAGAACACAACATGCCTGGAAAGTGCAGTTTAAGACTGATCAGTCCTTCAAAACCATTCCAACGTGTATTTATAAAGCTGCTGTTTCCTAAACTGACAGGACTTTCTGTAAGTGCAAACTTTTCTAACATTCAGTGAACATCAACAATAACAGAAATAAATTACAGATTATTCATGTATAATTGGTATGTTGAATGGAACATAATTTATCCATTTTAAAAAAAGAAAAAAAGTGCAGTGGTAGAAACAATAATGGCATGAAGCTGAGGCAGCAGAGGTTTAGGTTAGATATCAGGAAAAGGTTTTTCACCCAGAGGGTAGCTGGAACAGGCTCTTCAGGGAAGTTGTCACATCACCAAGCTTGGTAAGAGTTCAAGAAGCATTTGGACAACACTCCCAGCCACAGGGTGTCATTCTTGGGGTGTCCTGTAAGGACCAGGAGTTGGATTCAAGGATCCTTGTGGGTGCCTTCCAACTCAGCAGATTCTAGGATTCTAAATAAAAAAAGCCAACTCTCACTTCATCTCATTAAGAGCTTGAATTTTACAGCTGACTGTCACAAAACGAAGTAGAACCTTTTAGCGTTATTATACTGTTTAATCTACAAAACTCTTTATTTAGAAAGAAAATTTAAAACATATTGAGAACAGAGCATTTTCCTTCCTGCTGTGAAATTAATGTACTAGCTCCCTCATGGCCAAGTGGCAGAGAAATACAAAACTGATTTTGCCTAAATACTGATTTCTCTGTTGCGCTTTGTTAAGTAGAGCTGATACATCACTCCGGGTGCTCTCTTTAATGTCAAACAATAATGAGGCAAAAAATGCAGACTTCAAATAAGACAGGACAATAATACTATAATAAAATAATTGTCTCTGAATTCCTTCAGCAACATTTAGTGTTAAACAACTGCACTGAAATCCACCTCAGCTTACCAGCTTTTAAATGAAGCAACAAACAGTCCCAAAACTGTTGACATTTTGACTATGACTTTTAAAATACATTCATCTCTATAAAGGTTAGCCTAAAATATCTTGAGAGCTCTCTCACTTTCTTTCAAATTATTCAAGTCCCTCAGCAACCAGGACATAGTTGCTCCATATAAACTATGCCTCCTAAGTGCTAGATTTGAAGAGGATCTTGCCTCAGAAGACATTCATATGGTGGCAAGGGACAGCTCTTGTTTTCCTCGACATTTTCACAGCTTGGCATTTCAGAGAAAAAAGAGCTTGTTAAACAGCTAGTTAAATATGCTGGGAATGACCTTGCAAAGAGAGAAAAGCATGAGAATGAAGTTCTCGTGAAACTCATACTTATGTATGTCAGCTTGCATAGACAGAAAAAGGATGGAAAATGGTGACGAGTGTCCAAAGTTCCAATCCACCTGCCTCTGACTTTGCCCAAGCAAGCTGTCAAGCTGCCTTCCTGCATAAGAAAGAGTTTTATGGCCAGATCTGACATATCTCTGTGCTTTGCCAAAAGGCTGGTGCCCCATGATGGCCACCCTGGGGGCGAGGCTCCAACTATGGCCTTCATTCCAGCTGGTGATCCCCATGCTGACCACAGCAACGGGAGTTTCTCCCGGTACAGAGTTTGGTGGCAAGAATATACCATGTTTTAGTTTTAAAAGACTGAGAAATGGAATCCAGCATATGGAGAAAAAGTCTCTGGAGGACATATATCTGTGGTCTGAGACCAATCAGATCCCTCTCTCTTGCTACCACTGTTCAAGTGGAGAACATGCTCTTAACCAAAATATATCCTCCCCCTTAGGGCTTAACACAGATGAAAACTTCAGGGACCAGATTCTCAGGTGGTATAAATTGGCATAATTTCATTAAGTGAAGCAGCTAGACCCTAATCTCTGGTTGCTGCAAGCTGCATTTGGGATTCTTCTTTTCCTACACTTTTCTGGATGACTATCATCCTTCTGTCTGACCATCATTATATTATGGAAACCACAAAACAGTGGTTTTTCTCCTAGACAGAATCTGAACACAAAACAAGGAGTTGTCAGAAGCCTCAGGAAATCAGCTGGTCCATCATCTCCTCTGCAACAGGATTAGCTGTAGTTGCGCTGTGGACTTGCTCTGTGTCTTCAGATACCACAGCCTACTATGGAGTTTTGGTTTTAATAGCTGGGCAATTCGTAGCAAGACAAAAAGCAGAAGGAATCTGAACCTTTACAGGTACAGAGCAGATTTAGAGGCAGCTGCTCTCCAAGATCCCACCTGGACATCAGAGTGGGATTGATCTGGGAAATAGCAAGGAGCTCAAACTGGGATCCACCAGAAGCACTTTTTTGTGTTTATATAGGCAAGTGCAGCACAATGGCTCTGGCTGCTGCTGTCAGTGATATTCTGGAAGTTTGGAAGAAGTAGAAGATACTCTGTGTGGTTAGGCCAAGGGATTCTTTGGGCTTAACTGATGTGCATGGACTAAAGAACTCAAAAGCTGTGGGAAATTAATGATATTCTCCTTCTGCATGCTGTAAGTTGGTTGTTACTCCAGCTATCACAACCCTGTGTCTTAGCTCTCTCCAGATCATTTTTTTTAATCTGTGGCACTGTGTTCCTGATGGATTCATGCAATGATTTATCAAGCACAAAACTAGCCACAAGTAACAGACTGAGATCTGTGAAAGAATATTTCTTCAAGTAAAACCTATGAAACTGAATTACTGAATGCAAAGAGTCCTCCAGGGAGAGTGTTTCTGTGCAGGAGAAAATAATTGCCATTTTTCATTTGTTCTGCCAACATTTTATCTCATGCTCAGCTGTAGTTTGAAAATGTAAACCAATGCCAAGACACCAGACCAAGTGTCCTGACTTTGCAGTAACACCCCCACAGCTGAAAAATAAAATTGTGTGCTGACTGCATTGATGACACAGCCAAAAAAGAGAAGTCCTTCTTGCCAGTAGAACCACTACCACATGATTATTAATTTACTTTAAATTCAGCAAATCATCCTCCAGTAATTACTAGACTAATCTAATCTCACCTGCATTTTAACATCCAATTAAAAAGACATATGCCACAATAAGCATTAAAAAATCAACCAACCTGCAGCAGCACCAAACACATAAACACATCCACAAACCTGAATGGGGAATAACACCTGACAGAAGTTCTCAAGATGATGATGTTATCTGTCATTTCTATTGGAGCCTTCCTGTAACTTAAATCAGAATAGAGCATGCATGAACTTTCTCCAACACATACAGAGGCACAAGTCATAACCAAAAAATTTCAGTCAATTTTTTTCGGGAGGATCCACAGGGAGATGGTATCGTGTGTTTTTAACTGCTCTAAAGGCTTCGTAGAGATATTTCGGTGGAAGTGCTATCCTTCAGGATTTCTTCAGCCCAAAGCTGGGCACAGCTAGTAAAGTACTGAGGCTTGCTGAGGTCCAGGTTCAGGGCACTTGTAGAAGCATGTCCATGCTTGTGTGAGAAAAGGGAAGGAAAACAAAGCCATAGAACTATACAATGTGTCAAGACATCAATTCTTTTTTCCAGCAATTACACAAAGTCTACTCCTTTAATTAAACTTAAATTATTATAGCTCTAGACCTCTGACCCATGTCAGGAAAAAATCTCATCAGCTTCCCAATGGAGCAATGCATGGCAGCAGGTTTCTCTTCTCCAGGGGGTCAGTCGTAAGCTGAAGATCTCAGCTGAACCACCAACATGTGTTACTTGGAAAGCAGCATCCTCCTCGTGTGGTGGCGTGGAAATGCAACAAGAATTACCATAGCAGCTCATAAAAAAGACCAGGACATAACTAGAGGGCCAGGCTTCTGTTCCTGTAAGGGGAGTGATGCGGTGATCCCATGCACTGAGATAGGATTACAAGGCACAGCCTGAGATTCTGATCCTCTCCTCTTTCCTGCACTTCTTTGCCTTCTTGAAGTTCACAGACTTCTCCCTAAGGAGATACTTGGCTGAGCTGGGCATGACTTTTCCCCAAAAGGAAACCAAAGGAGAAGGCAGAGGTGACTGGCACCCTGTTACAAAACAATTCAGTGACTGGTGAGCACTTGCCCACAAAGTGGAAGGCTACCTCTCAGTTCCCCCTCCCCAGCATGATCCAAATCCAGGCTTTCCTCTGCTCACTTATATATACCCTCAGGCTTCTTCTCTCTTCCTGCTCCAGATCTGCCTTCCTGTCAGGGCCCAGCTCTGCTTTTGCCAGCCCCAGTGCCGGTGGTTAGAGAATACAAATCATAATGAAAACCAAGGGTTTGAATGTCTTCAGGATGGAACAAGTATTGGATCCAGGTGCTTCCCAACACTAATCAAGAATGTCAGCCATTAGGCTTGAGTGGCAAGCAAAAGTGCCACCAATAAGTGGCAGCAATTAGGTGGCACCGTAGTGCCATCCTAATGATGGCAGCTACGGTGCTCTGTGGTGATCTCAGAGATGAGCGTAGGGGCAAAACCAGGCTGTAAAATGGTGGACTTCAAGTTTCTTTGTGCTAAAAGTCTAGATGCTGAGGGAGTTTACGTGTGCCTACATTCATTTCCTGCATGTCTAGGGAATATAGGTACTTTATAGAATCAGAGAATACAATGGGTTGGAAAGGACCCAAAAAGGTCATCAAGCCCAACTCATAAGTGAATGGCCCATACAGGGGTCAAACCCACAGCCCTTGTGTTATTAGCACCAGGAGCTAATAGAGTTAGGCTATGCTGAAGAGAATGCCTTTTGGATTCCTTTCTAGAGGTAAGGCAGCTATATTTCACCAAAATCCAATTTCAAGCACACTGGCTTTCACTGAAAGTTGCTACTAAAACAGATACCCAAGAGTTTTGTGTCGTAATAGCAACAGATAGTCTTGGTTTATTGGGATAAGAATTAGAAATTGCATTAAGGGTAATTTTAAATGAACCCAAGCTAAACACGAGAAGACAAATATTGTCATTCTGCCAGGGTGCTTCAAATCATGTGTTATGTGCCTGATTTTAAGCATTGGACCTTAGGTTTTAAAGACAAAGTTATATAATACCTCAGAAGAGTTCAGAAAATCCCTTTATCTAAAAGACGTAACAACCCAATTTAGCCCTTGTGTAATTCTGCTCCTTTCAATCCCAAGAGTTTGTTCTGTTTGCTGTGTGTTTCCAAGTTTGGAAAAGATTCATGAGACAATATGAAAAACTCCCTTCTGTGTCACAGCACCTCTCATGCTAAAGCCTAGGCACACACACAAGATCTGTGACATATTTGGTGTACTGTGCACCAGGGACCTGTATCTTTCAAGGGATCTCCTAAGATTAAGCCTCAAAACGTTCTGCGTGACCTTGGGAAAAGCACTTCATTTTTCTCTGACTGGGTCTATTATATAAATTAAACCCTGCCAGGGGGATGTTCCAGGGCATTGGAATTCAATCCTGTATAAACTGTTGACATAATCCTTGGCATCAGTTTCGCTGAAGCCAACTGGCAGTGTCCCAGACAATTCCCCACACAGCTCAAGAGTCAGCACAACCCAAGGCCATCCCCAGCAGATGTGAAGAAGGCAAGCCCCTCCGCTTTGGAGGGAAACTCAGGGAACACAGCCTGCTCCGTGCCAGCCTCTACTCAACAGCGAGCCTGGACATGTTTTGTTGATGAGTACAAACACATCTGATTCACCTAAAATGGAGATAATGTATCGTTTCCTCTATAAAAACCTGTGTGATTGAAGCATGCAACTACCATTATAGTTATTGCATACATATAGCTGGACTCCCCATAAGATTATTTGAAAGCATTTGTAAATGAACTGTCTTTCCCCTCTCTGAGTACCAGGGAACAGCTGCCAGAAAATATGTCCTATAGGAAATTCATGCTCACACCTACAGGTAATGCCTGCCAGAAAAAAAATCCAAGGGAGTAGCACAGTGCCCTATGGGGCAAAATTTCCAATTTCCTGCTTTATAGGTTTGGGAGAAAAGATGTTTATGCATTGCTCTCCTCCCTGTGAGGCGTTGTCCAGCTGCAGAGGCCCTTTGCTTTAGCTGATGCTCTCTTTCCCACCTGGCAATCTTGCCATGGCCACAGGAGCTATCTGTGCTTGTGTGATGGATGCACTTTCAGCACTGCAACAGCTTTGAGCCAACCACCCTCTCTTCCCAAAAAGAGCTCAAATGAAAAGCAGTTGGTGATGCTGCAGATCTGCTCTAAAGGCCAGTAAGCAGCAAGCTGCAATTAATGCAGAAGAATGTGAAGGAAGTGGAAGCAGAGAGAAAGCCCCCACCTCCTTCTAGAGGCACTGCTTCCCTTCATCCTTGCCAAGTATTCTGTAGCTCTTCACCCTGTTTGAGCCTGTCACTTGAAAACATTTTACTTACAGAGCCTACTAGATGGACAAACAGTTGGTATCTCCTCCAAGTGCTTTGGACTTCAGTCCAAAGGGTTAGGAGTTGAATTCAAAATTCAAGTCTTATTTCATCCACCATATTCCAGCCCTCAGTGAAAAGCAGTCACTTATATGGGATGGGATGCTGGAGCTTTGTAACAGCTCCTACTGGCATTAATTACCAGCCTCCACAGTGAAGGCCTTTTTGGCCAAATGGACACACGAGTGGTTGCCAATACTAAGCCTCTTCTGTTTGCTCATCCTGAAGCAGCAGGCTCTGTCACTCTCCCACACTCTTCTGCCTAACAGAATTGAATGGGCAACTCCTGATTTAAATTTGTGTAATTTTATATGTAAGTAGTCTTTCTAATAAAAAGCACATATATAGATTTGATTAGTAATATAGGATAATATGATGTGCAATATGATACTGATACTTTCAAACAATCCTATTTTGGAAATGGGCCATTCTGAGACTTTTGTTCCTGGCAGCATACACACAATTTCCTTCAGAGTTGTCAGCCTTCACCTTTATTCACTCTCTGTATGCAGGTGCATTATAGTCCACATCTGGAACTGCTTTTATTAAATACTTTCTGCGTAAAAAACAACAAAAATTTAACAGATGATAATTATTATGGCAGTTCTTTCTCTAAGATTATGGAAGAAACCAATCTCTGATAAAGGAAGACACTCAGCTATGTCTTGAGCCAGTAAACAGTTGTCTAAGTGTTCACTAGCCCATTTTACAGAGGGTTTGTGTTTGCAAGAGGCTTTCATCCTAAAATCATGCCCTCTGCATAGATGATCCTGTAGCCTTCATCATCTGCTGCTCTCTTGTCTCAGTTCTGAATGATGGAATAAAATTATTCTTGCATACTTCTATCGACCAACTTCCAAAGAAATCTTACAGCTGCATAGAAGACAGAATGGTTCAGCCAGCGGAGAATTGATGGACTGGCTGAAACAGGACTTATTCCATCACCACACCTCTCTCTCTTCTGATGGCAATATAGAAGTAAATAATGATCCTTTAAAAGCCGAGTTTGGCACTAGCTTTGTATAAAAAATGAGGATGCTTCATTGCTCTAAGAGATTTTTAAATTAGATGGATTATCAGCTACTAGGCTACATTTTTTAAGTGTTCTTTTGGCCAAGTGCCCCTGTAAACTGTAATTAATTGTCCAAAACCCTCTTCTCCCCACTATTCCCAAAGCTGAAACATTCAACAGCATTTGCAATCAGCTGCACTTTTCAGAAAGGCAGAAATACTCTCAAATTTAGCTACATGTTTGGTAACCTCTGTCCCAGACATTCATAGGACTCCAGTCATTGCTTCTCCCACCTCACAAAATGAACTGCTTCTGACTGACAAAGCTTGACTTTTGACTCAGCCAAACCACAGCACAGGTACATAAAATCCGTGGCCAGTTGGCACTAGCTCAGTCCTGGAGTTGATGGTACCTGCCCTTCAGATTTTCCAAAGGAGAGTAACCCTTGCGTCACACTATTCAATGCCTCCTTTGTTCTGGTTTTAATCCTGCGTCCAGCCATGGGTTTATGTGACTCTTGAATTGCTGTCAGCAGGAAAGATGCCACTTGGTGCCATTTACAGGAGATTCAGGACATGCAGGCTCAAGCTATAAGTCAAAAGCCACAATTACAGGAAAGTAAGTTATGCACAGAGCAGCAAAAACAAGCATATGGGAGTAATGCTTATTGTGCAGAGAAAAGCCAGTGAGTGAAGGCAACTATGTCGTTAAGATACATGAGAAAGAGAGAATGTAGATATACAGGCTGAAACCAACTCCATTTTTGGTTTTTTTTCAAAAATTATGTGAGACAAAAACATATTTGGTTTCTCATAGAAAAGGAGACATTTGGTCCAAGTCATACTATCTTCAAGAGGCAAGATGATTAAATGGTATCACTTGTTTTTAGCGGACCAGCTGTGGAAGAGGACGGCCAGGGGGTGGCTGAATCGGCCCCGGCTGGGCGCTCAGGAGCTCCCGTGTTCCCGGGCGCAGCCATTTCCTCCTCCTTCCCGAGGAAAGGAAGGGATCCCGGGATCCCGCCCGGCTGCCCGCGGAGCTCGGTGAGGCGGAGCGAGCGGCCCGCACTCGGCGCCATGGCGCCACGGGCCCGGCGGCGGCGCAAGGCCGCCATCTGGCGGCTGCGAGCGCGGCGAAATGGGGAGCGGGGCTGTGAGGGGCTGCGGGACAGCGACGGCGAGGGCTCCGCAGGCAGGGGAGCGGAGGGGCTGGGAACAATGGAGGGATAAAACGCACAGGATCGGGCCGCCAGACTGCCCCATGAGTAAGGGCCGGGCTGCGGTCCGCCCGCATCCCTCCTTGAGGAGTGCGCCTCTCGCCTGAGGCGAGCAGGGCAGCTTTTACTTTACATAGAAATCAACATCTTCTCGGAAAATTTAGTAAGGGAAATTAAGAAAGGAAAAAAAAAATAAAAAGGAATTTCGAAGTCACAAAGGCAGATCTACATGAAATGGGAAGAAAGAAGGACTGTTTTGCTCTCTATAACAGCGAGATGCATTCTGGTATTATTTCACAGAATCAGACAGTCAATTGGACTAGAAAGGCCTCTGAGAACTTTGAGTCCAACCTATTACCAAAGTACCACCATGTCAACTAGACCGTGCACTGAGTACCATGTCCAGTCTTTTCTTAAACAACACCAGGGACAGTGACCCCACCACCTCCCTGGGCAGCTCATTTCATTGCCTAATCACCCTTTCTATGAAGAAATTCCTCCTAATGTGCAACCTGAACCTCCCCTGGCAGCTTCAGGTGATGTCCTCTTGTCGTGTCACTGGTTGCGTGGGAGAAGAGGCCAATCCCCATCTGGCTAGAACCTCTGTTCAAGGAGTTCTAGAGCATGATAAGGTCCCCCCTGAGCCTCCTCAGAGCTTGCAGATGCCATGTAGACAGACGGCTGCTCGACCCCATTTCCCTGCCAAACTGCATTGCTTTGAAATGTCTCGTACCATTTGCCTGCCTCTGGCTGAATTTCAGCTTGAAATTTTCAGCTCGAAAAAATAGTTGTGCCAGGACCAGAACTGGTTAGGAGGTGAAACACTTCTTCTTGTCCATGTTAAAATCATGCACAGTCATTTTGTACCATCAAACCCCACAAATTTGTGCAAACTTGAGTGAGTCTCTACTTTGAGGCATGAATTTGGTAAGGAGCCAAAGGAATGTAACTTTAGCCCAAACTATGAAAAATGTTGAAAGGTGTAGAAAATGTTCTTCTCAGTAGATTTTTAGCCTTTGGCAGCTAAAATCCCTGGAGATGTATTAAATTCTAGCATAGGACCACCATGTATAAAGGTGACTTTCCCTTCCAGTGCTGCCTTTGGGTGCTGCAGGCTGCAGCTGTACAGTTGGGTGTCTTGAATCACTCCATTTGGTAGTTTGTGTGCTTAGCTACCCCTAGTGATGGTTCACAGAAAGTGGCAGCTCAGTGCCATCAGCTCAGGGCCTGTCACACCCTCCACTTGAGCAGAGGTGTGTGTCATACCATAGATGTTTCAGCTGTGACCCGTGTCACCTATGTACCATGACCCATACAGGTGTGGATATGAGGTCATGTGGTGGATTTGTTTTCCAATTTAGTCTCTAAAAACCTGGGCAGTTAAACATTCACAGAAGTTAACGTTAAGGTCACAAAGCCACATAAACCACTACAAAACACAGAGGTTGGCTGTGCAGCCATCATTCCAGCCCTTGTGCATTGGCATTACAGGGCATCTGAACCTCAGACTTCTGGCTTTGGCTCTATGGGGTTCAGTCTGTGGCCACCCCTACTTCACGGTGATGGAAGCCCTGGCCATGTAAAGATCGGTGCTGTAGCAAGCCCGTATGAAACTGAAGAAACCAAGCCGAGGAGTCGTGCAGCTTAGAACTGTTCGGTGTCTGAGCATGGAGCTCAGGTGCAGCCAGACCGCAGTGCTGCCTGCCCAGAGCTGCCTATGCCGTCCTTCCTCATGGGCGTGGCACCTCACGTTCTCCATGGCCATGAGCAGGACAAGTGGTTTCGTGGTCTCTGAGAGGTCAGATCTTTCTGAACCTAAGGTGGACATTAAGAACCCAGCATTTCTGCTGTTAAAAAAGTGCTCTCCAAAATAAGAGAGATCACTAATTCATACTAACAGACTTTTTCAGTTTGCAGTGAGCTCTGCTACTGAGAGTTGTGACTTGGAGGAGGAGGACAAGGACGTTCAGCTTCTGTCGGAGAAACCAGCTTTCACCCTCCGGGAGCGCACAGCAGTACCACGTTAGAAACGCGGGCCGTCGCACGCCGCTTCTCTCCCGCTGCGGAGCGAAGCCGGGCAGCCGCGGGGATTTCCCTCTCCCCGAGCCGCCGCAGCTCCTTCCTGCGCGGTCAGAGCCCATCCCCTGCCGGGAGCTCGGCTCCGGCTGCCGGCGCGGCCGCGTTGCTGCCCTCCGGCCCCGCGCTCCGCAGGCTCATGGCATTGGTATCCGCATCACACACTTTCCGTCTGGCTGCACAGCGGGCGGTTCTCTGGAGCACAAATACCCGGCTTGTAGCTGACAGCATGCTGCTTTCCTACGCGCAGCCGTGCTCTCTGCTGTCTCCAGCAAAAACTGACGAGAGACTCAAGCCATTAGTTTTGAGGATTTGTGAAAAAAAATTATATCAGAAGAATCCTTCCCTTCTACATTTTGTTATATGCAGATAATTACGAGTCTGGGTTGTTTGTTGGGGGTTTTTAATATGTATTTTTGCTGTAGTTTTGGAGTTCACTCAAGGTGTATGGATATCAGACGTCGTCGCTGTAGTTCCAGTTGGGAAGTGCCTTATCTGGAAGGTCAGGGAAATCCCAGCCTCTGGTTGCTCTGGTTTCTTTCAGCAAGGAGGGAGTTCTGAGGCAATGAAAATTACCAGCTCTTTGTCACTGGAAATCTCACACGTTTGGGAAGTGACTAAGCTGTGGTTTTGGGTAGACTGCCTTTTGTAGATGAACAGGAAGAAAAGAATGCTCAGTTTGTGTGAAGTTAGAGATTAAAAATCTGAAAATGGTAGCAGAGCTCAGGATTGTCTGTAAGGGCCAATAGGGTGGAGAGAAGGCACAGAAGATAGTGGAAACATCGCTCGTGTAGGTTTGATTTCTTGGACTGATTTTTCCCATGAACACAGAAACAATTTCAAACCCTGAAACCCAAGTATTTAGTAAACTGCAGGTCTTCCTTTATGTATCCAGTTGTGATATATATGAGAATATTGCTTGTATTCCACTGGATTAAGTTGACTGTGGGAAGGCAGTCCAAATATGCTTCATAGGGCATTTAATGAAGGTCTTGATAGTCCTATACATAGAACAAACCAGACAATGCTGTCAATTGACCAGTTTCCTTTCAGACAAATTCATAAAACCATGTTACCGTGCAGTTCTCATGACAAATCAGTAACAGGCTGTGGAGAGACCTCCTGTGAGTTTCCATATTGCCTATTCAGTACCACAAGAAATTTCTCTGGGATCATCTGGTGGGAAGACCACTTCCACTGTAGCCTGAGATT
The DNA here is from genome assembly GCA_013400315.1 of Bombycilla garrulus. Classification (NCBI taxonomy): domain Eukaryota; kingdom Metazoa; phylum Chordata; class Aves; order Passeriformes; family Bombycillidae; genus Bombycilla; species Bombycilla garrulus. Next base: position 691,668 of record VXBU01001123.1, on the reverse strand, counting down.
ACCTAGGTTTCAAGGTTTCCAAAAGAAACTGCTGCTCCAGGAGGTCCCACAGATCAGCTGTCCAAGCAGAGTGAGTCTTCTGTTTTACTTCTGTTTGAATTGATTTTCAAGAGTGCTCATATTTCTGTCAAGGCTCGCTGGAAGGAAGGCCTGTGGGACTTTAACCATCAGTTTGAATTGAATTTGTGCTGACTCTTGGACACACAGGATATAATTTCTGGTCAGCTGTAACCTTTCCTGCATGCCAGCACATTAAGTGGTGGCTCTCTGCATTTCTGAGAACTGTAGGTTATAATTTCTAGTAAAATCAACCATTTCTTTCTACTTTTCTACTATTCTACTGCTTTACCAAATGTATCAATAAATGATTGGAGCTCCAATGGCAAGCATTGCTGTGCCTTGCCTGGAAGCCTGAACTGGCAGCGGTGAGGAACTTCCACCTGCAGGACCCACCTTACCTTGTACTTCTGTTCTCACCTTTGGCTTGTGCAAATGTAGTACCCCTGGGTGAGGAGCTAACTTCTGCCTTGTGTTTTTCCTACACCCAAATTATTCTGCTCCTTAAACAACAGGATTTCTGATTCTTTAACACATTTTCGTAATCCTGTGGAAACCCTCAAGTCCTACTGGGGTAGAGGTGCCACACTGCCAAACAGCCTGCAGGATATGTGGTGGCTAATTTGTTGGCATAAAATTACAGGGTGACGCAGGCTTTGGAAAGAACACCTCTTACCCCAGGAGGTATAGGGTGTTCTTTCAAAATTTTGTGATTTCCTGGTTTGGCAGGATTCAGGTTTTTTAAAGTTACAACAAGCTCAGTTAACAGGTTAAACCAAAATAAGAAATTATAACAGAAATTATGACTGGAAAAAAAAGGTTGTCAACTCTGAAATAAATACCAATTTTGATCACTGATTTTTTAATAAAAGCAAGACATTGAATTCTACCTCTCTTCCCACCAGGGCAGCTAGCAAGAACCAGAACAGCACATAACTCTGACTAGTCATGCACAAGCAGCCTTCAGCTGGGACTTCAGGGTACTGCTGCCATGTAAATTAGAAGCAGCTCCATTCTGTCTCCACCATAAGTGATAAACACGGCATGAAAGCAGTAAGGTTGAATCATGTCATTCTTGAGTGCAGTATGTGCCTTTTAGTGGGCTGAAATTTGTTGTATTAGGTTTGGAAGTTCGGATGCAGGTATTTCCCACTTTTGGCTAACTATGAATTTATTGACTTCTCAGATGCCATGTGAAGGGCTTGCTCTCTCTCTGTCTTCTCTGTTTGTGACAGCCATATAGGCTACACCAAAAATAGTCAAGACAAGCACCTTGCTCCAGATGTAAGCTGCCCCGATTGTAACTCCTGCACACTATTAACAGGCTTCAGTAAGTTTGAAAACCAGCATAAAACAGAGATTTCTCTGAATTTGAAACTTTGCTGTTTTTAGTGTGTTATGTTTCTTGGCAGGAAATCTTGTTTAGATGCCCAGTTGGTAGGATATTCAATACCCTCCTATAAAATGTTTATAGTTGGGTGTGTATATCTAAATGGACCTTTCTGTTGCTAAGTGAACATGATTAAAAGAATCCCCCATCAGGGAATAAATAAGGCAGCTGCAGAATGCAGAGAAATTCCTTCCAATAAACAGTATGAGCATAAGAGAGCCATTCCTGTCAGGGCCTCAGATCCAGAGTTCCTCCCAGTATCTTCATCATTTCCTGGTGTATAGACTTGAGCTTTAATTTAGTTCATAATTTTAAATGACAGAATTGCGATTAAAGCTATGCATACCATTTGCTTTCACGGTATAAACCAGAAGCTTGATCCTACCCTAATAAAGGCAGATCCTTAGTGGTTCTGGTATCACAGCAGTAACTAAATGGCAGATATCAGATTATTTTTCATAAATATGTGCTTTTACAATTTTTCAGAAGTATAAAATTTGCATGTACATTTGTGAATGATGTATGAGGCTAAGTTGCACAAAACAATGTATCTTCTCATACTAGGTAATATATTTACATGACTCTATTATAACTGTAGGGCTGTAGAAGGTTAGCTTTACAAATACCCTGTCCTCATTCATATCATATAAGGACATGCAAAAACATCTCCATTATGTAGTTTGCAAACATGCCAAACTAGTGTATAAAATATAATTTAACTCCATAGTTAAATTATCTTACTATTCCATGAGCAGGAACCTTGTGATCATCCTCACATTAAAATTAGCCTTTTTATACCACTTTTACATTCAAAAATATTTGCTCATTTATAGAAACCAAAATAAGTTTTAGAGAGCCTTTTCAAAAGTATCCTTGGTTTCCATTTGCCAACCATTATTGCAGAAAGCCTTTCTATAAGCTGAGTCTTAGTAAGGAGACGTGACAGAGCAGGCACAGATGTGCTGAGTGAACTCCTCCCAAAGCTGTGATGTCCTGCAGGACAGCCAGACCTGCACCAGCCCCTGCGAGCGCCCAGCTCTGGGTGTTTTTCAGTCTGAGCGCCCCCAGGAGTCCTACCTGTTGTTCAGTGTCCCAGGCCTTGCAGAAGCACATTTGACTGAGGAGCAGATCCCCAATGGCTGTAACTCCTGGCTGCATGGTGGCTGTGTCACTGCCGTCCTGCAGCCTGTGTGCTGCTTACAGAAGGTCACCAATGACGATGCGTTTGGTCCTGTCACAGGCTCTTTTTATGTGTCTCAAACCCCCTGTAGAGCATGGTACATTAAGCAATCAGCAAAGCAAATTGGACCCAGGAGTGCAGTAGAGCATACTGCAGAGAAAGGCAGCAAGCTGCTGGGAAAGCTGCATGTGTGACCTTACACAGCACTTGTCCCTTAATGACTGGCTGAGGCCAGCGATGCTCTCAGGAGGACAGCTGTACACTCACTACTGGGGCGCTGGTGCCAAGCCGTTGGAATTCTGCCACTGTAACTAATGAACTCCCTTAGGAACCTCTCAGTAAGGTTTAACATTTTGCAGAATGCCTTTATTCCCAGCTGCACTGGTAAGGCTATGCAGCTGGTCTGGATCCACAAGACTTCACAGGACATACACTATACAGCCAAAGGTTAATAAAGCTGAGGTACAAACTTAAAACCACATTTGTTCTTTGAATAGTTCACCAGATAATGTGTTTTTCCACCAAATTAGCAGCAGACGAATTATCAAGGTTCTTCTGGCTTGTCTGACATGAAACCTGTTCTGCTTGAGGAAAAGAACTTTCACACAAAGTAGAGGACATGCAGTTGGGGAGCACTGCTACCTCACTGTTAGTTAGACAGAAGAATGCCCCTCTTCAGCACAAACTCCAGTTCAGCTAGAACACTCACCCTAACAGTCTCTGCCAGGTTCCCTATATACTGTCTGTAAGAACAATCAGTAAGTAGAGAACTGGGTGCATTTAGTCTGCTGTGTGCTTTTAGAAAGCTCCTATGCCACAATTAGTACCTGGACAAGGTAAGTTGTGACAATCCATTTCCTTGGCACCCAATAGGTACTAATGGCCAGGCAAGAGTCTGTAGGTAGTTCTGTTCAGCTCCAAGCAAGCAAAAAACACTCTGCAAGCATAGGATGATGATAAAACAAACGTGTGTTTTGATGTTGACTTTGACCAGCACAAAAGCAAACCCTTTTCATTAGAGACTCCATGGTGACATTAAATTGTCCTCCTGGTGCTCCTGCTGCCCCCTGTGAGTAAAATCATGTGTGTTTTAGCCTTGGCCTAAGTCTAAGGCTTTAACTACAGTTTACCTTTATTCTCTGATATACCTCCTGCCCTAAGGTACTTTGCCAGTAGCTTCCATGGAGTTTAACGTGCCATCTTCGGCCTCACATTGGCTCTCAGCTCTCTCTCAAAGTTCATAAATAGGGAGGATTATATATTTGTAGAACATTACAGTGCTTTAGTAAGTGAACAAGTTAATAGCAGAAGGCAGTTTTGTATGTAATGCTATCTCTGCACGATCATTGTTTATCCTTTCAGAGGGAACCTGCAGTATCTGTGGTAAATTCACACAATAAAGGAATACTTCCTTTCCTGCTCTGGCTGCACCAGAAAATAAAGGGTGGCTGGCTGGAAAAAATTTAGAGATACAGGATTAACCATAAGTGAAGTGGTCAAGAAGCTAACAGCCCATTTAGTGTGCACAGACTGAGAGAAGAAACAAATTTATCTGCATCAAGGGTTTTGAAGAATTTATGTATAAAATACAGATTTTAAAATTTAGGGGTGCCGCAAACTGACAGCAGAACAGTAAGCACCATAACCATGCTTACTAGAAACACAGAAATTATCTTAGCAGAGAATTATCAGTCTTTCTACAATCGTGAGCATGCCTTAGAACAAAGTTTGAAGGAAATAATAAATAAAACTATTAGGGCAAACTCAGCTGGTATCTCTCATTGATTTCCCCAGCATAACTTTTTACCTGGATGCTAAACTGTCAAGCTAACTTGCTAAGGGAGGTTGATTTGATCACTTGCGATGATTCTTGTCTTGGACTGGACAAATACCCTTAGAATTGGGTAGCAAAGTGAATAAGGAGCCAGCACAAGACAACTTGGTCAAGGAGTTTCTGGGTAGGAAGGGAAATAATATTGGCATTGCCCAAGGTGTTGTGCCTGATAATCTTAAGGATTTTCATTTATTACCATGGCACAGGTGAGAAAGTTCTGAAGTCTTGTCAGTATGAAAGAGAGATGGAATATTAAAAGCACTGCATACCACTGGTGCCTAAAGCAGTGCAAATAAGGTGGCATTTTTTGGCAGAATACAAGGCATATATGAAAGTAGGAGCTATTTGGAGGTTAGATGTCAAAAGCAAACAGTTCATTAGGCTTCCTTGTTAGTGATACCGTAAAAAAAAAATAAAAATTCTGGAAGTTCAGTCTTACTACTTGAGAAAATTTATTTGGCATGAATCTCCTGTGGAAGGTGTCTCATGCACTCAAGAAGTAGATGTGAAACCTACTGTTCAGTCAGATAAAGCTGTGTCAGATTAGTCTGACCTTCAGAAGAGGATCTGCTCCAAAAAGGCCACCCATAACTCTGAGAGGGCTGCAGCAAGGAAGGAATGAGGGTAGTGATTGATCATATCATGACAGCCATGGGATGGTTGTGAAAAGGCAAACAGATACTTTATGTATCCAAAAAGGTTTTTCTAAAGCAGAGTACTGACTTATTCCCAGGCCTATATAACCAGAACTCGTGGATGTGAGTTCAAGAGACCTGTACTCAAGGAGGAATAACTCAAGACTGCACCACAGGCAGAGAAAGCTGCAATCATAATCATCGATGGGAGAATGGAAAATATATTTATTAACAGTGCCTAAAAACTGGGCTTGTTTCCCCTCACAGAGTGAAGCTTGAGGGGGCCTCTGTCACCTTTTTAAATGTATCATAGCAAAGGAAGAGCTTTTAAAAAGGATCATAATCTGGTTAAGAATAAATTTTAACTCCAAATACAAAGTTCTGAAACTATCAGAGCTTTTGGTGTTGTCCAATGACCATTTTCAAAATATTGCTTAATATGTTTCTAATCAAGGGTTTTTTGGTTTGGGTTTTTCGGTTTGGGTTTTTCTCTGAGGTAAATATAGTGAAAGGTCCTACAGAAACAAGAATGTTTCACTATTATTAAGACCCTTGTTATGAGATCTTGCTATCTCCTCTTTATTTCTGGTTCAGGCTTCAATATTGGACCTTCTTGAGCATGTTCTCAGTATCAGCCTATTAAAGAAGCTTTAGTTGTAAAGGTTATTTTCTGATAATGGATGAGTCTTGCTGAGCTGCTAGTTTTGCCTGAGAAATACTTACAAGCAGAAACTCCTGTGCCCAAGAGGCAGGATGTCAGGGGAGTTCTGATGCTCAGTATACAGAAACAGCAGGGTGACATTAGACTTTAGTAATCCTTGGTAGGCAGTGAACTGGTACTTGTCTGTGACAAGTTACCCTAGCATCCAGCAGTTGCCTTACAAGTCAGCCTGTGTTGGAAGCTGAATGAGTGAATGATGCTTCTGGACTGTTCGCAAACATGCTGACTTGTGGTCATCATTAAGAATCAGCCCCACTAGTTTGGGTTCTGTGTGTAAGAAGTACTTCATTATGTGCTGGAAATTCTACAGTTTCCTCACATAGAAATTTGCAAGTGCAAATAAAGTGGAGGGAAGAACAGGAGCCTATTAAAATTTTACTTTGAAGAATTGCAACCCAGTTCTTTTCACGAGCTTTTAAAGGTCTTAATTTCAATGACACAGGTGTTTCCTAATGTTTGATTAAAATCTAACATACAGACAGATTAGAGTTGTGAGCTCAAAGTGGCTGCCACAGATCAGAACTGTTTTCTCCTGGAAATACATTCCAATTGGTCCTCTCTCCTAGTACAGGGTAAGTCAAGAATTTGCAAAGATTAAAAAGAAGGAGGCAGACTCTTTTTGAGAACCTTTACTCTGAAAGGAAGGGTGAACTGGATGAGATGCAACAGAAAAATCACTCAGTTCACTGTTGCTTTCCCTTCACCCTATTCCAAAGGATCATGGAGACATGGACAAATGTATCTTGCCACTGGTAGGATGAATGTCTGCAGGTTGGGTCCTGTAAGAAGGATGCCAGAATGCTATTTACATTGCAATTTTTGGTCTGACTCTGTGAGAAGGAGAGGATGTAATAGAGTTCTGGACCATGACGCCATATAATGGCTGGGCTCTCACGTTTTCCAGTGGTATTCTTGATGGGTCTGGGGTTGATGCAATCATCTTCGGATATGTATTGGTGGCATGGTGACAAAACTTGTCCTCTGTCCAGTTCTGAAGGCCTAAAGTGGAGTTTGCAGAGTAGTTTTATCCTCTCTGCACCATAATTTTCTGTACAGAAATGTAAAACCTTCTTCCTGTAACATGCTTGTGAGATTCATAGAAACTCTCAGATATGCTTCTTCTCCTCCTCATGCAAGTCAGACTCGGCTCTTACTCACACAAGGAGGACTGAAAGGTGTTGTCTATCATCTTTCTGTTTCTCTTTGTATGACTTAATGAGTGCTGTGGTAGTGCAGGTTGCTCAGAATTGCTGTTGGGGGCATTGTGAGAATGCAGTGAACTTTTGCAGTTTTCCTAGAAAGTAGGACAGGAGCAAAGAGACAGCAAGAAGCAGCTCTGTGAGGCAGTAAAGAGGTGTGAGACTCCTCTGCGGGGGCACTTCCTCACTGACTCATCTGAGAGCTGCACTCCCACTTTTCATTTGAAAATGAACCTCTGCCCCTCCCTTGACTGTAGTTGTCCCTAACAGTGTTGGCGTCACCTTTACATCTCTTTCTCTCACAAGCACGTGTGGGTGGTGCTAGCTTTGCACATGAAAGCACTGGCTTGTGCTCAGCCTTGCTCTTTTGTTCTGGTAGTGGTCACCGTTGGATACACTTTATTTTATATTGTCAAAACTGTTTCCATCGTAGCAAACACCGGGATGGAGACTGCTGGGAGGTGAGGTGTTCCTCCCAGCGCAGTGGATAACACCAGCCAGCAGAGACACAGGGCGAAGGTCTCTAGCTCCTGCCTCGCTTTTTAAACATCCATGAAACAGTCTTGCATTATGTGTGAAATGAATCCATCAAAAATGATGACAGGAGAACATGGATCAAACTGCCAGATGAAGGAAAGGCATGCTTACAAGACTCCTCGATAATCATACCGAATGTTTCAGATGGCAGCACAGTGACTCACAGGAGGGAGCTGCTCTTCTTCTGTCCTCCATGCAGGTGTACTGATGGTGACAGCATATTGCCATCCCATGTGGGTGGCGGCTCTTTGAAACATGAAAAGAATGAGTAAAAAGACCTGGAAATTTGAATTCTATAATTAGGTCAATTCAGTCCTTCAAGCTTTCCACTGTGTTCCTCATGAGTGAAACAAACATTCTGATTCTACAGCTGAATGTGATGGCCAAGTCACAACTTGGCAAGTCTGGCACTACCCAGAGTCAATGGCCTGAATCCTAAATGCTGACTGCAGGCACATCCCTTGCAAGGAATGGCCTTTCAGGGATGTGACAGATGTGACCTCACAATCACCTTCCAGCCATGGGCTCCTGCTGCCCATGAGATCCACGTAAAGCATCAACTTCTATGGAAAATCACTCCACAAAAAGCCAGTGTCCATAAAGGAGACAGAGGAGTCCTGCAACTTTCTTTGAATAAAGGGAGAGAGTCTGCTGGGGCATATCCCCACAGGGTTTTCTCTCTCCAGGATTTGGAGGGCACAGCCTCCTTTTATGCTAAACTCCCAGCTCATGTTGTCCACTTCCTTTCCCCATTGGCTGAGGTACTAGGAAGGTACAGCCTTCCCAAACCGCCTACCACATATTCCCCCTTGAACCTGTCATTTCCCCCCAAAGTTCAGAAACTCAGGCTTGTGCAGACCCATTTGTCTATTTCAGGAGTCAAACTATCCAAGTACTGTAACAAACCTGTGGCTTGAAGTTGGTAGAGATATTAAGACCCATTTCAAAGATGCTAACACCCATACCCTCACCAAACATGGAATTGTTTGTAAAGACATTAGCACACATCTTTCCTAACAAACTAATGTAAACCTGTAATCTCTTGGAAAGCTCCTGAATGATGCTTAGCCTTTATGGATTGAATCCTTTACGAAGATTAGAAGTAGTGAGTCGAGACATCTCTAGAATCATAAAATCCTGCTTCTTAACCCAAGGCCATTTGCTGTTAGAATGGGTACACAGGGAGCTGGAAACAAAACTCAGCCCATCACTCCTGCACAAACAGGATACAGCAGCAACACAGCAGAAAGGTTTAACAACATCTCACCTGAAAAATGAGTCAACAGATCAGCATTTTGAGGAGTGAGTAGAAATTTTCTGTTCCCAGGACAACAGCACTAAGCAAGGCTGAAAAGTGATGTTTTCTGTTATTGTGGAAATGCAGTCTAGTCTGCAATGTCTAGGATGGAGTCAGGCTGATTTCAGCATTACAGTCAGAGCTGACCTAATCAATGATAGTTTAATATCCTTCTCAGTTGCTGTTGTCATGGCTGCTGCTTCATCTTAGCAAGCACATCACAGCCCAGTCCATCTCACCCTAGTATGATTTCCTCAAGGATGAGTCCCTTTCAGACATACCCACTGCAAAAAGTGGTGTCCCGTGTAAAGACCAAGATCAGGGTTGCAATATTCAGCATGAAAAATACACAGGAACTCAGTGGTAATTGGAGAGCTATTTCTGTCCACAAATGTTTCATGAATGGTTTTGGGTTTTTTTTTCCTAAACTGTAAAAATAGAAGGCATGATGCTGAAGAAAGACATGCTTCTTTTAGGCACTGTAGAAATTGTGCAGCAAAAATTAGCCTTTATGCAAAGATTAATCCTTAAGTAGGGAAGTATGGGTCTCTTTTAACACTGCTTGACTTTTCCACAGGAGGTTTTGTATTTGTAGGTGATTGTTCCTGCTCACACAGAAAACTTCTGTCTCTTCATCTGCTTCCCTGGAGACTTCTGAACTTGTCATCAACCTGATATCCCAGTCAGAGGAACACTTCCCCACTGTGCAATGAAAATTTATCATCTTGTCCTTCAGCATTTCTCAACAACTCAGATTATTAACTCATCTTTCAAGTGATTAATACTTCTGTGTGTTTGAGAGGCATAACTCTGGTACTTATGAGGTGCTGAGAGGCCACAGAAAAGAAGACAGAAAGGGAATGCAAAGCGTGACAGTTTGGATTGAGGGGCAGACTAACCCTGCGAGAGTTCAAGTCCTGTACCCACTCGCCTGGGTCCTGTTCTAAGTGGCCTCTGTAGCCCCTGCAACATAAACAGCAAACAGCCCCTTTTAATCTCCTTCCTTTGTATGACAATCCAGACCTTTGGATTCTCAAGGGAGTACATCTGAGAAGAAGTCATCTCACTTAGAGCTGCCTAATTATAGCTACGTTGACAGCCACAGTTGTAACTCCTCTGCTAAGAGATTTTTAGTATTCATCGGTAGGCACCTCATTGGTCGTTGCAGAGTACCTGTCAGTCATGATAATTACTAATTTGTTTTAACTTGCCTCAGAAGCATTCCTAGAATTTATGGCTGTGCTGTGAGTTGATACAAGCCTTGTTATTCCAGCTTTGCCTTCTGCTATGACAGAGGAATGGCAGAAATGCAACATGTATAGTCATCATGGCCTGTCGATAAATGATGCACTAAGAAAATGCATAACCTCAATGTATATACATGTTTCCACCATGTACAACATTCAGCAGCACCTCACTATGAAATCACTCCTAGGATTGCTTTTGTGGCTCTGCCTGCATTTTGAACAAACACACTGATAGGTGTGTGTATATAATTTTCCAGAAAAGCTGGGCTGTCTGTCCTTGCACATATAACTGAGGCAGCTGATAGGGCTGCTGCATTCAAATAGAGTCAGGTCAAGCAAAGAAGAGCAAGGCAGGACAAAGGATAAAAACTATTTCAAGGCCAGGCAGGAATGAGTCCAGTGCTTTTGTCCAAAAGCTCTCATATCTTGCTCCTAAAGTGACCCTGACAGCCTTGCAGAAAGCAAAGTTGCTTCAGAAGATTGTCATGCCCTCTGTTACAGCAGGGGATGTCCACAGCACTGCTTTAATGGGATGCAGTGGTACCAGTAAAGAGCACCCAGATAATGTGAAACACATGGCAAGAGTAGCAAAAATACAGAAATCTGTGCTATAATAAAAGGCTAATGTTCTAACCATAAAGCTGGAAATTAAGCAAGATTTCCCTTTCCCCCTACCACATACTGCCTGGCAAGCCTAGACCGTGCTTCACCCCAGCCTGCACACCAGGACTTCTCCACAGCATGTCCCTGCCATTGGCCAACAAGCCACCCTAGCAACTCTGATGCCTGTGAACTGCTCCCCCACAAGCCTCCCCCTCCACTTCCCACCCAGCTTTCTGCCTCCCACAGATATTGAGTGGCTTTCTGAGCCATGATGAGCATGGAGAAGCTTTCCAGCTTGGCCCAGTAGAGCTCCTTCCCCATTTTGTCTCTAATTTCTGCATCCCTGTAGTGCTGAGCCATTGCTGTCAGCTGTGAACTTCCCTGAATCCCACATGCATGGCAGAGGAAGGGGATTTCCATGCAACACCTCAGCTCTGCTGTGCTATCAGGAGAGTTCCCCAAGCACGTATCATACATAAATTGCTCTAAGTGAGCCCAAGTTGTGGTTTTTTCATCTGGGGTACCTGTTATCCCTGTGTCCATCCTGATCAGAGGCAGTTTCCTTGCACACCCTGTTCCAAGTCCTGAGTTTTTGGAAGTCCCCTAGGCATCTCTGTTTGGTCACAGCAATTCCAGCAAGACTATCATGACATTGTTCTCAAAGCTGAGCGGGAGGGGTCCCTGGCAGGTACTAAGCATGTAGGCTACTTCAGTGCAGTCATTCTGCCTGGATCAAGATTTCCCTCTGCCAGCACCAGCCCTTTGCAGGCACACCTGGGCCATAATCCCAAAGCCTGAAGCATGGTAGCCAGTAAGAATTTCAGAGTTTAGAAGAGGTTCACTCACTGTGTCATATTACAGATGTGCTATTAATTATTTTGAGTGGGTATTGAAGCAGTAAGACTCTGTGTGTTCCCTGCAGGAGAAGGCTGCTCCAGCAGCACCACTCTGGCTTTTGATGCTATTGTTTTAACTCAAAGACCTGTCATACAATCAGTTCTGCTACTGGTCCTTGAATCCAAAGAATTTCCCTTCCATCAAACAGAAAGTTTAATTTGATGAACAGACAGATATTTCAAAATGTGACCTTTCCCAAGGTGAAGTACTCAGTGGATGCATTATTTATTGGTTTTCAATTTTTCCACAGGCAGACATGTCTATTCTGTCAGGAAGGTTAAACAAGAAGATGTTTAAAAATTCATTTAAGTGCAAATGCAGTCCTTACTAGTGTAGTAATTCTTTCTCTTAACTATACATTTAAGAGCAAGATGTGCTTATACAGGAGGATAAATGATAGCTTGTCTGAGGCTGGACTGACAGCTGGTAGATATCCACTGCTGGCTGCAGGTGCAGCTTAAATTGTCTCCAACCCTTTCCTTGGGCTCATTTGCCATCCATCTGCTCTCTGAAATTGGACTGTCCTTTAAGCGTGGAGTACCTCGGCTTGTCTCAGCAGCTCAGGTTCTTTGGAGGAGACAGCACTGAGATGCTCAGAGCAGCTCCGGCCACACCAGCTGACCTTGCAGGGCTGTCATTAAATGGGCCAGAGCCTTGTGGAGGGGTGCAAGTGAAGGAAAGACTCTTATTTTTGGAAACATTGCTCTTCTCTCCCTCTGGGGTGGGAGCAGAGGTCACCTTGGAGGTCACATGCAGGCTTGTCTCTTTTGGCTCCTAAGCATCTCGATAATTTAGTGTGACTAATTCACAAGATTCACTTTTCTTTCAGACCAGTGTAGCTTAAATTTTTCCGGATTGGTTAAATAATATTTCCAACAGATGCAAGCAAAAACCCCACTAGTGGATTATGGCAAAGTAGAACAATTTGCTGAGAAATTAGTTCATTTGATTGGAAGTAGTACATTATATGCGGTAGTGAATCCTTTGGAACTGGAAAAATGCATGAATAATGTAAATAAGAGCAGCATTCTGTACTCATCTTTCTGGGAAAATAAGCCCTGACAGCTTGTTGGATTTGCCTCTTCTGGCTATTTATGATGGTGACTTAGAAACTCTCCCTGACTGAGTGTTCAGTCAAGTAAAAAGGAAGAATAAAACCAGCATAGGCTCTTATATGTTCTGTTATAAAAACTGACAGTGCCTGGCCCTAACACAATGTGTTATTCTCCTGTGCCAAACTGGGGTTGGGTCCCTATACAGACTTTGTTCCCGAGCTCTGGCTGCTGACACCATGCTCCAATTTACACTGTGTAACACAGAATCATTAACATATGTTGAGCAAGTTTAAATTCCTTCATAATCAGGAGTAATCAGTAGCACAGGATAAAAATAGTAAGTAAAAACTGCAGCCCAAGTGGTAAAAATAGCTTGACTGAAGCAGTGAAGATGGAAAACAGCAGAACTTGTGGCTGCAAGGCCAGGCCCTCAGAGTCCTCCTCTTCCTCTGCCTCCCGAGTGTGCATTTATAGTCTCAGCACAAGGTGCCGTTAATATCCCATGGACCATGAAATGGGGGTTTCTACAACAAGGAAAGGATTTTTCTGTAAGCTGTCTAGACCCTAGAAGAAAGGGCAGGTTTGACAGTGTTTGCACAGCAGGCATCACAGCCCAGCTCCCCATCTCAGTTTTGGCCCCCAGCAGAGTTCCTGCACGAGCAGCCAGACTCTGAGTCTGACCAGCCCAGCACACCCTTTTCACACCCACATCACCTCCTTATCCCTTGGTGAGAGCCACCCTGGTGCACGCTGGCAGGTGGGCAATCTCAGGTGCCGCACCGGGGAGCAGTGAGCCCCTCCAGGTGCCTGCATCACAGCACCCAGCACGACAGGGTCAGCACTCACAGTCCTGGTGCAGAACTCCTCTCCCTCAAAACCCTCTCAGATGAATCAGGAGCACTCTGAGCATGAAGCACTGTCCCCTGGCACTCCCAGAGCCCACTGCAAAGTCCTCATGTCACCGCTGGAGAAATCTGGTGGCACTGTCACATCCTGCTCTTTGGGCACATCAGTCTTTGGGAGCTGCGGGGGCTACAGAGGATGGGTCCCCTGGAGCACAAGGAAGGAGTACCTGGCTCTGTGTCTGCACTGCAAGTGAAACACGGTTAGCAGGGTGTGGAAGTTGTAGGGACTTCCAGTCCTTTCCTATTCTTTCCCACATTCTTAGCATGGGTGTGTAGAAAATGAAGAAATTAAGCAGCTTGCTCTGCTATTTTTCCTCTCCTGTGACCCAGGTGACAGTGAGTAAGTGTAGTGCCCATGATATACTCTTATTACCATAGTAACTCAGCCAGGAGCTGATGATTGCACAAGCAGATGCCAAAAGGGAAAGACTGTCTAAGGAATAAATCAGCTCTCTGCTAAATGGGTGCATCGTCCCTATCTGCACTTGATGTGCCTTAGAAGGCAGTGGGATTCCTCTAGCACACAGTGAGGGTAAATTACACCTTAGGTTTAAGTCTGTGCTTGCAAAGCAATCTTCCTGAAGGATCTAACATTTTACATCTAAACGAAACATTACCCACCCCTCATTAGAATGATTTCAGCAAGGGTTTGCACTGCCCTCTGCATTGCTCCTATTTCTTTTGAAGAAAGGACACTGGGTGCCCCTCCAGCTGTGCCACCTGTGACAGCACAGGCCTGTCTGCAGTTCTCCATAACAGCAGCTGCTCCATGCAAAGAGGAGGCCAGCATTAATGTTTCAGCTTAGTGAGAGCAGCTGGAGCCTCCAGGCACAGGATGCCCTTGGCAACACAGTGTCTTAATCTTTGGAATCTCTGCTCTAGCTCTGGTGCTCTGGGATGAGAAGGCCTTAGAAGGGACTGTGGCGATGAGACAGCCCCTTGCTCCAGGCTATTCCATCTACCTGAAAACCTCACAGTGACAGCTGGTGTTTCATGCTCTTGCCATCACAGTACTCCGCGGGGTCTGAAATCACTGTAGCACCCTGGCAGGTCACAAAGAAGTCAGCCAGGTGCCAAGGCCATCAAAGGGACATGTAGCAGGGCAAGGATTTGAAAGCTCATGTCTCAGATGAATGTAGTCCATAGGTCACACATCCTTTTCTAAAACAATTAAGATCAAAGAGGGCTACTTCAAGTACATGGAGTTTTCTTCATATTTTCTTCTTAGTTTTGCCTTTTGGTTAGTAATCCTTGGACCAGCATTAAAACTGCTGANAAGTACATGGAGTTTTCTTCATATTCTTCATATTTTCTTCTTAGTTTTGCCTTTTGGTTAGTAATCCTTGGATTAAAACTGCTGGTCTAACATCCAAGAGTGAGAGGGACACAGAGGAGCAGGATTAGACCATTTTGGCAGTCATGGAAACCACAACTCTGTGAAGGCAACATCAGATATTGACCACCCTTCAAACTCCATCCTTCCCAACAGCCCAGGGCACCTCCTCTGATAAGACTGGACAAAACATGTCCATCACTGACCTTGCATTATGGTGGGAAGTAGCAAAGTCCTGCCACACAATCCTGCCTACATGGATAAAAATGTTTAATGAATATTTTCATAACCTTTCCACCAAGTGCTGTTAACAGGTACGAGGGCAAGGCTCAAATATGCAAGGTTTTCATGTAAAGTTTCTGGTCAGCAATAGCTGAAGCTCCTCTCTATCCCTTCTTAGAAACCGGCAAAAGGAAAACCTTCTCTTGAGTCTTGAAACTGCACCAAAACCAAAAATATCTATATTGTGGAGGAGAACTGCTGCATTCATTTGGGAACACACAGAACATAACTCATGTAGATGAGCTATATATATTTTTTTGTATGTGTGTGTGCGTGTGTATGTGTGTGTGAATCTGCTATTTGTGCATATAGATCCTGAGAGATCTCGCCCCTGCTCTGTCCTCTCGGGGCATGAGGTGGCAAGGCTACCTGGGCTCCTGTCCCCATCTCACACTTTTCTCTGTCTTTGGCCCATAAAGGCACCTGCTGATATTAACAACATATTTGAGCAGAATATCCAAAATGCTTCACTAGGAGGCCAGACACAAGTACAAAGGAATGCTGTCACTGGGTCTTGCTGAGCTTTACCAGCAGAGAGCAACAGGTGATCATGCTGCTGGGCCGTTGTTTCAGGGCTATACTGAATAGCCAGGACATGGCACAGGGCCAGGCGGGGTCTCAGCACACGCAGGGCAGACACAGACTTCCTGGATGGCTTCTCCTGCTTCCAGTGCTAGCCACTCATGAAAACCAGAGCCCAAAGGCATTCCAGTCACTGGGGCTCTGGAGAGCTCTGCCAGGGCAGAGGCTTGTTTCAGCGAGGCTGCTTGAGGGAACCCACAAAACATCCCCCAAAGCATGGACAGTGGCTGCAGAAGGCACACTGCAGATGGTCACACTGAGAAGGAAGGTGTGCTTGGCCAGAGCCAAGACTGCCATCCCAGTGCTGCCACTGTAATCAGAGAGTGTAGCACATACACTGAAAAATAAGAGCAAACTGGAAGATGGCCTTTAATTTCCCTGCACCTGAGCTGCAAGGAGGACATTTCTACTTGAAAGGGAAGTGAATAAATGAATGAGCTGCTACTTCTGTTACAGGAAAAATTAATAGTGCTGTCATAAATGTCTCCACAAATCTCAGTGACAGTTGCAGGGGACTATTAGCATTTGATCTTCTTTGTCTCACACCTGTGTTTCTGAGTCACACACACCACTTGTGTGCCAAAGCCTGACAGAGTGCCCACCACCCAAAAGGTACCAAGCAGAGTGTGTAAGTTGCAGGTTAATTGAACTCAGATGAACAAAGACACAAAACTTTTGACTGAATGCACACATCATGGAAATTGAGAGAAATAGCATTAGTCTGGTCTGTGATGAGGTTAGATGAGCTCATAAGGAAGACCCCTGTTTCATTTACCTCCCTCTTTAACAGATACAACCCTCTTGTCTTAGGGTTTTTATCGGTTTTTATTGGTTTGGTTTGGTTTTTTTTACATTTCCTGAATCTTGAAGGAATTCACCTCCACTATACAGCAAGGAGGGTTTGTTTCATACAGACCACCAACAGAATCTGAGCCTGCACATCTTACACAGTTCCTACCTGGATGAAAAACACCATCTCTGAGTCCTTATTGCTCATGCATGAAATTCAGTGGTGAGCCATTGTGAGCAGTCAGGAGGTGTTGGCAGGGGAGAGCAGACACTTCTGATAGCCACTGCTGCTTTCATAGCAAAATCTGAGGGGAAAACAGGCACATAAGTAAAATATAGTAAATGTGGCAGTGAAGAAGACCCTTGTCCTCTGACAATACAGCTCCCATGATGGGACATCCAGCCAAAACTTACTTTGAAAGCTAATGCATTGTTTTACCTATTCTTCTCCTGAGATACTCCTGCAAAAGTACTTGGGAGAATGTCTTTTATTGTAAGACTTATGTATAAAAGTCTTGTTGCAAGGAAGAGCCATGTTGCAAGGCTGATTGGCCAGATCGTACCTCCATGGGGTCCGATGCCAATAGGTTTTGAGTCTGCCCAAATCCCCAGAGCACCTGCGCCTCTCTCTGTGCTAAAATGTCTTTACAACAGAATAAATCAAAAGGTGATACACCAGTCCCAAGCTTGTTTCTAAAATACTATGGGAAACAGAAAACGGGGTCAGAGACAATGTCAGAGCTTTGTATGTGAGAGCCTGCACTTAAGGAATCATATTGGAAAGAGTTCAGGGCAGAGGAAAGATGAAAAGGAGAAGAAAGTGGAGATAAAAGTCAGTGGAGCGGCTGGAGTGTGTGTTACAGCTGGGGGAGACTTTGCAGCTAATGATGAGATGACAGTGTGCAAAGAGATTTGAAAGTGGAAGCCAAACTGGGAAGTCAGATGAAAAGCTGGAAAAGGCAGGTGCTGAAGTGTGTGTGTGATCATGGAAAATAGTGTGGAGAGAGAATGAAAGTGGGAACAGCAGAACAGAAAGGTTTTCTGAAAGGAGAAGAGACATCTGTCGTCTGCCCTACTAGGCTCAAACGAAAGCAAAAGGAGTCAGTGGCATCTCAGCCCTCTCTGCAGCAGGTGGCTTTCAGGCTCCCTCCCACCAAAGCTCTGGGGAGTCACAATGAAATGCAATGAAGTGGAATAAGATAGGCTGGAGCATTGTAGCATGGCATTGTGTGAAGTCTGGAAGGTAGTTTCTAAATCCACCTGGAATTTGTTCCTCTGATCTGCAATGAAAATTGCGTTCACAGACCTGCTAAGAGCCCAAAAATAAAATAAGTTCAAGTTTACTATATGGTGGCAAAACATTGACTCCTGTAGCAGCAGGGGAAGGAGCTGTGGGTGGCCAAAGTCCTGAGACAGATCAGGTGTGAGCCTCCAGCCCTGGACCTTGCACCCTTGGGGCTGTAGGGATCCCAGAGGCAATTCTGTCAGGGTAACGTTCTTAGGATTCACCTTCCTTCTCGAGCATGAAGGCTTTGTCATCTCTCCACAGCTGTCTGCAGGCTGTTTTCTGAGGAACAGAGGGCACTGAGGCATTGTGTATACTTTGTTTTCAGCAAGGTCACCTTAGTCTCAGGTGTGTGGAACTGGATATTTAAGCACCCACACCCTGTCCTTGCACTCACTGTCAGTGCAGTTGGTTATGCTCTGCTCGCTGCTCCAGCCCCACACGAGAGGGAAACCCAGCTCTTGAGGTTTCTCCTTGCACAGGGGTAACAAAGATGCCTGCCTCCTGTCCATGCACCGGGATCTGCAAAGGGCCTGATTCCATTTAAACCAACAGCAACGTGCCTTTGGGCCAGACTCTGAGCTTCCTTGTTCCCATCTCAAATGACGATGGGGAGCCAAATGCCTACATCTCTTCTTTCAGCCTCCGTAGCTCTGCAAGCCTGGGTCACTGTGGTGGGTTAAGCCTGGCTGGGCACCAGGTGCACACCAGAGCCACCCTATCACTCTTGTCTTCAGAGGGTCAGAAGAGAGAAAATATAATGAAAAGTTTGTCAGTTGAGGTAACGACAGGGAGACATCATTCAGTAGTTATTGCCATGCACAAACAGACTCAACTTGGAGAAATAACTGAACTTATTACCAATTATATCAGAGTAGTATGAGAATTAAACACAAATCTTACAAACACATTCCCCCCACTCCTTCCATCTTTCTGGGCTTAACTTTATTCCTGACTCTCTACCTTCTGCCAGCAGCACAGGGGGACAGTGCAGGAGAACATGGAATGGGGGTTGTGGTCGACTCATCACACGCTGTTTCTACCACTGACCCCTGCTCCAGCATGGGGTTCTTCCCATGAGAAACACTCTTCCATGAACTTCTCCAATGTGAGTCCTTCTCATGGGCTGTAGTTCTTCACAAACTGCTCCAGTGTGGGTCCCTCCCACAGGGTGCTGTTCTTCAGGCACAGCCTGCTCCAGTCCCCCGTGGGGCCACAAGTTCTGCCAGCAAAGCTGCTCTAGCATGGGCTCCTTTGCCCACAGGTTCACAGGTCCTGCCAGGAGCCTGCTTTAGCATGGGCTTAACACAGGGTCTGAGCTTCCTTCAGGCATCACCCTCCTCTGGTGTGGGATCCTCCACAGGCTGCAGGTGGATATCTGCTCCACCATGGGCTGCCTCACCGGTCTTAAGCATGGGCTACAGGGGAATCTCTGCTCCGGTCCCTGGAGCACCTCCATCCCCCCTTCTTCCCTGACCTGGGTATCTGCAGAGTTCCTGCTATCACAAAGTCTCGTTCTGGTCTTCTCTGGCCACAATTGTTTCTGTGCAATAACATTTTTCTCTTATTAAATGCATCATCCCAGGGGTGCTACCACCAACACTGATGGGCTCAGCTTTCCCAGGGGTGCTGTCATCACCACTGATGGGTTCAGCCTTGGCAAGCCACTGGCATGCCTAGAAGCCACCTGATACTGACACTGTGGGACACAGACGAAGCTTCTAACAGCTTCCAGAAGCCAACCCCCATAGCCCCATCCCCCCCAAAACCCTGCCCTGTAAACCCGATATGTTCATTGCCCGGATCAGGAGCCCAGGACATCCAGCGGTGGCTTTACCACCAACAGGGAGTGTAAAGAAGAGTGAATGGAGGTTCATCCCTTAAGGCTGAGTGTCTCACAGTGGCTTAACCCACAGAGAGGTTGTATTTTGAACATGTCCCATCACAGCCTGTGAATTAGCCTCTAGTGTGGCATGCATGGCAGTGGCCATGAGGAATCCCAGGCACTCACCAGCTCAGGCCTTCCCATCTCAGCTTGGGATGCTGGTGCCCACTGTCTGTGAGACATCAAGGACTCAAAGATTCCTGCCTTGTCTGTGTACTGGCACCCTTCACTGATGCTCCAACACTTCCCAAATATATCTGTGTATATAAGCAGCCCAAATCCAAGGTTTCAGCAGTATGAGCGATGGGAACCTGACAGTATGTTTATGCTCCCTCCTGAGTGATCATACACATGCAACTGCTCTGAAAAGTTGCTAAGTTCCCAACATGAATATGCTTCATTAGTTCCATTTACTTTTGTTTCTATTAGACAAATGCTTCTATTTGTCTAATCACAGAACAACACCAAAAAGGAGACAAATAGCTTTTGCCAGTTTCTGTTGAGTTGTTTCACACCAGTAAAGACTAGTTATGCTGGTCTCAGGAAGTCGACCTACTTCCTTTTGGCTGTTATTATCTCATCAAACAGGCCAACCTTATGCTAGCTAGTTCTTGTCCTGTCTTGTTTCAATCGGTTGGCACAGTGGCTCTTTTTTCAAGGATTCACATTTCATTTGCATAAGAACGTTAATGGAGTAATTTCAGAAATAAACCCTACTGTACCCTTAGGAAAATCTTCTTCACTGTGAAGGCTTTTTGGCATTTCCCTTCTCCTCCACTGGCTTACAAAGGCACACACGAAAGAGGTCAAGCTCCTCTTTGTGCCACTTCCAAAAACAGTGGCTTTCACAATAATAAAACACATCCAACATTTCCTGTCTGGCTTAGGCTAAAGTCATAATTTGTCTTCTCCAGACAGACCAAACAAATATAAGACCAGATTAGGCAGGCCAGAGAATCTTACTGCTGGCAAACTTCTGAACTTTACATTCAAGGAGGGTATGATCAGCACACACGGCTGGGGCAGTACCACATTCAGAGCTCTGTTTTGCACATTTCACCTGAGGCAATGATGGGTATTTAGAAAAAAACACAATAGTCCCAAGAGTGGAAAATCCCAAATCTCCCTGCACATGGCACAGAGCCCAACTGTTGGGCTTTAGAACCAAACACCTTCTGTTTCTTGCTTTGTTCCCCACAATTTTTGCATCCATGGCCACACTGTAGTGTTCCCAGTTCTAGCAAGGAAAGATTAGGAAGTCTTTCTTTATCCTTGAAATAGCCTACACCTCACAGGTTTCTGGGAGGGGGTGGTGGATGTGTGCTCAGGCCCTTCCATCTGAGCAGATATTCCAAGCACCAGATGCCACTCTCCAGCAGGGAGGGAAGCTGGTGCCTGTTTCATCCCATCCTTCACACTCACTTTCTCTTTTGCTATGAGCTGTAAAGAAAGATTGTGCTTTGTCAAGGTTAATGAGATATTTATTCTACATTTGATCTCTCCATTTAAAGTTTAATTACTGCCTTAGAAGGCTCCAGTCCTTGGAAATCAGCATCTGTGAGTAACAAAAAGATGGAGCCCTCAGCTATTTCACACTACATGAAAGGAACACCATGTCAGATCATGTTATGAGTACCTCCATTATCTGTGAGTCAATTAATCATAGGTTTTCCTCAAACACATGTTACCCCCCACTGTCACCATCCTCCTTTCTTGATGCTCCTTTTCAAGACACTCTCCTCCTTCCCTCTTTGATGCCCATTTGAGGACACCCAGCTGGGTGCATGGTCGCCAAGACTGGGAGATCCTTCAGCCCCTCAGGGAAAGGTTTCCTTGCCATGAAGGCACTCCCCTATTTGGTTGCTATCCCCCTCCAGAGATACCCTCAAGCTGTCTGCATGATGTCTGTCCCCTGGAGGGGTGCATGCCTCCCATCCCTAGGACACAGCTATGGGCCTTGAACGACAAGGGGAGAAGACACAGAAACCCAAGAGAAGCAAAAAGGGCTGCTCCGAATGCAGGGCAAGCTCCATGCACAGCCTATGCACACTCTTCTGCAGAGGTTTCTGGCTACACCAGCCTGGTGCAAGGAGTGGTCTTGCACCTCAGACATCTCCATGCACGTCCCTGCCACTGCTCCCACTGTTACCAGTGTCCCACACCAAGGCCTTGTAATGAGATGTCAATGTCACCTCTGACATCTCCATCCAACCTGGGTAACATGGCAGAGCCAAGTCCCATGGTGCTGCACTGGGGCAAGGGGGCATTTGAGCAAGAAAAGCAGTGAAGGGCTCTGCCTGCAACACCTCAGCACCAGCCCAGATCCCAGTGACGTCCACCCAGCAACTTGCAGAGGAGCCAGCATGCCCTGTCAGGCCCGATCCTGAAACCAAGCATTCCTTTGCTTGCCTTCATTTTCAGAAGGCTAACATGGCAGCAGTCCATCAGCATCTGGGGGCAGCTCAGCCTCTGGGCTGGGAAGTTTTGGGTGTCTCTGGTGTCCGTCACAGTGTGGGTGCTGCTACAGCTTGTCTTCATAGTCACAAAGGAGTTGGGTGTGAGCTGAATGCGTGGAACCCAGAGAACAAGGAGCACCAGGGCTGGCACAGCAGAGCAGGAAGCACAGGCATGGATTTGACATTGACATCAAGCCCCAGAAGGAGCAGTACTGGATCACAGTGAATGTGCAGATGGCACTGGGGACTGAGAGATGCTGACACCTTCATTGTGTGGCCCTCAGTGGCAGATGTCACCCTTCACTGCGTGCACACTACTGGCTCCACAGAACCCAGAGCCAGGACACTGATGCAGTCACTGGTGGGGACCTCCAGAGGTTGGGGACTCCAGGGGCGGGAGGACTTCCAGTGGGGGATAGGGACCTGCATGGAGATTTCTGAGGGGGTTGGGGACACCTATGGTGACAGGGACCTCTAGGGGTGGTTAAGGACTGCAGTCAGTTAGGGAGATCCATGGGCTAGGAATGTCCAGAGACACAGAGGACATGCAGGGAGGGGGTCAGGAGTGGGTGACACCCCTGCACCACAGTGACCCTACACCCAACACCGTGTGCCTCTGCTCCCCCCTGCATATGGCTGCAGGTGTTGGGAGCCCCTCTGTGGGGGTATGTTGGGGGAACTACAACCAAAAAGCCACATCAAGACAGAAGCTTCTGCCAGGCAGGATGCAAAGCAGCACAGGCCAAACCTCCTGTCTGCGTCAGCGCAGCACGTTACGCTGAGCTGCACTAATTAGTAGCCTAAAGAGAAACAGCATCAGCATGGATGAGTTCTCTCTGAATCGAGTCTCCCTGAGAGACCTGCTTGTGATCAGCCCTTTCTGCAGGCATGGCACCAGTTTCCAGCTCTGGCTCCAGGTCACTGTGTTGGTCTCCCGTGCTGAGGTTAGGTGCACCTGGCAGGACCTTCAGGGGGCCCAAGGAGAGCTGTGGGGTCACTCAGGCTCTTAGAACAGAGATGTGCTGGGCAGGGAGCTGAGTGCTCTTTTGGAAACACTTCTGTTCTAGGCCCCACAACCTCCCGAAGAGGCAGGGTAAATGGGTCAGTGGGAGGTGCGAGCAGTGACTCCTCGAGTGTCAGCATGGAACCTTTTCACGGGGATGTGTTTCTGAAGTCAGGGTTATGTGTATTCTCTGAGCTTTATATAGTTCCTTCTGTAAAGAGAGGAACAGTCATATGTTGAATGTCTTAAAAGATTTTAACAAGTTCTACACCAGAAAGGAAGTTATTCTGAACAGTTATATTTTCAGTATGGCCCATGAATACACAGATATAAATGATTATATTATAATCAAAATACTGGGGCTCACTCAAGAAGTATGATTCATGGCTCCTTGCAAAACACCCTGAAGATAAGGGAGCAGTTACGACTCATCAAACATACAAAAATTTAATTATAGGCAAGAGAAAACATTTTTAAATGTAGCTGCATGCCTCTTAAAGACTTGCTACATTTAAGAGGTCAATGTCCTTCCAAGGCCACTGCTACAACTGCAGTTATTCACAAGAAAAAACCACTCAGCCTCTGTATTTCAGTTTGAGACAGCTTGGTGAAATCAAATCCACAGAATATGTCCAATTTGACTTTTCAAAGCCCAATTTTTAACATTTGCTTTGATATAACATAGTTGTTCTATTGGTAGTTTAGCCCAAAATAATTTAAAATTTCTTGGTTACCTAAAGAACAAATAAAGAGAACAGCAACCAGCCTCTTCCAGCACTGCAGGAAGGGAAGAACTCTTTGGCTCTCTGCATCAACCTGTTTTTCCACCAGAGCAGGACTATGCTGCATGGTTGTATTCAGTATTACCAGGCAAACATCAGTTTATGACACTCCACAGTCTCCAGCTGAAAACTGCTCCACTCTTTGAAAAAATTCTTGTTTAATGCTTCCCTTAAACTATCTTTTGTTGTATTGTACTATCAGCAACATTTATTTGAGCCATTTCAAGTATCCCAGAAGAAGACATTATTGCTCTTTTTTCAGGCCTCATGTTTAAAAAGAATTGCTTAAATTTTAAACCAAACATACAAACAAACAAACAATAACAAAACAACAAAAAATCATCCAGTAATGATAGAGGTGAGTCTCTCATCTTCTGTTGCAATAACAAAATTAAACAATTCAAGATGTCATCACCGCTCTGAGAGGTATTCCTGCTTACGACAGCTCTGACGCAGGGAGGGGAAACTCCTTTCGGAAGTGTCAAGACATGCCCAGCAGTGGCAATGTGTAATATTTCCTGTTATCATGGGATCTTTCATTAAATATGAAAGGAAAACAAGGTATGTTGTGCTGGAAAAGCCGTGTTCCTTGTACTGTAGCCACAGCCCGCGAGGTGGCAGAAGGAAGCGGGTGTCACCGCAGGATCAGCCAGCTCAGCCTGCACTTCTCTTGATCACTGCTGTTTTGAAATTTGAAAAGGAAGGCAAAAGAAAAAAAAAACAATTGAAAAACAGAAGCATGCCTAACTCTCATGTACAAACTTTTCTGAAGAGGAGGATAACCTGCTAAGAGGATTGTTTATATACATAAAAGGCAGAGGGAAGTGCAGAAAACCAAGTGCACACTTTTAGCACCCTTTTAGCACTATGTATTTTGAAATGGTAAGAGAAAGAAGAGCAATGGCTAGGAATTATGGCTCTTAGTGAAGTGAAGACTGCCAACAAGATGCCTTCACACAACTCTGTTGCAATATAAATTTGCAACAAAATTATCAAACCAGTTCTCTACTAAGCCCACCTGTCCTGTACATTTATTGCCTTGTTTATTGACCAGGTTTATATCCAGCGGTAACTGGTTACACTGAGAACTTGTTCAGCTCTTCGGTCTAGCACATTTAGAAATCCTGAAGGAATGCAATACATGAATTTATTCAGAAATCTGCAATTAACTTCTCAAGCTCCAACAAACCTGAGTCCTAATGAGGCTTCCGAGGGAATTCCACCACACGCCTTACCTGCACAGGACTGCAGCTCTCTGCTCCATAGAGAAGACGTGGTGATAGCATTACTGAGTAGCATTCCGGACAGCCATGTACTTGGAGGATTTGCTCCCTGGCAGAGCTGTGCCTCAGGTAGGAGGGTCCTACATATATATATTTCTGAACTCCCTCTGCGGGATTCCCAGCATGCCCTGCATCTGTTGGAATTATTGGCTGAAGGAAGTTCACACAAACACCTGGTCTCATCCTATATTGCAGAGGAGGTTTAAATCACAGCTGCAAGACACTGCCCTCCCCAGCGTGATAGTTCAGCAATATGGCTTTACTATTAGTCACCTGGGAAAAGACCATAAAAAACAGAACAATAATCTGTTTAACTCCTCCAGGTAGCAAGGGTAGGGAGGCCAACATGAGCTCATCGCATCACAGAGAGCAGAGAACCCCACAGAAAACTTCTGTGTGTCTGTGTCCTGTGCAATCCTGTGCATGCCCCAAAGGGAAGGCTGTTGCATCCAACCACAAAGCATAAAGTCTCAGAAAACAAGTTTTACTCAGCCTGTCCCTCACTCCTGCATGCATTGCTGCTGGCCTGAGACATAATTTGTTGTATTTCCTAGATAAAAGTGAGTGAGGTCACCTTGGACTGTCTTTATAGTAGATCTTAATTAGATTGCCCATGGACTATGTCCTTTCCTTGCCACATCTGCTCTGACAAAGTAGGCTTGCTGGCCGTTACCTGAGGAGTTTTGCTGGCTGGCTGAGCTGCCTGTCGTCTGGCCGCCCTGGAAGCAGGTCCCACATCACTCACCGGCTCACCCTGCAATGCCAGCCCTGCCTGCACAACCTACAGAAAGCACTTTAGGAAGGGGTCTCCTTTGCTCTGACAGCATTTTTGCTCCATGTTTCCTTCACTAACTTAATTCTCCATGAAGCTCCCTCACCAGCAGGCTGACACCACCTCCTCAGGAACCTGCGGTGCTTCTTGCAGATCCAGCACAAGTCTAAAGCACCCAGCACTGGGAAATGTTCCTGCTCTGGTGCTCCTTGTGTACCAACTTAGGTTCTTCTGCCTTAGGAAACTCTTAGTCCTTTTTAGTGGGGCCAGCTTTGTGCTTTTCTGTCACTACAAATTTCAGTACACTTATAGCACCATTGTGTAATTAACATTGCCATCACTTTCTGACAATCATCATTTGTTTCTCTTATAGCTGCAGTTTTGGACTGATGCATGTATCACCACCAAAAGGATGACTGTAAAGTCATTGGTACTGAGAGTTTCTTTGGATGTAGAGCCAGTGCTCTTAGTTATAATAAAACTCTTACCTTAAAAGTTAAAAAGCAGTTGAGCACCACAGTTAAGAAATCTGTTTTCTCCATGGATTTTTATCTGGATTCTCTGCTGTCCAGCAAGATACAAACTCCCCCAAAAAATTTGCATTGGTGGGATGCAATGTCTCTTCCATGTATATTTTGTGGTGTCTGAGAGCAAAACTCACAGCACAGCTCTCAGGACCTGGGGAGGATGCTCTGTGCACGGATGGCTGCCTCTGCTGATTAACTGCTCCCTCAGATTCTGACTGAAAT
Organism: Bombycilla garrulus; assembly: GCA_013400315.1. Lineage (NCBI taxonomy): Eukaryota > Metazoa > Chordata > Aves > Passeriformes > Bombycillidae > Bombycilla > Bombycilla garrulus. The sequence continues at coordinate 664,910 of VXBU01001123.1, read as the reverse complement.
CAGCCAATGGGTCCAAAATTCCTAGCGGGACAGACTGAATGGTTGCATAAGCCTCCTCTCCATGGGAAAATGCTCCAGAAGAATACATGGTCAGATCAACTGTGCACGTCACTAACTGTGCTCTGAGTAAGCCAATTTACCTCAACCAGTCTGGTCCTGTTAACAAAATGTAACTACTAATACAGGAGATATGCCAGCAAAGCCTAAGTAGCTCTGATAATATTGTGCATGGAACAGAAAGTTTAAGATAAAATCAACGGAAATAATTTAAAGCTGGGTGAGATCTGAGGCTGAAGCACTGTCCTGGCATGGTTGGGACCCCTGTACTCAGCTGAGCTTTTCCAGTTCAGTGGCAGAAGGACCCCCTGTGCTTGTAAAGGCTTCCCATTAGAGGAGAGACTGCTGGGGATGGATTGCAGGGTGTTATACTCCTCCTGAAGAGAAACCCCTTAAAAATGCCGTCATCGTCTTAATTGCTGATTATGTCTGTTGGTAACAGGAAAGAAATGAGAGCTACTTCTGAGTTAGTGAGCTTGCATGGACTGGGTCAACATATTGCAGAAGCAATGGATGTTTTGCTAGAAATAAATTGGGTTCTATAGCTTGAATAGATGCCAAGGAGCAAGTCTGATCTCCAAAACTGCAGCTAGCAGACCATGAAGAGAAATTGGCAGAAAAACACAGCGATCAGCCATCAAGAACTGCAACATGTCCTAGAGATGAGGAGCTCAGGGCTGGGTACCACATTTTCAGACAATGTGCAAGCTGCAAATGAACAACTCCACCTCTTTGAAATTCACTTGTGGGCCTTCTGGAAAGAATTAAACACAGACAACAGCACTCAAACCAAAAGTAGAGGTGGGCTGGATTTCTGCCAGTATTTATCATACATAAGACTTCATTTAATAGAGAGCAGAATCAGAGAGGAGGTCAAGTACAACTGTTGATTGAGCATTTGTCATGCTCTTAATGCTAATGGACCTGGGCACCTCAATGCCCGTGAGCAGTGCAGCTTACAGTATGATGCAGGATTATCTTTTCGAATGCCTTGCAAGCAAACCAAAGTTCAGAAATTCTTAGTCCCATCTGCCTTGTATGTTAAGGAATAATGTTATTCCTACGTGATACTATCTGTCATGATACTACTTCTGTCCTTGTTCAGACTGGAGCTGGCTAAGGCTCTGCTGTGACATGAGCCATTGAATTGCTGTGAGCCCCCTTCAGGGCTGAAGGGCAGCAGTGGAGCTGTGATTGGAGAGCAGCTCCAAAGGGGTTGGGGTTTAACTTCTCTGGGCTCTGCTGTGTCTGTGGTAGAGACCTAGACAGCAGGCTGGAACATGTTTGCTAACACCAGATTTACCCAGTCTGGACTCAGCCCTTTCTTTGAAGAATGGATATTGGATACTTCTGGAGGATTACTGGTATAGTGCTGGATATCACTGCTGCAGTCCTTCTGTCACAGCACAGTGGAACAGCTGTTTCCCCCTGAGTCTAAGTAACAGGATCTTGAGACCCTTCCTAGAGGCCATATGACACTTGGTCAGAAGTGCCATCACTAGACTGTGACAGGGCAAGTAACCTTAATGCTGTAAACCACTGTCTCTCCTCTCACAAGCAGCATAAGAGCTGCAGGCACTCAGGAGCAACCAGGCTTTCTACCATGCGATCAAGCTGATTCATCATTTCTGCTCCAGTAAATCCCACCTAAAACTCTTCAGGATGTACTGAGGTTAGATGAGAGATTACATGCAAGTATGCTTGCTGGTTTAATATCTCCTTGCCATCATACTTTGCCCTAACTGTTAAAAACCACGTTTTTTTGCACTGAGAAGGTTGTTGGCTGAAGAGGTCATAGGTTTCCACAGCCTTTGCCCAGGGCAGGATGCTGATGTGTCAGGGTCTCTGTGTGTTGTGCAACACACCCCAGAGAAATTGCAGCCACATCTAACATCACCACTGAGATTTAAGAATGTAGCTTTCCCATCATAAGACAGCTGAGAGCAGGGGATCCAGCTTGTGAGGTCAGTGTATTCCACAGCATCATAAAAAAGCAGAGGTGCATAGTGAGCCTGCTGTGAGCCTGCCAACTCTGTCCATCACCGGTTTTTCAGCACTGTCATATAATTCTCCCCAACAGCCCTGAAGAAATTCACAGAGACTTGACTGGAGTCTTTTCTCTTGTCTGGGGTGTTCAAAACACAAGGGTGGTTCCTCTCATCTCCTCCTCTTTCCCAAGACAAACATTACTGCCTACTTCGAAGGTGGGTGTGGTAAAAAGCCACCTCCAGTGCTGAGACAGCAAAGCCATACCTTCTTTCCCATATCAGCACTGTTTGCCTAAGCACCCTGTCCTCCACAGCGCCTCTCTGAGCAATGACAACCACTCTCGAGCTGTGTAGAGCACTAAGGTCGTTTCCTGACCCAGGGTGAGGTCTAATTGGTGGAGTTATGAGCCTGCAGTGCCTGTGCAAAGCATTAGCAAGGCTCTGTGCTGGCAAGGGGCTGCAGGGTTACAGTGATGAGGAAAAGCGGATTCAAGCTGCAGAGTAGCTGTGTCAGCCTTAGTCCTTCCATTGGTGCGTTTGACACGCACAGCTGCACCTGGGTACTGTTGGAGGCTTCCAAGTCAACAGTGGTGTCAGGACATCCACAGGGATTAGTGAACCTCAGGCTTTGCAGTGTTGGTTGTGGAGACTTTGCCTAGCATATGGGAAGGGACATCTAGAGAAAGATCTGTGGAAGACCCTCAGGACTTCAGGGCACTCAGTAAAGCAGTCAGGACCATAAGACCTGGACCTGGTCATCCTGGGGGGCAGGTTGTCCACAGCACAGTCTTGAGAAGTCAAAAGAGAAATACAGGTGTCCTGTTTATAGGCTGATGGAAACCATGGGAACAGACTGGGAACTGATTGTACAAAATCTCAGAAAATAATTGCTAATGGCAAGCCATCCTCGCTGCCAGTCTTTTTTGGTAGTGCTAGTCCTATGAGGACCTGTTCTTCCAAAGTACTATTCAATACTAGCTTAAGTTCTTTGGTTTATCTAACAGAAGAGTAAAAAAAGGATCTGATCCTGATTTTAAATGTCTGTGGAAAAGACCTCTTTCACCAAGGAACTCTTTACAATAACAGAGAACATATAAAAGCAATAAGCCTGGGAGGTCGTTTCCAGGCTAAATTTATTTTACTTCAAGGTGCACATTTTAAAATAGGGAACAGGCAAAGTGTGCAAAGGCTCATGTTGTGCAGGCAGCCTTTGGTCTGGGCTTTGAACAGATGGAGTAGTTACCATGAATACTGGGACACAGGGGACAGTACCAGGAAAAGCCTGGGACAACTGGTTTGGAGAAGGTTACCCTGGAGATGTTGGAGTAGGAAGGCTCAGGTACAGGGGGTTAAGGGGTTGCAGTCTTGGTTTGGGGATGGAGAGAACGGAAATTACAGGTATTTAAGCTGCTCCTGCCTATGCTTACACAGGATCAGGCCTCTGTATTCTAACTTGGTCTTCTTGCCTATAGAAGCATTGTAAAAGACACTTTTCCATTGGGAGAAACAGGCATATCTCCAGAAATAGGCATTTCCACTTCACTTCTTTATAACTCTTCAGCCAAGTTGCAAGAGCAGAGTTTTTCAAATTAGCTTTGCAGACCAGTAGTCAGATTAAAATGAGTTGTTTGTTTTGGGGTTTTTTGGTGGGTTTTTTGTTTGTTTGTTTGTTTTTGGGTTTTTTTGGTTTTTTTGTTTGTTTTTTTTTTTTTTTTAACCAGGTAATTTAAATGAAGAGCTTTACATTTTTCTAGTCTTGGAAATACTAATGTGCAAAGTCTGTACCTAATGTTACCTCGCAACCAACTCCTGGGACTCTTCTTTAAGTGCCATTCTGTCTTGCCTGATTAGAGATATGCACTGAATGTTTTCACAGAAGCATTAATTCTTCCTCCTTGGTTTTCTCCCACAGTTTCCAAGCAAAAGCTGGGCTAAATGACAGACTGAAAGAAACAGCCCTCTGCCTGTGCAGCTCAGACACCAGCCATATAGCAGAAAAGGGTTTGCATTCCTCCATCCCATGGCAGTCTGTCCTAAGAGTACACTTACAAGCATCTACTGAGACATGACTTTGTATATCCACAGTAATTCAGCTGCAGAAGTTCTGGCAATTAGCACAGGCATTCTGTCTTGCTGCCCCATAAGTAAAGTCTTTCACCTCTACATAGCTGCTATCTTTTGGCATTGCCGGCTCCTTCCAGGAATGTGTTTTCTGTTCTGCTCCACATCCCACAGCACATTCCTCTGGTGCAGCAGTCTGCGATGTTTTGCACAAAGAAATGGGATCCAGTGGCCTGGTGCAAACCAAATCATTCCCCTGATTTCTCTTGCTAGGTCCTGTTTATCCACCAGTGTTTGTTAGCTAGACTTTACTATGATCCAAGCACTGTCAGCAGCTGGCAGGAAACACTGGCAATCAGAGCAATCCTCACAGCTCTCTTTGCAGCAGGCTCTTTGGATTCCTGCCTTTAAGTCATGCAGTGATTCCAGAGTGAGCGTAATGGGGCATCTGAAAAGGAGAAAGTTGAAATCCAGCAGATGTTTCTCATTGATCTCCTCCTGAAGCAGCAGACTGCTGGGACTGAGCCAGCACTGCTAACCTGGGAAAGCCAGCAGTCCGTGAGTGCCACTTTCGGATGTCCAAGGCTGCTTCCCTTCCATGGAGAATATCCTACAGCTGCAGAGCCCTTTCCTGTGTACTCTCTGTGCTTATTCTCTCATGTGTAATTCTGACAAGCACCTTTAGCCTTTTGCTTCCTTATCCCGCAAGATTTTACGTGCTGTTTGGAAAACATGAAGAACTTCCTGCCCTGCCCTTAGCAGTTCTAGAATGGCAATGAAATCTGCACGTGGATAACTGAAAAACAGACGGAGAGGCTGGCTCTGGGTGAGAAGTAATTGTCCCTTCCTCAAGGAACAATAAGCAGCTAGCAAAATACTTTCAGTATGAGGCTGGAGAGTTGCTGAAGAAGGAAGCAGAGATAGTGAACACTTTGAGCCACCTCAACACAGAGGCATCTCTGGGATGTGCAGCCATTCAGAAGCACAGGCTGAGGGATGCATTTCTCTTCTTGAGGCTAGAGGCCAGTTGTCAAAAATGCTGGCATGTTTATGAGAGGTTTTAATCATAATTGCTGCAGGTTTTAACATAAACATGATAGATTTTCTTTATGCCTCCTACTTGTATTTGTGTTGGTGGAGAGGAGGGAAACCTTGGTATTCTGAATTAATTAAAAATGTGCAGATATATTTGTTTTTGTGATAAGGCAAGGACTTGGACATGTACAAGATTCAAAAGCATGAATGGAGGGCACAGGCAAAAAAAAAGAGAATGATTAATTGGAGTGCATTTAAAAATAGTAACTGTACATAATGCTGAGCAAAGCTAAAATCTGTTTTAAACTGTTTATATAGAACAGAAGCGTATGTTCTCAAGGTCTCCAGTTTGTCTATGTGGGTTGGTCAAAAATTGTGACATGCTGAGAAAGGCATTTGTGCTTTGTTGTTTTTAGCAAAACTCACTTCCAACAAAATATATTTAAAAGAGGAGAGACTGCAAAATACTTAAAGGTCACAAGGCAATCTTGGCCCATGCTCTCCAGGAGGTGCATATGCCTTGAAACGTTTGAGGAACTGCATCTCCATGCTTCTGACTGCCTCCATCTGTCATTCTTCATGAGCCTTTTCCTCAAGCCCTCGCATTTTTGTCTCTCAGAGTATGTAGGCAGCTCCTTATTGCATCCTCCCTTGTACATTTTTTTGCCCTTCCAGTAGAGAGGAATGCTCACTGAAGCAGCTCTGTCCATTCTTGCTGGAAAGGGTCAGGAGCTATGGGAAGCAAAAAACAACCACCAAATCCAGAGAAAGGACAATTAGCTGTAGTCTCTGTGCCACCAAAATCCACCACTGACTTTGGGCCACTTCCTTGGGAATGTCCTAATTTAAGGCTTGGTGGCAAAAGTATTTCTGCAGGCTGCCTTGCTGCACAGGAACCTAAGCCCATGGTAGAGGCGAGGTTGAAGTGAGAGTTATATCAACTTTTGGAAAAGGTTTACAAATGTGTGGCCACCTGGTACACTGCCAGCTCACTGGGGGTGCAGAAGAAGGGGCACTGTCCTGCTAGGAAGTTTAATGTCCCTCTTATGTGTGTGCTTCCGGAGTCTACTGATGGGACCAGGAGTACAGTGAGGCTGGCAATGTGGTGGGCATCCCCTGAGGTTGTCCTTGCTCTGGAGGATGCAGGTGTCCATCATGTGTCCATGGAACAAAGAAGCTGTTCAGAAAGGCAGCAGGAAAACCAGGAAAGAATGCTGCATTGCTGCTAGTGGGGCTGGTTCCTTAAAGCTAGCATGGAATTGGTAGGATACCACAAGCCTGAGGTGCCCTCCCAAGAGAGCTGCATTGTTGTGCTGGCTTCTTTCCAAAACAGAGCTTAATCTTTGGCTTTCCTTCTCAATTTGTTAGTTTCCTTTTTTCCTACCTTCGTTTTCCATTTTTAAACCTTATGGGTCAGCATACTGTGCACTACAGAACACCTAGTTCTACAGGAGCATGCAAAAGCACGCATACCATCATGTGCCTTAAAGTATTTATTGCTGCAGTATATATATACTGTGACTTGGTATCATCTCATCATGCCAGTGCAGTGCTAAGAATCCATTGAATCTGTGAGCCAAATATGTGATTTAAGATCTCACACTTTTTTTGTATTTGCCACAACAGCAATACCGTTCAAGCCCATGAGGTGCCCCCGGCTCTGGAGAAGTAGCACACAGCAGTCGGGGTCAACGGAGGGACAGGAGTTAATGCTGTGTCAGGGAGGCGTGAACTGGATGTATGAAAGCTGGAGCTGTGGCTGTGAAAAATGCCTTTACAGGGAAAAGAAAGGTATGCTAACACACGAGGGAGGGAGGAGGTGGAAGTCCACAAAGCAGACAAAGGGTAAATGAGCAAAACACTACACTGTGAGGCCTCCAGGTTGGATAGGCACTTCTGCATGATGTTTTCTATCAAACAGCACTAACTACCAGGATTACAGCCTGGCTGGGGTTCTGCCTGTATCCATGTCACCCTGTCCCTAATCTTCAGAAATGCTGACTCTGATCTACCGTTGCATCAGTCTTGACTGTTCTTTCAAAGGCTATTGGGTTCAAAGCCAATCTCTCTTATTCTGTGTTTATGTCAACACTGGTCTGCATCCACAAAATCGAGTGAGAAGATTGCTGTCACTCGCAGGCCCAGGGCATCTCCTTTCCTTCAGTTCTGTGGACATGACAAGGGGTCACAGTGGGGCACCTCATAAAACCCCTCAGCAGTCAGGCACACGGTACTGGCATGTGCCTCCCTGTGGGCGAGGGCCAAGGGCAGCCCTTGGCTACGAGCCAACATTTAGCCAGCTGAGATGATGTTTGATGTGACACTGGGTCAATAGCGAACACAGGAGCAAATGAACAGCAAAAATACACCACAGTAAGTGCAGCAGGGAATGGCAGTGGGAGGACCTGGCAGATGCACAGGTGCTGATTCAGAAGGGAAATGCAGCCCCACCTATGCTGTTGTGAGCAAACTTGCCCTGCACCTCACGACAACTGCTTTCAAAAGGGGCTTAATAACACACGTCAAAACGCCACCTGGTTCCCAGTAGGGAACTGTGGTGGGGACACCAGTCACACTGGGGTGGGACAGCTCACACTGACCTGCAACAAAATCCAAGTGTCAACAAGCTGCTGTTGAGCGGAAAGGTGTTCTGACCTAATGGCAGAAATTGCACCTCTCTGCAGGCACAGAAAATAAAGGGGGACTGGAATCCAAAGGGATGAGAAATAAGCATGAGAATAACAAACAATCATGACTGTTTAAAAAAAAAAACCACAACAAACTAAGAAACCATTCTGCCTCACAGTACTGCTCCTACCAGTTTCCTTTGCTGCTTCCCTCCTCTGTAGACTGTCATTTTGGGATTTATTTGATCACCACATTTAAGCTTGGGCTTAAATTGAAGCCTTGTTCCTCATCAATTGCCTCATCATGAGAAGATAATGTTTTTTGTTTTTTTTTTTTTATTTGGACTATTTTTAGGGGCTACCTAAGAGCTAAAATGCCTTACCCATATCCTCAAGGAGCTGTGTTTTCTATGCATATGATGCTACTACAGATTTCAGTGAACTATAATCACTGAAACATTTTTGTTAGGCTTAGCTTGGGGTAATAAATTCCTTGTATTTAGTCTACCCTTAACTACTGAGAGATGTTCTTGGTTTTCACTCTATTTTAATGCAGAGTACTTGGTAATATCTGTGGGATTTGGGAGATGTTTTTAAATTAGAAAACAACATTTTAAACAATATTAAACAAGAAGCACACAGAAAACTGCTGCAGTGTATTTCTAGTCATTTTAAGATGCAACACTTCAGTCTAAAGCTTGCATTTATTTTACATTTTAACTTCTATTTATACTTTTGTTCATACACTGGCTTGTTTCACCTCATGTGGGAGCAACACAAAGGAGAGGAAGTCCACAAGCCAGATAAACTGCAATTACCACACGTTCATTTTGTCAGAGCTATGCAAAGCATCCAGTGCACAGGCCCACCTTGCATCTCCAACAGCTCACCACAACTACCTCATGTCTCTGCTAACCTGCACGTGTGCATGGAAATATCCCCTGTGGTGTGACAAATAAATTTCATGCAGTGAATCCATTTTAAAATATTATCTATAGTGAATGGGAAGTTTTCCTTATTATCTTAGTAGTAGAAACCTCAGCTATGGACACTTCCATTCTCCTTTCACTGTGGTGGTGGGTTTTTTTTCCTAGCAGTTTCTTTGGAACAGTCTCAATTGCAAAGCCATGATTTGGGCAATACATGGACCAATGGCGTGACCAGCATCTACAGTGCAAAGGGACAGAAAACAGGGCAGAGAGAAACAGCCACAGTCCCCTGTGCTGCAAAATCTATCCCTTGTTCTCCTAAAAGCAGAAAAATCTTCCAAGACCAGTCAGAGCTCAGTATGTGCTTGGAAGATCCTCTTTATTTGAAATTCTTGTCCAGCCAGACGTATAGCAATGCCATAGTATGGGAACACAACCCTTGAAAAACCCTCTCCAGTTCCACATATGAGGCCAGCAGTCCTTAAAAATAGCATCAGCCAGGTCAGAAGCTACTTTTTCACTCGTAAATCTCCTCCCTGATGAAAGCAAAACTTCATCCTGAAAGCCACCTGCTTGCAAGCACAGGACTCAAAATGCCTCCCTCTCCACACCACCCCACAAGCACATGCACACAGGCACTTTGAGTGTTTTTTTAATATAGTTGCCTACTTCCATAAAGTTCAGAACCTAGTGACAAGATCATTTTAATGCAGCATGGATTGCACCATGATGGTATAAGCATTCTCAGTGCTATCAGTTTAATGTGGGAGACAGTTGCAAACAGGAATGTTAGGAATTTTTTTTATTGAGAATGTCAGGGAATTCAATTTTTATCACAGGCTTATGTTTGACTATCTTAGATGTTGCAACATCCGGACCAACTTCCAGTGACTAAAGAGTCAGAAATCTACTATACAGCTCCCTTATAACTGCTGTCATGTTCTAAGCAAACATGATAACAGTCTAAAACCTTCACTGTACTTCCTTCGGGATTTTTTGTTGTTTTTGCATTTTTCTTTCTTGGATCAGAACATTACAGTCATTCAGACTAAGCTCCACAAAACATCAAGCTAACACCTTCTAGTTTCTCTGGTAGTCATATTATGTTTGCTGTTTTGCCCCAGACACAGATTTGTTCAAGATGCCAGGTTTTTAAGCTACAACAATTACTCAGTGATTGGCAGAACGTCATCTCTAAGCAGAGATGCCGCCTGTATTTCACCCTTTCCTTAACAGGTGCGTAATCTGTGCAGGCACAAACACTCAGCCTTCCTTTGGCTGAATCCTACGAACAGGTCCATGGAAAATAAAGAACTTCTTTATGCTTCCTTACAGGGCCTGCCTACATCGGTATTCATGCAACTTCCAAATCCCTTCTCTCCGCCATCCCTGCCTGGCCTCCTCTCTCGCGCCATTTATCCCGGTCCCCCAGAGCAGGAGCAGCTCAGGTTTAGGCTGAGGCAGCGCTGGGTTAGGCCGCGCCCGCAGGCCGAGCACGGAGCACTGATGCTGGGAGCGGNCCCGGGAACCGGGCGGGCAAGGCCGCTAGTCCTGGCTGATCCTGGAGCGCCCCAGGACCGGGCCCCGCCCAGCGCGGCACTCCGGCGCGCCCCCGAGGCTCACAGAGCCGAGCTCGGCAGCCTCAGCCAGCCGGCCAGGGCCGTGCGCGGCCGGACCCCGCAGGACCCTCCGCC
>VXBU01001123.1:577766-654247 GCA_013400315.1 Bombycilla garrulus | reverse complement strand
CCCGGGTCGGCGTGTCCCTCGCGGAGCGGCCGCACGGGCTCTGCGCTCCCTCCCGCCGGGGAGGCCGCGGGGCCGCGGGCTGCTGTGTGCTTCTGGAAGCGACGGCGGAAACAGCTGTCCGTGTCCAGTTTTAGGACGTGAGATTCCGCTCGGGTTCTGGTTCCCTCCAAGGAAATGACCCCGTGTGAGGCATGGCTGTGCTGCGGGTTTCAGCCTCGCTTTCCGACAGTGTCCGTGCTGCTGCTGCTGTTTTGATTTGGCAGCAGAAAATCCTGTTACGGTTTGGCAGGAGATTTTTTCCGTGTGTTCTGTTTCCGACGTGCTCGCGCGTTCTTTATTTGGAGACAGCAGGCCGGTCTGCTGGACTCCGTGAGGGTGTGCCTGGTAGGGAAAACAACACTTACCTGCGTTGTGCAATTGAAATTACTGATTTGGCCTTGTAGATGAACTCATCATTCTTTTGAACGAGCTTTGGGATTTTTACTTTTTTTTAGTCACTTTCTTAGAATGATAATAGTCTAAACCTTACTTTTCTCTGTTTCAGAAACACTCTGTTTCAGCGGAATTAATGTAACTTGCAGTATTTAAGCTCTCGGATTTTTGGTCTCAGGCATTTTTGAGCATATGTTTGTGGTCGTGTTTTCTTGTCTGTGACAACTAAAACCAACAGCTGCCAAGTACATAAAACCTCAGTGTCGTTGGCTGTAGTAATGTAGTACTTACCAAGGCACTAAAATACAAAGTAATATGCAAACACTTTGTGAAAAGAATACTTTTTTGTTACATCTGAGTATCTTCTGCCAGGAACCCTCTGACTTCTGGACGATTGCTGTAATGCTGATAAAATAGAAGTGAAGTAAAACCTACTGTTCCTTTTTGTGTATGCAAAGCTATTAGCAATATATATATACTTTCTTTATATATATATTTATTTTTTTAATTTTTTAATTTTTTTTTTTTTTCATTTTAAGTGTTCTGGTTGAGCCATGCTGTATATAAACAGCGTGAGGTCCTGGCTAGGGTGTTCTGGAGTAATTGTAGCATCCAGTGAAACATAGACCAGCACTTTCAGTCTTTCTCACATTGAGTGTTGTATCCTACGGAAACTACTGGGCACCACATATATGTCTGTCTGCTTGTTAATGGAATTTGTGTTGTGTTCAGTTTTAATAGCTGCATGGAGTTCTGAATTCTCTTTTAAAGAAACTGGTGGGGGAAGAGGAGGGAACAATGAAGATGTAGTGTAGTACTTCTGCAGAGGGTTACATGGTGGTGTTTGATGCCATGAAAGAACTGGGCTTTGGCCTGACAGGTGTCTCTCAATCCACAAGAGCTGTTCTGGATCTCAGGGCCATCGTTTTGCTCACACATTAGGCACATGTCCAAAAATTCCCACAGTACCAGTGAATTTTCATGTGCTGTTGATGGTTCACAGAAACTTAATTTTCATAATGGCTTTTAAGGGCTTTTCATACATATTTACTGCAGGCTGGTCACTGGATAGGCTTTTCTCTGTCTTTGGGAGGCCACCTGTCCTGGTGGGAGGGATTGTGTGACGGGCCTGCTGTAGCCATGCAGTGTGTCTGTCCCACAAGTACCAAACCTGGGGCAAGTGCCCAGGTTACCCAGCAGGGCAGTGACCAAGCAGCTGCCCTCCTGGGAATGTGAGACATTACTAGTTGTCCTGAGAAAAGTGGACTTTGCTGGTGTCCTGGGCCTGGGCAGTGTTGTGCTTCTGAGAGAGCTGCACAACTGAACCTGTGTGGGCTGTGAGGGACTGGGAGAGAGACAATAGCAGAAATTGGGCTGCTGGGTTATATAACCACACGCTGAATCCTGTTCTGTTGGTGTGCCCAGATCCTGTCTGGTGAATGCTCTGGGTGTGGGGTGCAGACTGAATTGGGTGTCCTGGTGGGATTCGTGCAGGTGGAGTGCGCTGCTATGAAATGCCATGTATTGATGGTCCCTAAATTGTGACATTTTTGTCTTCTGGTGGACCTTGTAATGGCATATGGCAATAGCGTTTACTTCCTTTGTGCTTCTGTGTTAGACGGAGTAATGGCTTCTGATGGGGGCAGTCTTCTTTCTTTTCAAGAAATCATATGCACATAAACGTGGCTGAAAATAAAAGTACAATAGCCACCGGTAAAAATCACCTTCAATAAAGAGGAGCAACCTGTTGTTCTTGGTATTTCCAACTCCGAAGCACCTCACAAGCACTTACAGCAGAAGACAATAACACACCTTGGGTAATACTTTGATTTGCCTTTTTGAAACTTGTTTCAAGTTCCAGAGATAAAAGTTAAGTCTTAAGCTTTAATTAAAAAAAACACAAACAACAAACCCCCTGAATTTTTTGGTACCTTTTGAAAAAGATAAGTTTCTAAATTATTTTCACTAGTGAAAACACTTCAAAAGTAGAGCTTGAATCTCAGTGTAGAGGAAGACACTTTAGAATGGCCTAATAATTCTGGTGTTTATTTTAAGAATGATACTGAACCCAGAGGCTTTACATAGCAAAGAGCTTGAACAGATGTCTGTTGTGTTTGAGCTATGGGAGTTGTAGGCCTTCTGGACAGAGCGTATGACTGCATTGTGCTCATGGTTATGGCTCCTCAGTCAAATAGCAGCAGTAGTTTCTCATGTCTGTAGACTAAATGTCTTCTTTTTGTTTGTAGATATGGCTCGTGGACAGCAGAAGATTCAGTCGCAGCAGAAAAATGCCAAAAAGCAAGCTGAGCAAAAAAAGAAACAAGGACATGATCAGAAGGCTGCAGCCAAGGCTGCCTTGATATATACCTGCACTGTCTGTAGGGTAAGAGGAACTGAAGTCAAAATAGTCTTGTAGTCTTCCTGCCTAGAACAGGATTTTTAGAAGATTTTATAGTGGAAACTAAAATACTTAAGTGGTTGTCTAGCTTGTCGCTATGAGAAGCGTTTGCATCTGTTATGTGACTTGCTTACAGATTACTCAGCTGTACTGGTAATTGAGATAGAAAATCTGAGAGGTCATGTTCAGGTTTGGTTTGGGTGGTTTATTTTGCCTTTTGTATTACAGTGGTCTGCATGTGCTGTTAGTATGAGACAGAACATGTAAAAAGTGTGTGGTCAGTTCTTGTTTAGTCTCCACATGGAAACATATTTTCATTGTGGTGGAATTGGTCTGTCTTGGAATCAGTGGTTATGGATGTTGCTGTAGAAAGGAGAAGCAGTGGTGCCAAAAGCTTTAATGTAAGCTTGATACACACTAACTTTTGCTAGAACAAATTACTTGACAAAAAAACCAGAAATTTGAGTACTAATCAGGTTGTACTTTTCCTTCTGGCTGGTTTTCCTAAACGCTTCTTTTGGAGCTGAAGGATAAACTTGCCATTTTCACTTCAATGGTCTGTCTCACAACACATCTGCCACTTCAAATGTCTTAAATAAGATTCCAAATTGAGGGTTGCTTACTCAAGTACTCATAACCAGCTCCTCTGGTTGCGAAATCAGGCTGAAGTATCAGTCACTTCGGGCAGTTGATGCCCGCAACTGTGTTGTAGCCAAGGTCTGAGATAGCTAGTGCCAAGCAGGGACTCAGTTCATGCCATGTAACTTCTTGGCCTATTGGTAAACTAAAGAAATAGCTTTCATAGAGATTTTATTCTGAAAATTATAAATTTTTATCTTTTAAGGTGTTGAAAAAGAAGATGGTGAGGAGGTAGGTTTTCCAACAAACCAGCCTGTGAAGTGCAAGATGTGCAGGGAGATACCTAGCCAAAATAATACCATTGATGGGCATGCCAAAGCAAGTGTGACAGTAGTGCTTAAAAGCACCTCTGAAGATAGGCAGTTAAGTACTCCATCTTACCCTGCAGCTAAATTAGTGGTGCTTCTGTCACTGCAGCAGTGGCATCAAGGAAGTAGTTGGCTTCTGGGGAAAGAAAATAAAATATAGTGGGGATTAGGTTTTGTAGTATTATTTAACTCTTGTACTGTGCATAAAGTTTAATGTCTCTCTTTAATCAGACTCAAATGCCGGATCCCAAGACCTTCAAACAGCACTTTGAAAGCAAGCATCCTAAGACTCCACTTCCTCCAGAATTGGCTGATGTTCAGGCATAAAGTTGTCTACAGGTCATTACCTTAATTTTTAATTGATTGTCTGAGAAAGGTGTATTATAAATTGTTTTTTTTACCACCAGCAACTGGGACTTAAAACTTGCTTCAGTTCTTCTAATATGAAAACTACTGTAGGTTAAAGTTATACTCCTGAACTTTTAAAAGTAAGAGAAATAGACAAGCTAGTTCTCATATGGGTGAAATGGCTGTGGCATTTTGCTGTGCCCGGAGGTTGTTTTAAAAGGGATTCATGTTATTTCAAATGGTCATTCTTAGTGGGAATACTTCATTATTTAGTTCTTGCTTTGAAACATTAGTTTTGCTTGAACAAAATACATAAGTACAATCTGTCTGTTACTACAAAACGTATAATGTAAACAGTTATTTAGTATATTTCCAACAACTGAGCTTTTTTGTTCCTGGAGCTATGCAAGTGAATGCAGCAAACTCAGAATTTCTGTGTTAACTGTAGAAGAGATTTCCCAGTAGCCAGTTGTTAGGCTGCAACTGAAAGTGGTTATAATGAAAGGCTGAAATAAGGTAAAAAGCAGTAGTATGGTATTTCATTCATGCAGAGGTAAGCAGCATTGTGTAATGGTTCAGCTTAACCGAGTTGTTCTTATTTTTTATAGGTGAAGTCATGACACCTATTGACTCTTCTACTGTCAGACCTTACATAACAAACCTGCAGCTGCTTTTCTAAAACTGTTGATCAGCAAAAATGAAGGGGCTACAGAAACATTCATATTTTTATGCTGTTCCCTCTTGGGCTTCATGCAAAGACAATTCTGTGTAAATGTACAGTTGTGCCCTATTTGGAAATCCTAAAAAAAATCAGTCCATACTTGTTATAAAAAATTTTTTACAATTGTAATTATATTGATGTTCATATTGTGTAAAATAACTCACTTAATAAAGTAGTACTTTGATTTTACAATATCACAGATTAACTCCTTGTAGAAATTCTGTTTCACCTTTCTGCATTATCTGCCTTATAAAATAATAAAAAAGACAAAAGTGGAATTTCCCCCATCCTGCCAGAACATGAGCAGTATCATTCCACTGCAAGTAATGTACATTACAGTAAATTAATCTTAAAGGAGAGAGGGGAGCTGCTCAGATCTACTGGCTGGTGTGCTGCCTGCTTGAGCCCAGCCACTAGTGGTCAAGCTGATGGCTCAAGGAGCAGCACACCCCTGAGCAGCTGCATGAGAAGCATGAGACTTCCTCCCTCATTTTTGTCCTTTGTGCTGGAGTCTTAAGTACTGCAAGCCATTTCAAATGGGATTCCTTTACTGTGAGGGATCATGTTCCTTGAAGTCATGCACTGGAGGAGCTTTGGTTATGCTTGTTATCCTTTCTATTTAGGTAGATGGCTGAGGAAGCTTGAGAGGCGGCAGGATTGAAATGCTGGCTTGAAAAATGCTTGCCAAATACTAGGTTAAAGCAACTCTGCTCTTAGTTGAAAACTGGATTTGAAAATATTTTTAGTGATATTTTGAGCATTAAGCCACACATGTTCCCCCTCAAATGTGTCTGGTTATTTCTCTCTTGAAGGAATACATAAAATAGCCAGCCATTAATAACCTTCCTTCACAACCAGCTTAAAATAAACCTATTGGAAAAGAGCCAAAGTAACTAAAACAATATGGCTACTTAAAGAAATCAGATGAGATTTAAGTTGCAATGACAAGAAAAAGCTGAATAATAACTCTGGCCAAGACCATTTGAGCAGATAAACATAATTACCCCTAAAGTGTTCTGGGCTGTGTTCTAATCCCAGATGTACAGCACAAATAGTGGAGAAACGTCAGAGTTGTGCTGGAAGGTCCATTATACAAAATCCCATCTTGAGCATTTTGGAGGGGGCTTAAGAGCTTTAGTTTTGACCCTGCAGTAAGAAGCAGTACTAGAATTGCTGTGATGTGCAGAGTGTACAACGGATGTAAAAATTCTGGCAGTCCAAGTAACCCTTGCTATGCAGCAGGACTATACACCTGACCTTCAAATGGCTTCCTAAAATCTAGGACCATAGTCTCAAAGACTCATTCACTTAAAAGGATGCACTTGGTATTTTATTATATAAAGTCAAAACCTTTGTCTTTGTCCACTCATTTGCTCTTTATTGAATTACTTCTGTGAGACTAGCTTTCTGTCCTCTTTGCTGTGACAGTATCTCTGTAAATACTTACTTTGGCATAAAGTTTCTCTGTATTATAGTCACTCTGGGATAACCTGTATACCACTTAACTTTTATAGTTAATGTTATTCTCCTCGGCGTAATCCACTACTGCACTTGTACACCTGACATCAGAATGTAACAATTCATTTATTTTTCTTTAATGTTATCAATACCATACATCCTGGCAAACTGGCTCCACAAGGCAAGAAATCTGCTTTCAACCTTTGTGCTGTATGGGGGGGAGAGATACTTCAATGTTCTAATGCTGTAGTTTGTCTAAAAATACGCTGAGTAGAAATGGAAAAGGTGTTTCTTAACGCTGACTGGTATTTGATAATCTGGTTTTACTCTGGAAAATGTTGGGGGATGTATCCCTAAAGCTCGGGCCTGAGGTGAAGTAAATGTTCTATTCCTTCAATTCAGATTGTGTAGCATTAAATAAAAGACTTGTTTCATAAACAATCTCTGTTAATGAGCACTGAAGAGCTGGAAAGCTGCATCATTAGTGGGATGGTTACCTTCAGTTAGAATTGTGTTTTCAAAACTCTTATGATGCTCAAGTTGAAAATACCCTATGAAATGATGAGGTTTGTGTGTCGGAAGGCAAGGATGATCCTCAGTTCAGTAAGATCCCCAGCTATAATAATTGCCATCTTAATTATAGAAGTAAGTGAAAGCTGTGACTGAATTATTATAAGGGCTGTACAAAATGTGGCAATAGTGCTCAGTCAGAATATCTGCAATTCTTGTACATAAAAGAACAGAGGAAGGACTAGTTCTCCATCATCTCTTCCTGATCTGAAAGACAGCATACCATAGTACCTGGCTAAAGACACAGTTGTGCATTATAATGTGTCTGATTAAAGAGAATTAAAAATAGAAACAAAATGTCATATTTCCTGCCTGTTTTAAAATCAAGTATTGCTGCACTTAGAAAATTAATTTCCTGACTCTGGACAGCCATGTAACTTAAAGCTGTCTAACTACAAGAAAGAAAAATAGGCATGGAAAGTTTCCTGTATTCTCTTAAGAAAAATTCATTTCTGTGCAGGGTCAGCATTCAGGTGAAGGGCTCCTACTTTGTCAGCATGGACATCGTCTGTCATGGATACTTGTGGAGCAATTTAAGAGGGGTTTTGCATTTTCAGAAGCCTTCATCTTCTGGGACTCTCTTTAAGCAGCATTTGAAATTTCTTTTTAAATGATGCTTAAAATACTCTGAAAAAAACTCCCAGAGAGTAAAAAGTTAGCAGGTGTGGTTATGATGAGGCCATCATCATGGGGACTACTGAGTAACCAAGAACAATTTTGCAAGTTTTGTTACTCAGGCTTATTTCTGTGCCTCTGCTTTACCTATCTAAGGGGTTTCTGGTTTCTCGTTGTCAAAAAGCTGTGTGAAAAATCTAAGATAGAAGTTGAAGACAGTTGCTGTGTAGCCTTAGGGAAATACTTTATGCAGTGCTCTTGAAACATCCCTGGACACCATCCCTTTTGGTTATTTGCTGAAATCACTTCAACTCAAGTAAGTAAAACTAATGATGACAGGCTGTTTGCAAACCACATAGTAATGAAGGAATTTGTGGCATTTCTGTAAACTATACTGGTTTAGTTTCCCATCATGATAAGAAGAGCTAATAGGTGGAATATCTTTTATCATAGGTACTGATAGGCTTTCCCATTTTCACAGAAACGAGTTGGGAATTACTGGGCTGTAGTAGAAGCGTGATCTTCCAGGGTCTGACAAGTAAATTTGATTGGTCCTATAGGATGCACAAGAAAAGTGAAGGTCAGTTTGTGTTTCTGTCTATCCAGACACCTGCTGTGTGTAATTTGGGGTCCTTTGATTTGCCTGTTTAGAACCTTAAAGGTTTTGGAGGGGACTTTGAATGCAGTTCCAAATCTCGCTTTGCACTGGTATTCAGTGTGTGATTTTACATATTCTGTAGCATCATCGGTGATTTTGCTCTAGACCAGACAGTGGGAGGGTGTCAAGTACTGTCTAGAATTCTTCTGTACATTTCTAAAATTATTTTGGAATCTTTTAATACATTGTCTATTGTGTTACAAGTCTTGTATAGATCAGGCACAGCAGAGAACCCCTGAGGGAGTTGCATTATCTTGGAAGCTTTCAAAGAAAGTAGATTAGGTTGTATGTATGTTTTATAATTCTCTTACGTAGCTTTTCGCTGTGGGGTTCCTGGGAAAGGAGGAATCTATAGTTGTCCCAACATAGTTCTAGCTGTTCAAGCTGTGTCTCAGCTTTTTCAGGAAATATGGCACAGCTTTCCTCTGAGAAACACTGTCCATTAAATATATCAAGCCAAGGTCCATGCAGCACTTTGATGGCATGGCAAACGTATTTTTGTGTGCCTTCTTTGTAGCTGTGACAAAATCAGTGTGCAAAACGTAACTGAAGGCTGAAGCTCTTTCAGAGGACTATGGATTAAGGGAAATCTCAGGAATTTATCTAGTCCATCTGCCTACTCTGAGATTGGATAAAATTTGCCAAGATGAACTACCAAGTGTTTCTCTAACTCTTAAAAAGCTTCCAGTGGAAGGGATCCCATGACCCCAGACATTGTTAGCAGCATGTATCACTGCTGAACCATACAAGTGGACAGTTATCACAGCAAGAGTTTATCACTGCCAGTTAAGTCAATTGCTTACTGTTCTTATTGGCAAGAGATGTGATGAATAGTGCCTTTATTTGAACATTGCTACTGTGTTCTCCTAGTCTTCAGAGTAAACCCAGTTAATTGAATCACTCTTCATAGGTCACATTTTCTAAGTCTGGCAGTTGTTGGTGCTCTGGATCCTCTACAGTTTGTGCTCTTAAATCATATGAGTGCTTGCTTACATCATATGGTCCCAAATACGAGTGCTGTGCAAAGTGCTGGCTGAGGCTGGTGCAGAGTAGCTGGAACAGCTAAGGTCTGGCACTTGCACACACTGGAATTATATTAGGCTATCTGCAACAACAACACTGATTCATTTTGGTGCCACTAATCATTTCCACTTTGTGCCTCTCCTTAGTGTCCACATACCTGTTTCTCAGGGATCTCAGACCAAAATGTTTGCAGTTCATCCAGGTGTGGTATGAGGGATATTGCAGACGTCCTCTTTTACTCTTTAGTCTGTGTTGTTCATGATCACACTGATGGGATACATTGCAGGCAAAGCCTTGCAGGACCTCGCTCGAGTATCTTGCTAGACTCCAGTAAGCCTTTGCTAAATGCTTCTTGAGAGCACTTTGTACTGCTGTGATTTTCTTTGTGGTCTGTATGGATTGGAGCCCTGCACCTGTGAGGACTTTGCAGACTGAAGATGTCAAAGGCATTTACAAAGTGTGTGTGCCTGTGGCCACCAGGCCAGTTTTCACAAAGAAATGGAGGGTAGTGAGGTATGGCATAGTTTGTTCCTGACAAATCCATATTGTCTGACTGTTGCTTGGTTACTTTTTCATATGTATTTACAAAGGGAATTTTATAAAAATTATCCTAGCCCTTTTCCAGGTTTAGGTTGACTGATTCTCTTCGGCTCTTTCCTGTGCTCTGTGAGTTCTCAGAGAGCAACACTCGTGGTCCCTAGTGACATGGCTGATTGCTGGAGCATCCTAGGATAAGAATTATTAGCTGTTGCCAACTTGAATTCCATCAAAGTCTTCTGACCACTTTAGCTTACTCTTTCAGCTTCTTAACATGGTTTGTTAACTTTTGAGTGAAGTCAAAAATGCTGCTTGTTACTTATTTGTACATCTTATCTTTCAATTTCTTTCCTTCTTTATCAGGTAATGGGTCTATACTTAAACTTTCTCTTTCCTTAGATATTTGTAGTATTTGTATCTGCCTTTTAAAACTTCAGCTGTATTTTTGGACTTTGAAAATGAAAGTATTACTGTATTGACTTTTCAGTCATATAAAACCCAGTCTTTTGTCTGTCTCTCAGGATCCGCACTCATATTTGCAGCCACTGTGGTGAACTCTTTGAAATAATTTTTTTTTGCATGGTTTGCCCAGTGTCGAGCTACCAGAAGCTTTATATACTCCATCCTGATCCGTTCAAGGCCTCAAGCATGCAAAACCGTTCTCATTAAAGTTTGAGCTCTGCTGAGTATTTACTTACCTACAGGCTAGCAAAGAGAAAGATCAGGCTGGCCCGACAAATCTCAATGTGCAATAGTTTTAAACATTGGATATAAAACTGCAGAGCACTAAGTAGACTAAATGTTTCAGTGACTTTTCTTCAGACATCATTCTAGCCATCTCTTCCTCTGGTTTTCAAGACTGTCCCTATACTTTAATCATTGCTGGCTATCTTTTCCATATGGATGCCAAGGTAATCCAACTCCTCACAAGAGCACATCATGTCTGTCTCTTTACCCTTAGTTTACCGATAGAAATGTGCAAGCTGCTTCTGTGTCTTTTTCAGGGCTTTGCAAATTAAAGTATGCCTGGACAACAAATCCATGTTAATTGTCCAGCATACTTGTAGACCATCAGGATAGGCCTTAATTTTTAATTAATTAATTAATTTTAATTCCTTTTTAAATTTAATTATATTCCTGATATGCCTTCAAATTTCAGTGGCCATTTCCTACTGATAGTTTTTACTTTCTTTTGGTACACATTTTCTTTAGCTGTTGATAATCACTGCATATTTTTCTATAAAATGGTTGCTTTATTTACTTATTTCCTGTGAACATTTGTGGATCCTTTGAAGAGGGAAAACCAAGTCTTTCCAACCAGAAGAATAATAAAAGAATGATGTCTTCTTGAAAAAAAAACTACAAAAAGTTTAAAACGTTTGATTGTGTCCTCATGGTGTTCAGAATTAGTCTTATGGTCATTACTCACTTTTGTTACAGTAATGCTTAATGCAGTTATATTTTCTGTTGTTGGAGACACAGCTTGGATTTTATGTCACAATGGGCTGTGTGCAGTAAGGGAACTGATCAGGATGACAATGAAGCTTCTTTTTCTTTCCACACAAACTGAGGGGAAAAGAATTTTTATTTGTGACTGGTTTTCTCTTGGTGCATTTTTATTTAGAAAGTAAATTTAGATTCCTTATGATTTTACAAAGAATTGCTTAACCCTAGGAGATTTTCTAAGGGAGATCTGCTGCTGTTGGCTCTTATCAGATCAGTGCTAGAAGAGAATATTCTTCTTACAGAGGTCTAAGAAATAGTGTTTATTAAAGATCATGTCAAGTAAGGTTAAGAAATAGTAAACAGCTGCTTTTTGCTGCTGCAGTAAATCATTCAAAGAATTTGCTGTTATGCGTCTGAAAACAAGAGCTGTTAGGCAGCTGAAAGAATGTGACACTGTTTGCACCACAGCCACCAATAGCAAAGGAGGACAACTTCTCAGCTTCTGGGCTGACTTCTAAATGGACAAAGCCTGCCTGTATTTTTCTCAGACAATAATTGAATTCTACATCACTGAAGTCAGTAGGAACTTAATTTTGTCATGTGCTAAATACTCACATGCATGTGCAGAAAGCTGCTAGCTTGAACACCTTTGTAAAATCTGTGCCACGTATGGTACTAAAATCAGTGTAACTGATGTCTGTATATCTGAGGACAATTTATGTGTGGCTGGAAGATGCAGTAGTCTGTCTAGAACACACATACTGTGCTGTACCAAGACAGACTTTACAAATTCTAATTGATAAAGTCAAAAGATGTTTTTGGGCTACAGTTAACGTCAGTCCTCAAAATTTCTCCTGTTCCTTTATCATAAACCTTTTGATTGGAAACTGTGTGGGCAATATGACCTCAGAGAGATTACTGCCCTACGGACAGAGATTTGGATACCACTCTCTTAGACACTTCTGAAATTAATTGTCTCTCTCGCTTGCTCTTTGACTCTAGCCACTTTTTCAGGACCCAGCTCACTGTGTTGTGCCCCTCTTCCCCACTTGCAGTGGGTGAATAAGTGGGAGCACAATAATACAAGAGTAAAATTGTCCTGTGCTAATACTAAGTGCTAATACTGCCTTGACTTGCTGTTTTTAGTCAGTGGTGGCCAGACTTTGCCTTTCACTCCCTTCAAAGGGACAGAAGCAACCTAGCATCTGCAGAGATGCTTGCTGAGGGCTCATGGAGCCACACAAGCAGAGTAAGTTTGAGGAGTGAGCAGTCAGCCTGTGGAAGAGTCTGGCAAACTGAGGTGCCCGTGTGGGGAAGCTTGTGTTTGGGAGCAGGGAAGCAGCAGGGAGTCTGCATTTCTGGAGGAGCTCAGCAAAGACAAACACTTTTCCTTGACAACTGCCCTGCATGAGGAAAGGAGGAGAGGCAGTGGCAGGATCCCAGTTAGACTATAAGAAAGTTCAGTCTGCATTTGCTTACATGAAAGGTTCGCTTTTGAGCACTTGAGGCTGGCTCACAGACTGATTGATTGCTAATGATGGTTAGGGTCCATTTAAAGGCAATAAACTAACAATGTCTTGATGAAAATGTGCTTTATATGGCACCCATGACAGATATTTTGCAAGTACTGGCACACCATCCCTCTAAATAATGTTGTAATGAACGTGCTAAGTGCTTGAGTGTTTGGGGATTTTTTTCTCCTTCATCCTTCCTTGTTGTGGGTGTGTCTATACCAGGCCTCCTTGTGCTGCACTCATCCTTACCCAGATATTCATCTCTTCAGGTACAATTGAACAGGCTTGTATATAATTGGTGTCTCAGAAAGAGAAAAACTGTATGGAAACTTAAACAAAACTGATGCTGAGACCTCATTGTCAGCAGTGAAGTTTATGAGCTGCTTTTGACCAGAATTTGACTCCCACAGATAACATGCTGTAGAGCTGGCAGGGAGGGAACAAGAAGTCCTTCCATTTCCAGGAAGTTCTGTGGGAGAAAATGAACAGGAAACTCCAATGAAAGCAGTTCTCATTCAAGAGAAGACTAGAACAGAGAAATGGAAACATCGAAAAGTTCCACCAAAAAAACAGTATTGTCAGTTATGAACTTCACAGCCAAAAAGTGCTGCTTTCCAGAGTTTT
Organism: Bombycilla garrulus; assembly: GCA_013400315.1. Lineage (NCBI taxonomy): Eukaryota > Metazoa > Chordata > Aves > Passeriformes > Bombycillidae > Bombycilla > Bombycilla garrulus. The sequence goes on along the minus strand of VXBU01001123.1, from coordinate 640,956 downwards.
CTTTGCAAGAGGCCCTGGCTCTTGGGCATATATAAGCTCTACTGAGAGCTCCTTGCCATTGTTGCTAAAACTGATTATGAGAGAAAGTGTTGAAATGTAATTCCTCAGGAAGGTTAGTTGTGCAGTTTCTTGAAACAAGTTAGTTGTTACTGTTCCCTTGGAGAGTGAATGGAAGCAGATTATAATGAAACAGATGGTTTAGAATTTAACTTAAAATCAAGATTCTTATTGAGACCAGTCTGTCTCAAGCCACTCTTCAGGGAAATTGGTATGCAGAAACATTAAACAAATAATCCCAGTAGTCACCCTTGGGTCAGTTTCTTAGTTAAAGATTTCAGAGTGCAAGATACATTGCGTATTATTTTGAGGAAGGCATCTCTTGTTTTTCTTATGCTATAGTAAATGCCACCTGTTTTAAAAGGTGGATCCCAATCTGTGGATTCATATTGTGTAGAAACAGTCCTTCTTTTAATTTAGCAAGACCTATTAAAAACATTTATAAACCTTTCCGACCACTGTTATTTTCTATTTTCTCCGTTCTTACAGCAGTGTTTTCTTTATCCCCATTTCCAGCCAGCTTTTTAGGAGAGCTGTGTTAAGGCTTTGTTCCCAAAAAACATGAGTGAGCTACAATTTTCACTCCCAATAACTCCTCAGTCTTCTCCTTTACTGTGGAGTGAATCACAGCCGCTGTCTCTGACATTTTCAAATTAATGTCTAACCAAAAGCTTTAGCTCTATACCCCTGAAAGAAAACTCTTAACCTCTTGCCCACAACTCTTCTACCCCTTAATCTTTTTTGCATTGCTCCAGCTATCATGTCCCTTTGGAGTGCCCTATTAAAAACGGTTTGGTTTGAGTCCCCATCGGGGGATCTCTATATGAGTTCCCTCTGTATGAGTTAGAAGTCTTGCCGACTCTTCTGCCTTCCTTAATCCGTGCTTTTTTCCAGGTCTTTGATATCTCCTCTGTGCAGCACCCCTCCCTCTAATGTCCAGCCTTCACATACACTGCCCGGCCCTGCTCATCTCCACACTCTTGGAGAGTGTCAGTGCAAAGAGCTGCCCAAAAGATCATTGTCCTCATCTGTTGTTTCCTGTATTCCCCTCTCTTCACTCTCAACCTCCCTTTTTTCCTTCAAAACCCTGCTTTGCCAGGAAGCATCCCAGAAGCTGGGAGCAGCTGTCAGGCTATTCCTGTTATCTTCCCAGTCTCTCTCCTATTTCCTAGCATCTTCCCAGCTGTTTTTGCAGTATCCACCAGTGGGCTCTCAAATAGCACTCAGCACAGTGGTCTCCAGCTCCGTGGCCAGAATCCCCAAATTCTCACTGGTCACAGCCACACCATCCTGTTTCTCAGGTCACATTAAAAAGTCTTTCCGCTGCAGAACAGGTACAGAAGTTGTTGCAGCTGATAGGTGTGAAACAACTCTTTCTGCTTCTCTCCGTGTTCCTCACTGGATAAACAGTTTGTGAGCAGCAGAAGGGCTCTCTTGCTCCTTCTTCACTGAGTTAATTGTTTACTCCACAAGGTCTTTGCTTTCCAGACTATATATTTTTAAATTCGGATTTACTGCCTTGGCCCTTAGCATTCAAATTTATCTACATTTTGTAAGACCACTTTTCTCTCTGCCATGCTGCCCTCTCCTTTTCAGCCCTTCATCACATTTGTGACCATATTTAGTGACAGAGAACTGGCAAGTCAGAGACACCAGGGCAGGACAGAGAACAGGGTTGCACATCCACTGCCATCCCCACACGATGCCCTCTGTTCACTGCTTGCTGTGCAGTCATCAGTACAGCAGTTGACAGGTAGGTATTTTATTGCCATATGCAGCTGGTGAAGAGTTAACCCAGAGAGGAGGGTTCGTGCTCCTCCCAAACCCTGCTCTCCCTCCATTTAAAACCACTGTGAACCTAAGCAGCCCTTGTTCTGAAGTGAGCAACCAGACAGCTCCTTAAAAACCTTGGGTGTGTTTCACACTGTGTATTTAATGTAATGAGTTCCCAGGTCAAGGCTTACCACTCTGGCTTTACCCGCAGTGAACCCTGAACAGACAACACCTTGCAGATGGGCTTTGCTGAATTTCCAGCATCTCCTGCCCAACCTGCTTACTTCTTCCTCTTTCTTGTGCTTCATAAACTCATTTATTTTTAATTTAGTGTCCTTCTGTCTGGAGGCACCTGTCTTGTGTGAGAGGAAATGAATCCCCACCTGTCCTCCTCATCATCACAGTGCACAAGTGAGAGTGGGCAGTATAAAATCCACGTGAGGGATCCCACCTACACAGCTCAAGTGCTGAATAAATCCTAGGAGCAGGACTTGGCTGAATCCAGCCCTTACTTTCTGGATGTTGGGGCAAGAACTGGTCTTTGTTTTGCAGCCATTACTTTTCCCTTTAGCATTCTCTCAGGATCATTAATATGCCTTAGTTATCTCTAACTGTTACCTAAAGTGCAGTTTGTATGTGGGTTCTGCTGTATCCTGTATTTTCCAAAGCATCATTACTTTCTGGGCACAAGCAGCCAGGTGCTGGATTTGCTCAACTTGACTGTGGCTCTGCATGAATATAATTCACGTATGTCTTGATAAGGGCCTATCAGTTGACAAAAACATGTTTTGGATGCTGATTCAGTTGCAGGAATAGCTCAAAATTTGTAATTGTCTTTGTAGGTGCCATCTCTTCATGTATATACATTTTCCCTTAAAACAAAAACAAAAGCAAAAAAACCCAGCTGTTTATAATCACAATTTATAAAGCTGTATTTTCAGTCTTAATGTCTTGCCATTTCAGACAGATCTGCAGGAGTAATTCTTCAAGCAGCTACCAGGATATTCCCATCCATGGTGATTTAAAATTAGTCAAATAATAACCCCTTCAGTAATTAAAACACCCAAAAAATCATAACAAAAAGCTTCCCATTTAAGTTTGTGTTAAACCAATTCATTGGATGACACGATTAAAATTTTGGGGCCAAATCCTGCTTGTCGTCTTCATGTAAGTGCTGCTTTTGAGAGCAAAGTGATGAGTGAGAACAGCATTTAGTCCATACATTAATAATGTATATCCTTTGACTGACAGGGAATGGGCTGGCAGAACAAATGAAAGCACCCTAGGGTAAGAGGAAGAAAGCCTCAGTTTGTTGCTGCAAGCTGCACAGGAATAAAAGTACGTTTTGTTCCACTATTAAATAAGGAGACTGGGGATATAATACTGTCTCTTCTGCAGCACTTCCATTTTCTGCTCTTGGCAAAGAGGATAAAACTGTCCACAGCTGTAATTGTTCCATCCAGCACTCACATGCCTGGGAGAATTAATCGTGGTCTGCAAAATCTGCTCCTCTTAACTGGGAGCAGCACACCCGTGTACAGCCAGCATCTCCTGGCCTGTGGGTCTGAGCCACCACGCACTGCCTGCTTTGGGTCCTGCCGCCTGCACGCTGGGCTAGCTCGGGCTGGACACCCAGAGCCTCCCTTTTCCACCTGGCTTTGTCTGGTCAGAAAGGCGTTGCTGTCTTTCCTTTAATTCAGCTGGTTGGAAATGGAGACGAGAGTCGCAATCGTTCATGAGCAGCCCCAAACCCTGCGGCTGCAGCGAGGGAAGGATGCACTGGGTGGTGCCTCCAGCTGGTGGCACAGGGCTCCCGCTGCCCACCAGCAGCCAGAGCCAGTCTTCCAGGATTTTTCTGCCTCAGGGGGTGTCATGTTCATTTGAGTTGGATTTACTGATTACCTTTGTTTGCAGGTTGTTGTTTTTTATTTGCAAGAGGAATTCTACATAGACATTAATACTAAGAGAAACAGAGCAAATTCCAAGAACAAATTACCTCAGATTTTGCACAGTGTAATAACGCTGCACTTCTACCATCTTTCCAGACATTCAGTAGTGATTGTTATAGTTTGAATTATTTTATAATGTTCTTGTCTAGCTTTTGCCGAAGCAACACTTCCCTGTTTGTTACTGGGCTGTTTCTCTGGATGATTTTTGTATTCAGATTGTACCTGGTATTTTTCATTCCTCCAGAGCAAAGCCAGAAAACTCCTGCATCAGTGCTGAAGGTAGCCAGGGAGGATGAGTCAGCTTTTCACTTCCAATCATAAAATTAAGACTCAGTAACCAATGGAGTCCTGCTAATCAGGGTAAGCACCTTGCCATTTCCTTAGTTTTGAGCACATAATTTCTACTGAGATACAATTATTACAAAAAAAAATAAAATTAAAAGAGGCATGTTTGGATGCTTCACCACCCAAAGGCAGGATGATGACCTTGCACCTGGGCATCCCTTCAGCAGAGCAGCTGAGCAGACCCCTGTGCAGCTGCATTTCTTCACCAGCTTGCCCCTACACATGGTCATTGCTGGGACACGTGCCCAAGGGCAGCTCATGGGAATGTCTGCAGCTGTCGAGCCTTGTGGATGGACTGGGCTTTCCACAACCAGGCAAGCCTGGTGTTGAGACCCAAGAGCACGAGGGAGGACAGCAGCTGTTCAAGACAGGGGTGTTGACTGCCTCACGTGACACAAGGATATCCTTGGAGTGAGGTGGGCACTGTGAGGGTTGTGAAAAATAGTAGCCCTGCTGGTTAGGCATGAATATGTAACATCATAAATTCCTTATAACACATAAAAAGAGCTACTAGGAAACAAAAAAAATGTGTAATAATCATGTGCACTAGTTTCCAAACTACTATTTGAAAGCTTTTTTCTTCAGTGGCCAATAAGCAAAGTGCCTGGATTGAGATCTTCCTTTGGTCAACGGGAGAAGACACATCCCTGAAAGGCACAGCTTCATACCCAAGGTAGGACTCAGGATGGGGGAAGATGTCTTCTCAAGGGACTTCACTGTTAGAAGAGATTTGACTTCTAGAATGTCAATGTGCCTGGGAGCAGTCCTGCTCCTGAAGTCTAAATGGCTTTAGAGCATGACCCAAACTCCCGGGTTTTGTGAATACATATACACTTTATTTTAAAAATACAGATAATTAAAAAAATATTTTTCTTGCTAAAGTTTCTTTTAAGACTTTTTAAATCCTTATCAGCTGTGTTGCTGAAGCTTCTCCAAAGCCAGCCAAGCTTTTGTTATGCAGAAGCGGGGGATATTGCAGCTCTGCAATCCCAGTGGCAGGCTGAAACCCAGGGCAGGTGGCACCAGCCACTGATCACCGAAGCATGCTCAGGACATCCTCAGGCCAGGGCTGCCTGCTGCTGGGATGTGAAATAATGTCAGGCCATGCAGCCCTGAGGTTTGGGGAGCCTGAGGTTGGCTGGCAGAAGATGGGAAATGGCAAAGAAAGCAGAGAGGGGATAAACCAGCAGCAAAAACTGGGACGGTAGGTGAGTATAGGGGGTGATTGACCTAGAAGAGAGTGAGGAAATGGAAACAGGTTGAATGACTAGAGACTGACATAAGTGTGGAGTTGAAGGAGGAAGTGGGGTGCTGCTGAGCTGGGAGCAGGGCTTGGCATCCCCCTGGGGATGTCCCCTCCCAAGCGCAACATGGAACCCAGGAGTCCTCTGCTGTGAGCAAGCCCTAGTGAAACTGGGTGCCCAGGGCAGGGCAGGGTGCCAGGACCGTGGACTGGGTGCTCTGAGCAGTGGCCCCGACCAGCATCGGAGGGCTTGCTGAGTTCATTGTTTGGTGGTGGAGGGGTTAAATCCACATACGAAACCCTGTGGGAAGGTAGCAATGCCAGACACCCACAGCTGGGAAATGCCACCTACACAAACCTAAATTCAGTCTCTGGAAAGCAGTTACTGAGATACTGTCTCTAACGGCAGCCCCGCAGGCATCCATCCCCGCAGCGCAGGGCCAGGCACACTCCCTGTTGCTCCCATGGCAAAAGGAGATGCAGCCCCCCCAAGGACATGTTATCTAGCTCAGGGAGAGAGGCACCCCCGTTCTTCTATCACTGCTTCGTTAGAACCTGATGTCAGTTTGAAGTGATGAAACTATCAGGGGTTGACATTCATTCATGTTGGATGTACTGCTCTCCTTTGTTTTCCCCAGGACACCCTCAGTTGCTGGTCCATCAACAGGGGAAGGCACAATCCCTCCATAGATGCTGGTGCTCATCCCTGTCCTGGTCCCTGGCTCAGCAGCAAAGCTCCTGCCAGCTTTAGGTGATGGATGGTACCTAATCTAGGTTTATGCCCATGGGGGATTTCAACCAGGGGAGTTCCTGAGCTGAAGACCCCATTTGTTAGTACCCATGTTACTATATAAGAATCGGGAAGGGCATGACCAGCAGATCACCAGTTTCCTCTCCAGCAGGCCTTTAGGTAGCTGACCCCTAGCAGTTGATCCTCAGAAGCTGTGTGTAAAACATTTTGTTCAAAGCAAAAGGCTGGTGTTAGTTTGTGGTGAGCTTCTTGCATTTCACTCCAAGGCAGAAAAAACAGACTTGGCCATAAGGTGTGACAAACCGCTGGAGTGTTTGAAAAATCAAATAAGAAGCTCCTAGAGAATTGTCAGATGCTTGAAAATGAGACTTGAGGTTTTATTTGGATATCTGAAGTAATGACTCAGTTCATAATTTCAGTGTAGCAGCCTCACTGCCTTGGCCTTGCGAAGTTTAGGTGCTCTCTCTGACAGTTAGAGGCAGCAAATAAGTGAGCTTGTGTCCTGTTCACTGGCAGACCAACACCAAAATACTAATGGTGAGACCAAGAGCTGGTTCCTGCTTCCACACTTCAGGATCTAGATGGGTGCTGCCAGGTTTTCCAAGCCCAAGGGTCAGAGGTGTAAATCTGACTGACTGTCCAGAGGCTGTAAACGAGGTCTGGCCTGTGTGACATGGTGCTTCTGGGGTGAGCCAGGGCCAGCACAGCCTGGCCAGGCACAGCTCTGAAATCAGGTGTCCTGTGACACCATCACCCATCCAGCACCAACCACTGCTCATGTGTGTGAGAGCTTGAACCTGGAGCTGGTGGACGCCTCCAGACTAAGAAGGACATGCTCCTCTCACTGGGTACACAGGGCTGGGCAGGAGAAGTGGATAGACCAGCTGGTCCTTCCAAACCAAAAGGAGAGTTTTGGCATCCTCTGGGAGATAGTAACAATCCAAAAAATTTGGCTTGACACTCCTTTCATTACAACTCTGCTCTTTTACCTAGCCAGAGGTGCAGGGGAGGCAATACTCTCTCCAAGGGCTCCTGTGGGCTGCACTGCTCCCCATCCACCTGAGACCTCCTGTGGGAGCAGCCTGTTTGCTGTGCATCAGAAGGGCTGGAAGTTGTGTCCATACATGGTGTGGGGAGCAGAGGGATGCTGTGCTCGTGGCTGATTCATAAGCTGGCTCAGCTGAGTTAGTTTGTTCCTCGTTTAATGTTAGATTTTAGGAATGCTGGATATATTAGATTCTCAGAAAATTAATGGTCAGAATGACACAAGATCTTTGTTCTTCTACTACAAATCAAAGCTAAATAAATAGAGAGTTTCTTTCTTGAACATTACAGCTTTAAGATTTGCCCAAATTCCCTGAATGTCGCCATGATGTAGTCAGTGGCACTGCTCTTGCTGGTGTACTGGCACCCTTTTTTCATCCTTTCTTCTTCCCAGCTCATTCCCTGCTGAGAAAACCCTCATGGCCCCACTCCCTTGAGAAAACTTCTCTTTGTGCCTATAACCTGTGTAAGATTTTCTGCTTTCCTCTCTCTCCTCTTTTCCTCACACAGCTCCTGGGCCAAGGATCCTTTCCAAGCTGCCCCAGACCTCTCCAGTACTATACTACCTTTCTTCCTTTCCCTCAGTGCCTTGGGTGCCCAGGAAATTCCCTTAATTAGGGCATGCCCAAATCCCTTCTTCTTTCTGAAAACCATGAAAGACCTCACCTACATAGCTAAAGCACAGAGCCAAATCCACAGGGCAAACCAACCACCCAGCCAGTGTGCTGCCAACCAGAGTCTGCAGTAAGAGCTGTCACATGGTGGCATGCTCTGGAGCTTGTGGAGTGCTTCTGCTGGAGCATTAGGTCAGGACCCCAAGATGCCAGTCTCCCTGCCCTGATGAACCACAGATGCTTCATGCAGAAAGAACAAAAACCCACTGAAATCCACCTTCCTTAGGTATTCCTGGGTCATGGTGAACCTGGTGTGGTACTGGCAGAGCAACCAGTAATAAATAGATAGTGCTGTATAAATAGCTACAAAAAAACAAGAAACCTCCAAAGTCACACAGTCAGTGTCAATCCTGCCTTGCAGCAGCCTGATAAGCAGTAAGGTATTCCAAGACACTGCCAGCTCTGTTTTCTGTGGTTTCCACTTGTCAGTCGCTCCTGTCTCATCTTCAGTCTGGGGCTCTGCCTGTGGCTGAGGCTCATCCTCCTGCATGACCAGTTCCTCAGAGAACAGCCCCTCTGGCTTAATGGGGCCAGGAGGTCCCATCCTGCTGGCAGCTCCTAAGGACAGTCTTGGGTCTGTTGCTGGCCTTCTGGGACACAAAGCCAAGCTCAGGGAATGTGCAGTATATTTTTCCTTGGTAAACATATTCCTGGGGAAAGTGGGGCAGCAGCAGTTTAGCACACACTCCCTTGACTTGGAGGAGGAAACACAGCTTCGGGTGAAAGGGCAGCATCGGCTCGTCACAGGCGAGGAGAGCGGCACCGGGCTGCTGCATAAACAGGTGCTGAGGCAGAGGCAGGGCCTCTCTCGCCTCTGCAGCGAGGCAAGGGGCTGTGATCCAGCCATTCCCTTGGCCAGCTGAGCCCCTGGGTTACTCAGAGCACAGTGGCCCCAGCCCCAAAGCCCCTGGACCCCTGTGGAGAGGCAGTGTGAGCCCACATTTGCACCAGGTAGTGACCAGCAGCAAGCTCCAGAAAGGCAGCTCTGTTCTCTTTGCATCCTGCACTCAGAGGAGCTGAAAACACTTCTGCACCATGTTTGACAGCTCGGGCATCACTTCTGAAGGCTGCCAAGCTGATAACAGCAGCAGAACCCAAATAACCCACGTTTGCTTAGCTGAGCTCCCACCCTAAGCGCTGCAGAGATGCTCACTGTTCTGACTCATGCAGTTTATCGCTGGGTCTCTCCTCAATCGCTCTATTTCTGCAGAGCAAGTACCTGTTCCCTTCACTCTCCCACCTCTTTTACCTACCATATCTAATCCATATTATTCTAACGAGATTATTGTCACGTTGTTAGAGGTCTCTGGTTTAAGAAGGCCTGTATATCTAGCCTTGTCCTACAGAAGCAGTTCTTTCTAACCTCGCTTACTGGAACTGTTTGTATAGCATATTCAGGATTCAGCAATATCAAGGTCTGTACAAATTTGTTTTGACATTGAGTTCTCATGGCAGTAAGTAGTTTAAAGAAACCAAGGGATTATGAAGTGGTCCCATGAGAGCAGAGGTAACTTGGCTTAGGCTGTTGCCATGACCTCTTGCAAAAAGCTGCCCAGAATATCTCTGCCAGCAAAGCACAAAGCTAGGAAACAGGGACTCCTCCAGACTGGCTTACCTGCCAGGTATCACCACCCCCCTTGCTGGCCACATCTCTGATAAGAAGATGCTTCTTCCCCACAAGACAGCTGAGTGATACGCAGGTTAAGGTGCTGGGACTGTTGTGTCTCTTGGAAATCAATAAGCTGAGTTTTATAACTCGTATTTACTAAGTGCCTTTACATAAGAAGGTGAGGTTGGTCACTCGGGGTTAGGCCAGCTGGGCGTGGGAGCTGCCTGCAGCAGAGCCCATGTGCTGATAGGAGCAGGGTGCACCCAGGAGGCTCTTGTCCCAGCACTCTTCTACCTTCCAGCCATTTTCAGGTGAATAAAACAAGCCACAGCTGGCTGACATAGTCTTTTTTTTTTAACCTCGTGCAAATTTCCCCTGAGCTGCGCTGTTGTTATTGTGCAAAAAATAGAGCAAGATATGTATTAACTCTCAAAGGAAGGGAACTAGAAAAGCAAGCAGGAGCAGGGCACCCTCATTAACTCCTTTGGCTGAAAGTAGGGCACTCACCTGCAGCGGCAGCAGCCTCTGCCTGGGCTGGGGGGGAACATGTGGGGGCCACTTACCCATCACCCATGGGCACTGGGTGGGCGAGAGGGGTTGAGGGTCATACTGAGGTATCAAGCCGTAGCCCTGCTGCACTCCCAAAACATGAGGGACCCTAAAGGGCCATGGCCTGGCTGACAATCCCACTGGGTGCCACAAAGAGCAAGTCCTGGGTCTTAGGTAGGGATGGCAGGGGTGGGTGTCAAAAACCATGCTATCACCCTGGTTCTGGAGCATGTGGTGTTTCCGTCAAGTGCTCAAATAACCTTTTCTTACAGCTGAGCAGGAGTCAGGGGTTTTCAGTGTGATGTGGCCTCTGTTCTGTGCAGCCCCTCTGTGTGAGTGTCCATGGTGAGGCAGCACTGAGGGTCCCTCACTCCCAGGCAGGATGAGCTGCAGCAGCCATTAACCAGCAACAGTGCTGCTGGCAAAGCAGGCTCTGCCCTGTACAGCATGGGGCATGTCTGCTGTTCCCTGATACACCTCCATCACCCCATGGCCACCTGCCCATTCCTTGTCCCTCCATAAAGCACAAGCCTGGGCTGAAACAAGGCCAGAGACTCAGCTGACTTGCTCTGACTTCCCTGTCTCCAATAGTCAGGTGTTACCAATATCCTAAGGGCCTCTTCTATCTCTGTTTCACATTGAGATTCAAGGACATGGTGCTGCTGGAGAGCTGCAGCCAGCACCTAAGCCAGCTCAGCTCAGAATCTGGAAATCAATATGGGTCAAATTTTGTTCAGGTGTCCATTAGTAATTGCTCTGTTGGATGCTGTGATAAAAATAAGGATGTGCACTCAGCTGGTGAATCCCTGCGTTGTTTTGTGCTGGTCTTCTGGGATCAGTTACTGGTGGCTGCATTTACTCTTTAGCCTAATAATGGCAAATGTTTAGCATATTTTATATATTCCAGCCTCAGCTTTCGACTTGCGTGACAGACAGGACTTCCCAGAGAAGCAGCCTTTGAGCAGCCCAGTGTGATGCATTGCTGCAGTCCAAGAGGAAACATAGAGCAGAATTGGAACAGCCAGAGAAGCCTTAACAGGAAAAATAATGAAGCTATAGCACAGTTTCTGGTTATTACACAAGCAATATTTGGCTTGGGTACTTGAGCTCTAATATCTACCTCTGTGAAAAAAAATTCACAGACATTTTATCATACATCGTAGCCCATCGTGAGTAAACCAGGAAAACTCTGCTGGGGCATCACAGGGGAGTGGAAAAGTGACTGTAAACCCAGCAGAAGGTAACTGAGCATCATCTCCTCATGTTCTGGTTTGCTCAGCCATCTCAGGGAAGAAGTAGTTCAAAGACTCAGGAAGGGCTTTAATTCCCTGCAGACGGGGGATTAGAGCCCAGGGATGCTCATCTCTGTTGAGTGGGGTGCAGGTCTCCAGCCATGGGCACTGCAGTAAGGGAGATGCAGGAGCAGGGTACACAGCCTGGAGACACCCTGGGAAGAAGCATGAAACCACTGCTCTGCTTTTGCATAGGATTTTACTGGCTATATGTATAAAAACATTTATTGGGAGTTTCGTTTGCTCTGGTAGGAGAGCATGATACCATGCTGGGACCCCTCAAAATTCATCCCTAGCTAAAATACTGGGAATTATTGCTACCACCTGCCATCCTCTAAGGTGAAAAGACAGCACTGCTGGCAGCAGGGCCATGAGCTGGCAGGAGCACAGGCTGGGTGGGGTTCATAGGTATTAGCCCCTGCCAAAAAACACAGCCCAAGAGCTTGCAGGGCTGGGGCTGCAGTGCCTGCACATGCTGGGGAAGCCATACATTTGTTTACTGCAAATGTCTCCATAGAAACTCCTTCTCCCGGGCTGAAGATGTGGATCCTGGAGCTGCAGTGGAGCGAGCTTTCTGCCCCCAGCACACCTCGAGCAGCCTTGGCAGGTTTCACGGCAGAATCATTTGGCAGGAAATAATTCAGACTAATGTATCCCCCTGTGCTCCTAAAATTGTATGGAATTTTAAATGCTGAATGAACTAAATCATTCTAAGTGTGCAGGCAATGTAATGGTGAAGAGAGGCAAAGTATGCCTGCCTGTTCCAATGCTTTGCAGCTATAATTCTTGAAACCATCTAGCTTCAAAACAGAGTGAGCTGAGAAGCAGAGAAACTGCGCCAACAAAGAACTGCTCCAGGCTCTAAAAAGGGACAGCAAACTGAGGACTTTCAAATGGCAGAAACAACTGGAATGGTTTAATTCCTACCCCTTCCTCAGACAAACACAGTGTCCCATGCTACCAGGAAGGTCCCAGTTGCAGACATGGGCATGATAAAAGTGCCTTGCCACTTCTTGGCCTATGATTAACCACACCATCAAGCAAGAGAACACATAAAGCAAAAGAAAACAGATGAAAATGAACAAGATGAAATGTATGAGATCAGGAAATTTGGTGAGCAAGGCGCAGGCTTGGGTGTCAGAGAGTGTTAGAGGCTGAAATGCCACAATGAGATCATGAGAGAGAAGAATACAAAAGCTGAGGGCAGGGGAAGGAGGCAGCCAGCATCCCAGGTAGTTAACAAGCATCAGGAGAAGGCACAGTCCAGTTCTTTTTTGGGCTAACTCCTTCAAAAAGAACAGAAAACACTTACAGCCCTGTTTCATGGCTTCTTCCTCCCAGGAGAAGGCCTGGGGACAGGCAGGGTCCCTGAGGTGAGGAGCAAAGTCAGGGAAGCACACCAGGGAACTCTTCCCTGGGTTACATGGCCAGGTGGCTGCTGCAGCACTGCCTTCACCCTCACCCTTCACAGGGCCTTGCATTTGGAAAACTGCTTTCCTGTTTTAGACCCTTGTATTTCACTGTCTGGAGAAACAAAATGAGGGAGCTTGTAATGCAATAGCCCCTAACAGAGCTGTGCTCTTACACCAGGCTGCACTGCATGATAGCTTTAAAGACGCTACCACGTGGCAGCCCCAAAGTAACCTTTTAATTCTGTCTCCCTCTGTTTAATTACTTTATATATATCTATATATATCTATATATATCTATATATATATATATCTGGATTGTATCTGCTCTGAAGTCTCAGTTGCCATCCTCCCCTCCTCCAGTCCTCCTGACCCCTCCCACCGCCCAGTGTTGTCTCCCCCTGAGCTGGGATTTCATTGTGCCATGCCTGCTTGAAGACCTCCCTGAGGAGCCAGAGCTGCCCAGCAGGAGAGATCACACAAACATAAATGCTCAGCTAAAAATAAAGCAACAAAAAATAATAATGTTAACAAGTTTTGGCCTCACACAAGTGCCCACTGTAGATCACAAGCTTGTCTTTACCACAGTTGGGAGCAGGAGCTGACCTTGGATGCAGGTCTTTCCCACTGAGCCTGACATGGCACTTGGCAGTTCCCAAGCCCTGTCCTTCCACCTCCAAGGCACAAATCCTGCCCCCAAGTCCCTGGGCTGGCTGCTGGCAAGCTGTGAGCAGGAGGGAAGGGAAGAGGGTGAGAGCCGGGGAGAGGCTGTCCTCTCCTTGCAGGCCCCAAAGCAGCTCCACCACCCTTGTTGCCACCCCCCACTCCCACCCAGAGTGTCACCTGTGCCCCAAATGCCCCTTGCCCAAGGGGACAGCAGACCCCCCGCACTACGTCCATGTGGAGATGCCAGGCACAGAGAGCTGAGGGGGAAGACAGCGAAAGTGACACATCCTCTGCCAATGTCAAGTCACTCCTTACCCTCTCCTGGTGCTGGAAGCATCACTGGCACAGCAGTGTGGCTGGGCCCTGCCACACCTCGGGCACCAGAGACAAAGGTGGACCTGCAGGTGCCACTGTGAGCAGCTCAGTGGGTGTAGTACAGTCAGTGGCACTCAGGCCCGGCCCCATGTCCCTGGAAGCTGCCAACCTAGGGCAAGGGAGATGAACGCGACTGCTTTTGTTTTGGTTTCTCATGGTTCCACTGCTTCACCCTGACCAACACGGGTGTACAGGATAGAAATTAAGCCCATCTGGGTGTTGTCTTTATCTGCTGTAGGTTTTGCACCACCAGGCTTTCCCAGGCTGGCCCAGGTAGTGGCCAAGTGTCAATCTCTGCACCCCCAGGAGGTGCCACACCTGCCCCGTGGTTCTCCCGCAGGTCTTGCAGAGCTGCCGCCAGCAACAGGTTTCCCCTTTTCATGAGCCACATGGATGCTGACAGCATCACACACACCCTGTATGACAAATAGATTATTTGTGGGCCCAGCCTCCCTCTCATCAGGTGCTAATGAGGTTTTTGTATACAGCCACAGTGCCTCGTGTGGCAGATGGCGCTGGGTTAGATTTGGATTATTCCTGTTCTGCTGGTTTATCTCTCCAATATGCTAACTCATGGGTAGTTTGGCTGTGCTTATTGCAGAAGCTGCATCAAGGGCGTTTTCAAAACACACCTGCCCAGGTGTTTGCTGGGAGTTGCAGCTTTGTCTAAAATGGAGAGCAAGGCCTTCTGGTAATGCTGAAAATAACTCTTCAGCTCAACTGCTACCTGGCTGTTGAGGCCCTTGGAAAATATTGATTTCCACTTCTGCTAAAATAAACAGGTTTTATTGTGATTTCCAGACAAGGAAATACAGTATCACGGATGGGCCACCAGCACTGTGCCCAGCTCTGGGGCTGAGTCAATCACCAGATGTCCATTCCCACTGCTGGCAAACACTGTATGGGCAGAGCACAGAACTGTAGGTCCCACAGAAACACACCATGATCTCTTGCTTTGAAGTTCAATACACATGCTAGGGAATTCTGACTCTTCTGTCTTCTGTTTTTAAAAAGAAAAGAAAACATAATTCTCTAGCAGTCTGCTTGAAGTGTGGCTGAACAATCCTTCAACACAACCTGGCTTTGCTGCCCGATAGAAAACACCCAGAGCACACCGGGCAGCTGACCTGTGGCTAGTCCTCAGTTGGCTTTGTCTTCCAATGCTGTGACACTAAAGCCTGGCACTGGAAAGCTGGGCACAAGGCTCTGGGCTGTGGCTGAGCCAAGGGCAGTGGGCAGGAGCCCCCAAGCCCCAGGCTGATGGGCAGGTTCCCCAAGCAACTGGCAAATTGCTGACATCTCGGGTCACGCCAACAGGCACTGTGCTGTCCCCTCGACTTCCCAGTGGCACATCCCCACATCACATTGGCTGCTTGCTCGTTTCTCAGCAGATTGATTATGCTGCTTGATGGATTCATAAATTCTTCTGTTAGAGTAATTTTTTTCTGTCTGCTACTGCTACTGACATGGAGAAGGGCTTAATCAGTCTCACAGACTTCACCTGTCCCATAGCTCCTGCACCATACAATTAATTTACACTTGAATTGTGCTAACCTCATAGGCATCAATCTTGTAAACAGCACGTAAACAGTATTTCCCCAATCTTGCAAACAATTAGGAATATTTGAACTATACACAATTTTTTCAGGGCCAATTAAAATTGTGCTGTAAACTGCTGGGTTCCCTCCAGGACCTGGGAACTCCTGTGGATGGCCCATACCTATCCTGCCATGAGGCTAGGTATTTGCTTTTTAATTTGCTTCCAGGTTGAATACTGATGGTTAATACACAAGAGGTTTAGCTCCTAAATGGTGCTATTCAAACAGGCAGTGTGATGTGCAAGACACAGGTGCAGGTTGTCAGGAATTGAAGTTCCTGCAAAAATGCTTTGAACAGGTCATTCCTCACTGTCCTGTTCCCCTACCTATCCCTCCAATAATGATTGTACAAATACTAACCCTGCTCTCCAGGCTCCTGCTCTGTGTCTCTCTGCTGAGCTCTGGCAAAAACAAAGGGCAGGACTTGTGCGTGTTGCTGGGAAGCTGGAGCTCCTGTTCCTTGAAATCCACACCACCAGATTCACCACAAACCATCATTACTCAGAGCTGCTGATGCTTGTGCTAGGTTTGGCATGGGGACCCAACCACCCAAAGCCTCAGGATCCCTGGTGATCTGCCAAGCCCATCCTCCCTCCTTTCCTGCATCCACCTCTCATCTGAAAGTCCCATTTGGCTCCTGCCACTGCAGCTCACAGTCTTTTCAGGATAAGCATCTATTCATTATCATTCATTCCAGGTTGCACACTCTGAGAGGGAGGACAAACAACTTCTGCATCAAGAGTTAGCTTGCAGCTGGGGTCACATGCCTTACAAGGCAACTTTTCTTCTGTAAAAGTAACCAGAAATTCATCTGAGAATGCTTGACCTTGATTGCATAAGTCACCTCCGCTTCAAAACCAAACAAATATGCCCATTTAAAAGGAAAAGTTTCCTAAAGACAGTTCTAAAGCAGTCTGTAGCTGGAATAAAGCAAGGTACCCATGCTCCCAGGGCCCTCAGAAGTCCCCCTGGTCACTCTGTTTGTGTTATAATCAGTCCACTCAAGTATAAGAAGTTTTGCAGGCTGAGTAACAAGATAACAGGTGCTCCTGATTGTGTGTGGAGGTGAACTTCAGATACATGCCACGCACTATCTCCATGGGAATTCTGCAGACTGCACAGCAGCAGCCTCTGCCTCCCGCACGAGAGTGCTTTCCCCAGTGCCTTCTGCTCCAGCACAGCCTCAGAGGCCAGGCAGGAGGGCACTGAACGGGCCTGAGGCTGACCATGCTTGCTCATACACCATGCCCTGAGGGAGTCCTAAGGTGCAGAGACATAAAGAGCTATTGTGAAAAGAATCTGCTGTCCCCAGACTTAATCAAAGCCAAACCTGATTCAAAGGGCTGCATTAGCCAGCCTGTTCAGATTAAATATATCCCATCACGCTGCAGGCTCCACAGGAAAAAGTCCAGCAGCAATTTTCTTTACTCCTACACAGGTAAAGTCAGAAGGACCTGCAATAAAAGCAGCTGATTTTCTCCAGTATAAGTAAAACCAGCCTGGTACACTCCCATAGCTTGAGCATTAGGTGGTATTTCAGTGTCCAGAGGTTTCTTGTGTTCATGGGGGAAAACAAGGTGCAGAGCTGGGCAGCTGTGGTGCAGCTGTGGCAGCAGCTACTAGCCCTGGCCATTGAAGGGCCCCCAGGACAGAGCTGCTTCCCTTGGCAGCACCGAGCAAGAGGCTCTGTGCCCCAGCTCCCCCAGACCACTGCTCCTGCCTGTGTTCACATCCTCTGCCTTGCTTCTCCAGCAGTGGTGTCTCCTGCTCCTCCAGTGGCATCCAACACCCTCCCCAACGTATGTGGAGAAATCCCATGACTCCATTTCTCCACATTAGTCTGCACGTTGAGAAAGGTCTTGATTATCATAGAATCATACAAGAAAATAGTTTGGGTTGGAAAGTCATCTAGTCTGAGCTCCTGCAATGAGCAGGGACATCTTGCTATATGATATTTTATTTTATTGCTGCCCATCATAGCTGAAGTCCTGTCCAACTGCTGGCTGCAACCCTGGCAGGGATGGCTGTAATGCAAACATAGGCCTAAAGCTGAAGTCCTTATCCAGGTGTAATTGATCCCAGCAGGAACTTTGCCCAAGCATCGATCAGGGTTTTCATTGTTCATTCCCAGTGAAGCTCTACTGGTATTTCACATAAGAATAAACCCAAATTGAGACCACATGTAAAACTCAATAGCTGAGACTGAAGAGCAAATAGAACTGGGAAGGGAAGTGCAAAAGAGGGCAGACAGCAATAAGTGCAGGCAGCTGTTGTCATGATGCATCCCACATGCCTGTAATGAGATGGCCTTCAGGTCATTTTCTATTCATGCTTTAGTACAACCTTGGAGACAAGACAAGGCTGACCTTGAGGAGATCTGGAGGAGGTTCATTTTTTATTCCTGATCTACCTGGGAACACCCACAAAATTTCTTCTTATTCACATTATGACAAATAACTTAATCCCAGTGTGGTTATGGAAAACTGTATCTCACCCTGTGGCAAGGCCAGGCTAACACAGTGTGCTACACAGCCTCTGGCTACTGAGCCAGACACCCCAGGATCCTGGAAAGCCACACTGTGGGAAGCTCACACCCAGTCTGGAGAGACATGGATCAGACTCTGGGATGGAACTTCCATAATTTCACTACTGCCAAGACTTTTGCTGCAAGTAGATTACTCGTGCTTGTGACTGACCACCATCCAGCAGCTCTGGAGCACTGTGAATGGGGACACAGGGCCATTAAAGTGAGGTTGCTAATTACAGCTGCTGGTTAATGACATGGCCTCTTGAGTTACCTACTTTAAACAACCACTGAGTGCAAAAATTACAGCTCTGGCTATGAGAGATCCACAAAGCCATGGGTATCTCCTGTGAGAATCAGCTGTGTAACTCAGAAAAGGTAATTTTAAAGCAGTACAGTCAATCCAGGAGACTTAGAGCTCTGTCATTTTAGGAACATCTTGTGAGATAGACCAGGCCACTCTGGGTGACCCGAGTGCTTTTCAAGACCTTCCACTTTCTCTTGAGACTCATTTAAACTAACAAAAATAGTATGGAAAAACACCTTATGGTTGCAAGGATACCTTTAGGAACAGTGTGAACAAACACAGGGCTGCACACATGGAGAATATTGGCTTGCATACCAGTGATCTGCCCAGTTCTCCTCATGCTGGTCAGCACTCTATCTCTGGTTAATTATTTTTCCACCCCATTAGCAAGTAAGGAGGACAAGTGTTTTGACCTTGCTGTAAGTGGTATTTTGTTTCTCTCTTACAGCTTGAGAGAGCTTGGGTCAGTCTGTTTCAAGTGTTGCCATCCAGGTCTGACCATGGCACTGGGGAACAGGATGCTGCTGGGTGGCATGAGTGGGAGCTGGTGCCCCAAAGCACAGCCCAGTGGCAACCGCAGAACACCCAGAGCTGGGGCTGCCCTGTGGTGTGACGGGAGCAGGGACCTGGCTCATGCAGACAGTCACGCTTCAGGCACTGGCTGGCAGCTGTGAGGAATAAAATCACAGAATTTTACAGTGAAAGCTCCTTTGCCGGTGCTCTCGGGAGCTGGGTTAGCAGTGCTACACACACACCTTACACCCACATACGTGTACTTACCACCAGCCGTCTCTTTTACAGTGTTACCCCACCTGTACACCTAGGAAGAACTGCATGGAACATGCACACCTGACCTCCAGGCAAGCTAACCTGAGCCTCCAAGGTGTTAACCATAGCTTGACAACTCTTTTGAGGTAAATTCCCTCCACAATTTCTCTATTGTCCCAATGGGTTTTGTTTTATTAAAAAAAAATAAAATAATGTTTTTCTTGTAAAACTGCAGATCTTGGATACAGGAACTCTGTGCTGATTTTCCTCGTTTGCCTTCTGCAACTTAATGCTTCCAGCTTTCACTCTCTCTTTTTGTTCCCCAGTGACTCATCTAGGCAGGTATTTTCTTACCATCCTATGCAGCCTCTTAAGAGACGATGTTCTTTCCAGGTATCAGCTGAAAAATGCAACTGCTCAGAATAGAGCAGAAATGGGAAGGCAATCTGTCAGTCTGGAATGAGTAATTCAGTTCTTTGCAAAGCAGGGATTGTTTTTGTTAAAGCAAAAAAGGGTGAAAAAATCTTAAAAGCAAGATACCTTCACAGCAAGCTTTACACTCCTGTATTTAATTCACTCCTCAGGTGGAGTCACAAGCAGCTCTTACTCTCCAGTACTCTGCAGTGGCAAAACAATAAGTAGCCATAACTCCTGTGTCATTCTGGCTACTTTAACATCTCAGGGATATGATTTTTAAAGAGATAGATTCTTCCTGGAAATGAAATAAAATAAATAAATAAAAAATTATTATAACACTTGAAATGCCATTTCCATGTAGTTAATACCACATATAAAGTCATTTCCTTAAGGAACCATGCAGATGAAGAGTACAACATTCTGCTTTACATGTAGTATTAAAAGAGGATCTCAAATGCTGTCTTCTGGTGTCCAGGTCTCAGCATGAGCACTGCCTGTCTGTGCCACCCACAGCACCAGCCACAGGAGGTCCCATGCAGACTTCATCCTGGTTTTGAAGGATTTTCTTCTGTAAAATGACATCATCCAAACGAATCAAATCCCAGTTATTTCATAGTACATAACATAACATAGTACAGGAATACCAGGCCAGCCCTGAGCCCAGATTTGCTTGTCTCTGATCAAACAGAAATAAAAATTTCTGCTAAGCAATGAGATTTTCTTGCATGGGCAAATTCTCATAGTGAGCAACCACTAGTGCTGAGGTCCCAGCCAAAGGCTTGAGCTCCCACATTTGATTTATGGCACATAAATTAAGATGGCTTATGTGATGAAAGCACTTGTATTATCTGTCCGTGCAGAGCTTTCTTGCTTTTTTAGTTCTTTATTATGGAGAGAGATTGTAAAGGCTCCCCGAGTGGAGAAATGAAATCTGTTTCCTGATGGCATTCAGAATGAAGATTTTCTCATAGTTTTTAAATTACAGTGTCCAAACCCTAAATTAAGACTGTCCATGGATGTTCCCAGTGTGGTATAGGAAGGCTCTGCAAAGGAGGTTATCCTGCCTCACCTTACTGTCTTGGTGGAGTTCAGCATGTTTTCTCTGGAAGTGCCTGACAGCTTGATCCAGTCCATCCAGTTGTGGTCTGTCTTAAATACCTGGCAAGTTTCCTGCCTCATTCACCATCCTAATGAACATCACACTTTCTGGGAAAAAATACTTCAGCTCTCTGAAGATGCAGGGGAGCCATGAAAAACTTGAATAAGACTCTTACATTCTTCAGAGCTCTGAAGAGAGGGAAGATTTCCAGCTCCCTGACTAGCAGCTCCCTTGCTGAGATGATATTTGGCACTTTCTCCTCCTCTTTCTGAGGAGAGGCAGCCAAGGAGGAACCAGCCGGCTTCTGCCCGTGCCCTGGAGATGTGTTCACACACTCACACTCATACAGATATGCACCCCTGCACACTCTGCCATGGCTCCCCTTCCCTCAGCTCCTCCTGGCCCCTTCCCTGTATGTGGCAAGGGAATAAAAGGAACAATTGTGGCTGCTGCAGCCAAAATAAGGCAAAAACATGGAGAAGGAAGGAGCAACAAGAACAGAGGCAACAAAGGCACAGCAAATCTATGAAATCAGGCCAGGTAAGGGGAAAGAATGGGGCTGATCTGGTCAGATTAAGTCCTTTGGCTCCCAGCAAAACAGCACAGCATGGCCTTGCCAGAGGCTCAGCAATCAGGCCAGAGGAAGATAAAAACCTTGCTCTGGAACGGTGTAGTTCTGATAGAGATGTCAGGTTTGCCATGCCCACAACCACCTCATATCCCATTTTTGGCCATGTTACCCCAAAGCCACCCCACCAGGGATGCTTTTTGTGCAGCTCCTTGTTGTCCAGCCCTGTGGTCACCTCCATGCCACAGCCGCAGCCTGCCGGGTGGCTGAGGCCCTGCTGGGTCAGTGTGGCTTCCAGGTTCCTGGTGGGTTTTGTTTATCAACCTGTCTGTAACTGCCTGTTCCCACCCAGATGGAGAAACAGTTGGCTTGCATAGACCGCATGCCCCAGCCAGCCTCAGGCTTTCTGCATGAGTGTGCTGCACCTGCCATGGGTTGTGGCAGCTATTTTGGGTCGGAAAGCAATCCACCTCCATTTCTTTCACAAGCAGGTCTAATCAAAGAACCACAAAAGACAAAGTTGGAAGGGACCGCAAGAGGTCTTTTGTCCACCTGCTCAAGCAGAACTGCCACCAAGTCTTAAGTCTTTACAGTCCCTTCCAATCCAAACCATTCTATCACTATTCAGGCAAGCAGTTCTTTCCCTGAAACCCTTGGTCTGACTACAACATCAAGTTATGTCTCTCAGCTCTTGGTGTTTTCTTGAAAAGTTAGCCAGATTCTCTGAATCTTTTTCCCACTTGTTTCCAAGTTTATTCTGCCTAAGAATTCCCTAAACAAGCCCAGATGTGCTCTCCTGAAGTAGAGACTCCTAAATCTGCAGCTTGCCTACTGAGTCTTCCTCCAGAGCCTGCACTCAGTCTCCTCAGGAGGAGGAGATGGCCCCATGGTCTCAGCTGTCAGCTCACACACTATTAATGATTTTCTTTCCTATTTTCATTACTTACTGAGTTTAGATGCAGACCTGCACTGATGTTTGGCATTTCAATTCCAGAAGAGGTGCCTTTCTGAGCACTTCTCAATGCACACTCACAAGGAGCTGTGTCATGCTTTACCTCATCCATGTAGCAAATAGACTGAGCCACCAGAGGTACAACACCAGCAACTCTGACAGAATGTTAAAGAAATGGGCAAGAAAACAAAGCATCATTGCAAATGGTTTGAGAAAAAGTGCTTCAGCAGTCCTCACCAGGGTACCCGGTGGGATCAAGGCCTGGGGACAAGAGCAGCTCTGTTCTCCCCATAATTTGAAAGGGAAATAAAGTCCCAGGATATTTTTCTCACTGGACTTCACTGCCCCGGGAGGAAGAAGCATTTACATTACGGTAATCCCACATTACATTGTTGCCTGCTCTGTACCTTCTGCTACCTGGTTGTCACATCCAGTCCTCAAAGACCTTACTCCTCTGGTTTCTGCTACGAGAGGGCTGCTGCTGCCAGAATCTGCCAAGGGTTAGTCTGACTCAGAATCCAGGCCCTGCAAGTCTCCTCAGGCTTCTCTTTGAATCAGCAAATTTGTCCTTTCTCAGTCATCTCTTTGCAAAGCAGGACACACAGTGACTGTGGGTACAACTCAGTACCCTCCCACAGGGCTTTATCATCTTTGCTGCCTCCTCTTCCAGGGATCATTCTTGATTTAAATGCTTCCACCTGCTTTTATGCCAGGGTAAATCTGGGCCATAATTAACCTATTTTCTATTATGTAACTAGCTACACCCATGAACAAGAAATAAGATGGGTTTTATCCAGACCCCTTGCCTAGGAGCTTTGCCTCAAACTGCTCTCCTAGCTCTCCAGGGAGAGAGCTTTTAGTGGTGCTATGTTCTAGAAGGCAGTTCCTGTCTCTGGCTATTGAGGAGCTGCTGTTGGAGACCCAGCCCTCAGAAACCTAACTCTGCGAGCCTGTGCAATCAATTGACCTAAATGTCTACTGGCATTTGGTAAGGCAGGTGACTGAACCCGAGGGGCTGCAGCCGACAGCCGTTCACCCTGACGACTAATAGCTGGGGACAGTCCTTGAGACTTCCCCACAGACACCCACTGCAGCTCAAACAGAAAAGGAGGGGAGGTGATGAGAGGTGTCAGAAAGACAGGCAGCCTTCTGCCTCCTGGGGAAAAGGTATCTCCTGGGAGGCTGGCATTGCCCAGGGCAAGGAGAAGCAGCTCCTTCTGGGAAGCCTTCTAAATGGTGGCAGGCAGGCTGGCCCCATGAACCTGCCTTGAGGCAGGGGGGTACGTGCCTGAGCAGCAGGTGCAGCTGTGTCCATTCTTCATTTCCTGTTTATTAGACCAGTGGGTGCTTGATTTCACTATGCAAAATAGGAGTTTGGGAGCACTAACTCTCCCTCCAATGGTAAGAGCTCATAGTCCAGTTGGCGAAGGGCTCTTGTAGCAAATGAGGATTCAAATTCCCTCCAAGAGGGGCTTGCACTCCATGGGAAAAGGATTGGTGAGGCACTCCTTCCATTCAGAATGGCCTGGTACTTCCCCCTGTCTAGGTTTGTAATAAAGGTTTTGGGACGTAACTTCAAGGGGAAGAGGGAGATAAGGGCAGCAAATCCTGAATGCAGGATTCATATCTCCCTCAAATCTTGATAATGGGCAGAATCCAGCCCCAAGAGCTGTCCCAGATGTTCCCTGCAAGCCACCATTGGAGGGGTCCCTGCTTGGCACATTGTTCTGTGGATCCTGCTTGGTGGACGCTTCTTCCCTGCCTCCAGCTGGTCTGTACTGCATGTGTTAGACAGTCCTGTAGGGGCAGAGTGCCCAGCCTTGGAGCATCATGGCCTGGCACCAAGAGTTTCCAAGTTTCCAAGCCAAGATATGAATGGACTAAAGCTGTTGCTGGTACCTTCACCCAAGTGAGCACAGCAAGGCAAAGTAAATGCTGTTCCACTCAGCCTGCTGGGGTTTGTCCCCTGTGCCCCACACAACACATGCCCACTCAGAGGGTTGGTGCCCCATGCAGAGGCAACTGTCTGCTGCAGAAGCTGCCAGCATGAAAGCAAGTAAAGAAGAAAACCAGAATTGTACAGAAGCGCTGTGAGTTCAGGATGTGGGCTTTCAGTTGTTCCACCCATCTCCAGACGGGGAGCAGGGTGCTCATGGCATTAAGTGCCTCATACACATTTCCTCTGGGTTTTTTGACAGTGAAATATGAGCATCATGTTTATCGTTAATATGTACTGACTGTGCTGGAGCTATGTGAGCATGTTCAGAGCACAGCTCTGGGGACTCCATGTTTTCCATGCAGGACACCCTTTTGCAGCTGAGCCTGCACTAACACCTTGAGGCCTTGAGCTGGAGTTTTGCATTGCTGCCAGGCCTGCAGAGAACCTGTTTTCTCCTCCTTCTGAGGCAGCTTTTTCAAGACCACCGACCACCTGGTGTCATCGTTTTTTCTCATGCTAATCCTGACGTTTGTACTGAATTTCAGCTGGACGATCAGTCCTTCTGGAGTCAAGCTGAGCTGTAGTTCTGCTGGGATACAAGAAGGGACTTGTATCCCTTGGCTGCCAGTTAGGTTTCTGGAGATGTACTTTTCATTCCTGTCTTTGCTGCACAATATTAAGGAAATGATCTGCAGTGATGAGTTTCAAACACCCAGCAATCACCAGCAAAGCTCAATCTTCAAAGCATACAAGGCTTGCTAATGCATCATGACAGAGGGGCAGATTTTAATAGGACATTATAGACATAGAATTTTTAATTTTTAAAATTTTTTACTGCTTTCTTAGAGCAGTCTGGTTCTCTGCATTCTGTTTTCTCTCTGTATAATCCTATACATAAAGATGCACACATCACACTCAGAATATTAAATAATACCAAATCAAAAATACGAGTTCAGGCTTTGTTGGTTTGAATGGTACTCTCAGGTTTTCCTGAGTGTAATTGTTTTTTGTAAGTGTTCTCAAACACTTGAGGAAAAATAAAATTATGCTGTGGGTTGTCTGCAAATGTTCATTTTGACACATTGCTGTCTGTTACTGGTATTGGACTAGTCACACAGTGTATCTTATGTTCCCTAACTGGATGACAAGCTTGGAAAACAGAAGAATAGCAAGTGACAGATACTAGCATGATTTCTGGTTATTTTTTATAGTTCCTGATTTCATGGGCACTGGAAGCTCTACAAATTTCATGAACAAGATATTAGGAATGAGGAACTTATTGGTAAATATGACAGCCATGGCAACTTTTTCAGAAAATGAAAGGCTTAATGATGAATCAGGTAGCTCTCCTTCATACAATGGCACTCAGTTACTGAGACGTACTAAGAAAGGCTTATAATAAATAATCAATAAGATACAGTAAGGTTTGATATGTGAAAGATTTGTCTAAGCACTCCTGGCACATCAGAAAAAGTGTTTCGCAGGTGTTTCATACTTACTTAAACACAGGGGAGAAAAAAAAAGGAAACTACCTTGGAGCTCAAAACAACAACCTAGCAGCCCAGACACTAATAATCTTTTTGCCCTCCCTCTTAAGATGTTCTTCATGCCACTCTCTTTCCCCTCTAATAACTTCAACATAGTTTCAAGCTAGAGCAACAATCTTACAGAGGCACCTTGTTCTCAGAAACTTCTACCTAATGTGTACACAGTGAGCACCTGGTTTCCCTATCAATTCTTGTATAGAACTGCAATAATTAACCATCTGATTCCTGGATTACAGTGGAGTTTACTGGTCTGACAAACATATGCCATCCATCAATCAAACAAGCTATTTAAATTAACTGTAAGAGTTGCAGTTAATAGAATTTCAACTGATTTTTAAAAATGCATTTCAGAATAAAACTCATGCTTAAAATATTAATGTTTAGCTAAAGGGATTGTACTTTGTTTCAAAGAGAAACTGCAGTATGAGATATGTGGCTTTGGTGGCACTCCTTAACCACAAGAAATTTGGCTTGTTAGGATATTCCCCCAGAGCTTCCGTTGCAGTTATTCCCCCGACTCAGTTCTTCTCTGCTCGAGGCTTCATATTCTAACCTGTCAGAATCTTGGAAAGGGATTTCGAAGCTGAAACAATGACCTTCAAGTCAACACAAGAGTGTGTCTAAACTGAGAGGTGGGTAGTAAAGGAAAATGTTAATTTCAGGCCCTTTTTCCTTAAAGCTCCTTGTAAAGAAAACAGTCCTCTTTAAGAGGCTTTGGACCATGGCATCAGCAAAGAGTGATGGGAATCTCTGGTTTGTATCAGTTGGTCCAAAAGGTGTAGTGTGATACCACAACCTATATGGTAGTAAAAGATTTGGCCTGAATTAAGGTATCAGAATAAGAACACTATTACCGCAGTTGAAAGACCATGTCCATATTATCCACACTGGATAAAAAGCATTCTTTCTATCATCCACACAACTGAACTTTCTGGAACTCAGACTTAATGACTTTTGGTGATTTATGGAAGATGAAGGTCGGGTAAGAACATCCACAGATGTCAAAAAAGATATTAAAATTAGTGAATTTGTGACCATAGTGGTGAAAAGCTTTGAAGAACCTAAAATTATGTAGCACAACTCAAGGCACAGGAAATGCAATGCAGATAAATGAAAGCAAGCAGTTGCTAAAAAGAAAAAGAAATCTACACATTGCAGAGTCCTAAATGAACCCATTGACTCTGTAAAGGCATGTGGATGTAATGCTAGGTTTAGGCAAGGGCCATTTAAGTAGCACATAAATGAAATGGGAAAGCATAAAAACAGAACATGATTCACATACCACATGGGCCCTGCCAGCCCACTACATATGGTGGGAACCAGGATGAGGAAACACCATGGGCCCAGCAACAAGGCCTCTCTGCCTCTGCTTGGCAGACGTCAGCAATGTAGAAAGGAATGAGAAGGCCCCAGTAAAGAGCAGGTCTCTCCTATAAATGCTTTCAGCTTGACTAATACTTCTATAGGCAGCTCTCAAAGATGAACAGCACAGGCTTAGAGAAGTGAAGCGATTAGAATTTGTATATCAATTGTAACAGAAGTCAAATGAAAAAAGAGGTTCCCTAAGGAACCATTTCAGCCTGTGTACTATTGTTTAATTCAAATCCCATTAATCACTATGCCAAGCATATCGCTTTAAAGGCAGAACTACCCATTTCTGATGGGGGACAGTAACTGAGGGACTGCAAGTGTCATGGCCCTCTCTGCTAAAGACAGAAAGGCCTGAAAAGTACAAAATTTACCTAAGTTGAGGTGGTTCTGGACCTCATTCCAGAAATGGCCTCCAGCAACTAGTGCTACCTTATCACCATATATTTAACAGGGAGGGACGGAGCTGTTATTCTTCACTTGCCACTGTCACAGACAAGGTGAAGTCACCCATCAGCAGAGGCAGAATTCAGCCAGCTGCAAGCAGGGGGAAGCTGGGTGGCTGCTGTGTTGGCTGCCTCCCAACTCCTCTGCAATCAGTGGAGAGAGATCAGGCACTGCCGTGGGTGACTCACCACCTAGGAGAGGTGTCTGAAGTAGGTGGGGTGACTCATACTTGGGGTGGTCCTCTCCACACATGTTCAGAGGATCCTAGATCACAGCATAAATTACATTCCTGCCTTTCCATCCTGTCTTGCATGACAAGACATTTCTTTCTCTGTTATCTTGCACATGCTTAGGACTTCTGGAGGGATGCTCGACTTCTGGAGGGATGCTCGACCTTGTCTGGGACTCGATGCACTCAGTTAAGGCCTTATGTATGCAGGAGGCTAGAACTATAGAAGGGTTTTCACAACTTTAGACAATTTGTGCTTCAATTATATTACATCTCAGGCCTTTTCGTTCGTGTGATGGCAGAGTCAGCAAGGTCAGGGCGAGAGTAAAGCCCAGACTCTGGCAGAGGACCAGTGTAGGAAGCAGTGCAGAACATTTGTTCATGTTGTAGCCAGCAGTGCAGAACATTTTATCTCTAAGGTGGTAAAACATGGGACATTGAACACAGAACATTTTGACATCCTATCCTATGTTTTCCATCTTCCCATGAATCCACAGCATTGTTAGCAGACATGCTGAAGAGTGGATTGTCAGCAAGTCTGTAGTCTTGTATTTATAAGAGCTTGTTATGTAAAGACTAAAACTGAATAAAATAGAAAAGCTTAATAAATAGCCATCCTGCAATATTAGAACCAAGGAAAAGGTTCTTATGTTAGGTCAGATGCAGAGAGAAAACCAGTAATCTAGAAACTGCACCAACTCAACAGGCCTGGGCACCTATGGCCAGATGTCTCCTTTCCACTTAGAGGCTGGCAGAACTGCCTGCACAGAACCCAGAAAACAAAAAGCAGGACTCAGAAACAGTAGTAGGATTTCCTTTTGGGGAAATCCAGAGACCTGCCAGTGGGACATGTGGCATGCCACCTCTAGTCTCTGATCTTTTTGTGTTAACATCTCTGAATAAAAACCATAAAGTCCTCCTAAAGGCAAAAAAAAGAAAAAAAAACTTCTACATTTATGGAGTCAGGCCACAAGGAAGGGATCCAGAAGCTTTGCTTTGCATCCAGATGTGCTTTTTATTGTTATCTTCCCTAAGGGGATAAACATTTTTCTGTCTCTCAGACTGTGGTTATGTTAAATGCTTTAAACCCACATCTCATAATGAGCACTACTGAGAGCACTGGCTCCATATGACAGATGGCTGCAGAACATGAGTGCCCTGAGAAATCCAGGGGATGGTCTTGAGCTGTGCTTTTATGTTATCTGCCTTCAGCTGGCACTGGAAAACCCAGTACATCACTTTGACACCGAGGGTGCAAAGCCTCCACCAGCGTGACACCCCAGCAGAGGTGCACCCTGCCTTCCTGAGGTGCACGTTTTGGAAGAGTGATTTCACTGCTTGTACACACAGCAGTTGTTTTCACCTGTAAGGAAGGGTAACTTTTGTGCTTCTTATAACTATCTCTTTATTTCTTGGCACATTTCACAATGACACCTTTCTGGGCATCTTGGAAATGAAGTGAATAAGGAAGTGGATCAAATTTCCTGTCTTCGAGTAGAGGGACACAAAATAAGCACTGTACTTCAAAACTGGTTAACAATGTTCATGGAGGGCTTGATTCCACCAAAGTTAGTCATGCTGAGTAGTTTTCTTTTCAACAAGTAGCCTATTCATCTCAATTAGATTAGTCACAGCATGAGTAGAGCAGAATTGGCCTTTGAATAATTTCAATTAATTTTCTGCTGTAAAAACACACTATTAATTAATATTTCCCATTTCCTCGGCATTTGGCAAATATGTTTTAACTATGTTATGCATAAATATAACTCATTTTCTACATTTTCTTCACATAGAACATTTTTGATAGTTTGTCAAGTTCCATTTAGCTTTTTAATACAGTTTTTTGTCTAAGCATAATTCACTACATGATCTAAACAGAACTGCCAGCCCAGAGCAAGCATTGCTTTATTCTGCTAAAGTTTAGAGTACTTGAAGTGAGGGCCAATTTTTTTGCATACAGAATCAGGAGAATTATTTGACTGATCTAATGAAACTACTAATATGTAATGTTATCTTTTCTATATCTTTAATATCATCTTACGTATGTAGAGAAGTGCTGAGTTCTGCATTTAATCCTCATGGTCGAACAAGAGGCAATTTTGAATCAAAACTCTCTTCCACTCTTACGTGCTGCTCTGGGTCTTCTTCCACGTAGGATAAGATGGCCTCCTCTGAAAACCACAGTGTGGTAAATAAATTGCAGAGTATCAGTGTGCAGGTATCTCTAAATACAGGGGAAGGAGATCTTGTGGAGTATCTAAAGCATACATATGGCCTCAGCATCAGAGGTGGTGACTTTGCTCCAAAAACATAACTGAAGGAGGGAGCTGTGCTTCCAGAAAGAGGTGCTATAGCTGGATGAAATTCCTACATCAGGGGGCAGTGCTTCTCCTGCACCCAGGCAGGAGGGAGGGGTATTGACCTCCAAAAGCAGGAATGAGGTGCTGTTCCTGACTTTAGCCCTGCTGGGCCCACATACTAAATGGCTCAGTTGCTCTATCTCTGCTTCTGATCATAAGCAAGGGCATAAACAGTTTAATGAAAGGTTCAGCATATGCTCCCAGAGGAAAATGGAGGGAGAGTCATCTGCCATCAACAGCACCAGTGGGATACTGAGGAGGTCAGGACAGTCAGGTGAACTTTGGGACTGGGGTTCTGACAAAGATGCTCCTGGACCACTTCTGCAGACAGAGATGTTCCATGACTTGCTACTGTGGAGAAGGGGAAGGGGCACTGGTTGTTTGCCTGATCTGCTGCCACATAAATGCCAGTACTTAGTGGCACCTACACAGTTTTCCATCAGAAGTTCTGCCCAGGGGAGTCTTTTTCAAGAGCCTCTGGAAACATCTGAACAACAATTTCCACCTGCTGCCCAGATATCCACGGGGATTTTAGGTGGCATTTGATGAAGTCAAGTATGTGCTCAGGTCTAAAGCTTGTCTTTGACATGGAGCAAGTGAGTTATAAATGTTAGGGGAAAATCTGAAAAAGGGACAAACTGCTTTCACTCGGTGCTTAGACATCTCTCTTTTTAACTTCTCCTGTGAAACTGATACCTGCCAGAAGTTTCATGCTGTTTTCCTACATAACTATACCAATTCTCTCCACTGCATCACTGCTCCTGACAGACACAAAACCATCCCCTAAGCAGCTGGTTTCCATGAGGCTAACCAGAAACTTAGGGAACCAGATCAAGAACCACAAAGCAGGCAGATATCTCACTTCCATTAACTTCTATGGATATTAGGCATTGGTATAGATCAGGACCTTAGTTATTCTGAACACAGAGTGTAAGCAAAAGAAAAACACCTGTTATGAATACAAAATAGGTACATTTGTTTCACAATGCTGCACTGGGTTATACAGATGACATTACAGAGGAGTAGCTTCAGGGAAAACAATGTTTGTCAGCATCCTTGAATACTGAAAATTTAAAATCCATGAGCAGAGAAACTAAAGAGATGATCAGACCTCTTCAACCAGTCATTCAGAACAGAGTATTAATTTGCTGCTCTACCAAACCCTGAAATGCCATTTTTAATAGATGGGGAGTGATTTGCTAAGATCCATGTTATTTACTTCTGGGATTTATAGAGATAACAGCAGGATCAGATAAAATTAATACCTTATCCTATAATATCTCATTTCTCTGAGAACATCTGAAAACACTTTACAAGTAGCAGTGATCCTTCACTGATGCATGGTACACTGAAGACACTGTGACCTCAGAAAAATGGACAAAGGACCACTGCTGCTTTCCTCCATAGCAAATGTAATCATAGGAAAAAATCAAGCACAACTTTTCATCACTGCTTTGCTTCATGGGCATTTCTTTTAGAATATTCCTTATAAAATAATTAAAAAGAAATGGCGCACATATTACTGTATTTCCTTACCATAGAAGAGGTTTTCCCGTAGGTAATGGCATGCTACAGTGGTGATACTGGCCTCCATTATCTCAGAAGATGCATTTTCTAGTTGCTGACACTGAACAGCTGGTCTGATTTGTTTCACATAACAAGGATGGTATAAATTAAGTTGCCATGTGAAGCAAGAATGAATCCCCCCCCACAAAAAGATATGCAATACCTTTTATTTAGCTTTGCAGACTGGAAGTGTTCACAATACTGAAACCTACCATCCTGCAGTGAGGGAAAGATACATATTGGGCCGTTTCTTTGAACACCAAAGACATTCCTTTAGGCTTTGACTGTAAGAGTAGGTGAATCCATATAAAATACAGATTTTTATCTTTACAGCTTTAAAGAAATTTCTGCAGGATAGCTGTGGTTTTTTTCCATAGTGTAGGTTTTTCTCCTATTTGTCATTCACACAAACACAGTTATATATGGAGGTTAATGAATATCCAGTTTTCTGATGGTACCCCAGGGACCTGTGTTTTATTGCAAGGATACTCCTTCAACAGATATCTCACTTAACTGTCAACTTGGAGGTGTAAGACTAAGGATTTCTGCATTCTCATTTCACTTATACAAGTACTGCTTTTAAAATAAATTGTTCTGGCAGCAGTCCACTGGAGTTTCTGAATGACCTAGTTCCCTCCTGAGGCATGACTCCTAAAACAACTTAATTCAAAGGCAGTTATCATTAATTCTTTAAAAACACTTTGGAAAAAAAGAAAAAAATCCCAAATTTGGTGGTGTGTTTATCTGGCCAGCACTTTTGTGCTGGCTCAGAAGTACCTTCAGGACAAAGTTCATTTTGGCACATCCAATCAAGCAAGGGATTAATGCCTCTCATGTGGGAAAATAACAAACAGGCAGCTTCAAGGAGTCATTGCACTGCCTTGCTCTTCAACCATTCTTGCTGTAGAATACTGGCTTTTGTGTGGCCGTCCAGCTGCCAGCAAGGGAGGCAGTTGGAACCTCGCAGAGAGAACAAACTGAACCTAGCTGGACCACCATCTCCTTTGTCTTTTTTGAGCAAAAACCTCTCTGAACCCATCAGAGGGACAGGCCCTTTCTCTCAGATATCTAAGCACATATCTACATCATTTCCTCTTGTGGAAGAGTGCCATCACGTTTCCCTTCTTGGAAGCATTTTCCCAGTGTGCAAAGGCCCTTATCAATGTGCATTCCCGGGTGAGGGAGGTGCTGATGGCTGTACTGTCTGAGGAGCACCACGCTGCCGTCCTGCCCATGGCCACACCCTGCTGCATGGGTGCCCCCAGCTCTGGGGGATCACAGGGAGCTTTCGTGGAGTGAAAATGCTCTCTAAATCCTGCTTATCTAGCAAGAAGATTTGCAAAGAAGGAGCCCTCTGCCCCCTCATCTTGCACAGACGGTCTGACTCACTGGACTCAGGATTCCCATCTGGATGTCTCTTTGAAAGATGGGTGCAAGCCAAGGAGTTAGTCTATTCTTAGCCTTATCTGTTATAAAGATAGTTTTCCCCATAAAAATCTACTGTCGTTCAGCCATCCTAGAGAACACCTGTCTCTAAGCAAAACCAGCAGCAGCGTGAATCCTGTTCCCTGCTCATTTTAATGCAGTGTTAATATCAGAGCCCGATGGAGATTATGTAAGAGCTGATATAGCTGAGGAAAACCGTGAAAGAAACAAAAATAAATGGAAGTCAAATAATTTGAACCCTGTCACCATGCAGTGCCAGCTACAAGAATGTGAATGGCACTTGGAGGCAGAAAAATCTTCTTACACCTCCTGTGCTCCAGAAATGACACCAGTTGCTTGCCAGCTTCTCCGACCAGCATCTTCCCACTTTCTCCTATGCTGCCTGAGGACATGGTATGTCCTAGCTGATGTGAGCCATAAAACTACGCCTCTCTCTGGTTTTCTGCCGCGCTGCTCCCCTCCCCTTGCACTCCAGATTGCTGCGGGAGCTTGGCCCCTGGCAGCCAGGCAGCAGAGAGGGATGCCAGAGGGGGCAGTGTATATTAAAAAACAACACGCAGCCTCTTAAACCGCCTGGAACAGAATTGTGCAATAATTGGCTTGTGCAACCATGTGATCTTATCACTGTGAGCCAGGGTTTTCAGAGGAAACTGAAAGGAGTGAAACACCCACTAGATCCTGCTTCAGATCATCTGAAAAACTCGGCTGTTTCTTCGTCCTCCTCTCTTCGTGTTTTACATTTGCTGGTGGAGGTATTTCTCGCTGTGCTCCTGGGAGGCCAGGCTCGTTGCCAGATCTGTTTGTACACACTCCCAGGGTGGGTTTGGGTTGTTGGCCAGTTTCCCTGTGTCCTGGCTTTCCCTGTAGCTCGGAGCTGAGGCAGCCCCGGTCATCTTCCAGCAAAAGGCTGCTGTGGCCGGGCAGAGCCAACCAAGCACAGGGTGGGGAAGGCCCTGTCTCGAAAGGGCTCTGCAGGCTGCCACCCTAACGGGGCCAGGGTGTGGGGGGCACCTTGAAGAGTGGTGTCTTGAAACAGACAAGATATGGAGACTTAAAAGGCCTGAAGAGAATGAGGAAAGAGAAATATAAGAAAAGAAAAATAAGAGTCTGTAAAAACAGGAAGAAATTATAGCAGAGCATACTGGTGTGCTGTGTGCTTCCTGTGCTGGGTTTATCAAGAGCATCCTGTTGCAGTCTCTTGGCTCTCCATGACAAATGGAGACCTGAGTCTCTCCCCTTCCCACAGATGTATTCGCAGCTTGCCCCACCTTCAGAAAGGATCTCTGGTTGCAGCTGTGTGTGTTTCTGCCGGGGTTACATGGACTGACTAATTCCTGCACACGTGTTTCCTGTGGAAGACAGGATCAGTCAGGGATGCAAGGAGACATGAGTGGCATGGGGAGAAGGGGGATTGGCTGTTGGGATGGCAGCTCCAAAACAAAACTCTGGACTCCTCTGATAGTCAGGGGAGAGAAATCAATGTATCTAGAACCTGATTCCTCTTGTCCTTGTGCACATGCAAAAAGAAGATCAAGCAAAACACCTTTTAAGTGCCTGTTTCCCTCTTAATTACAAAGGGAGCCCAGTTGCTTAACTGAGAGAAGAGATGTGAAAAGCCCTGAAATCAGGTGGTATCAATCCCACCACAGCTTTAGAGATCAGGGCAATTTCACACAAGGACTTGATACATGATACTTTTATGTGGACACAATGATGTGTGGAGACACTTGCACGTGTAACATTATACCAGCGCGCAGGAGGAACTGTCATCCTCAAGATGGTATAAACATACCCTTAATAGCTTTACCATCACATGGTCACTTAGTACTTAAAACTGTGTAAAACACCAGAATTACTTTAAAGATTCATCAGAATAATGCCCAAAAGTGATCTGGGATCACAGTGACCCCAGAGCTGTCAAACCCCAAATTGGAAGAGTGTGGGGCACAAGGCCTCATCCAGAAGTCATTCGTGTGCCACAATTTTTTTTCTTTTTTAGCACAAACTGCCCTTGATTAGTCATCGACCTGGTTTAGAAGTTATGCTGCCACTCAAGCTGTGAGTGGAGTACATGTTTAAATATAATAGACTCTGCAATCATTTTAAAACTGGCCTAGATCTAGGCCCACGAGAGCTGTAACTAATTTGATAGAAGCTGTAGCTTCTAAATAGAACCACCTGAGACCTCTCCAGAGTTCAACTATGGGGTTCACTGTTCCAGCACAAGCTCTCAGCTCAGCTCCCCTGACTTCTCTGTGGCCCTTCTCAGCAAACTGAGGCTGATTTGGGGAGCAGCAGAACTCAGTTTCCTCATGGGTATCCTTCCCAGTGGAAATTATTAACCAGAGGGAGGAGGGGAATTATAATATTAACTCCCCAAACCATTGGAGGACTGAATTTTCGCACAGTTTTTTAGTCAAAACCATATGCAGCGCCACAGTTTTGGCTGTGGTTTGCCTTAGGTTTTTTTGAGCTAACTGCAATAGTGACTGATCCAAAAGGTAGGAGGAAGTAAAGTCACCGTATGTTTTAAACCTTCTATACTCAAATGTTTTTTGCAGTGTGCGAGTCCCGTTTTTAATGTCAGAAGCACTTCCCACCTTAGATTTTCACTTCTTCAGCACTGACTAAGCACCTCTGCAAACTCAGGACTAAATATCTGCCTTTTATCTGCAAGCATAACTCTGCCAAGCAATTAGGTTTGTGTATCTGTAGTGATTTTGGTTGAATTATTTGCAATAGCTGGTACTGCTGTACCTTCCAGACCAGAACACCACAGCAGCAGGCTCTACAGAGTGAACAAAACTTCGGCTGGTGGTGGGTGGCACTTCAATGCTACTGAAGCAAAAGCATCAGCCTTCAGACAGCACCATTGCTGAGATTGCCTTGCCCATCTTTGATGTCTGCTGAAGTGGAAATCAGCCATTGCCCCAGGCTCTTTATTCAAATTTAATTTCTTTCA
Organism: Bombycilla garrulus; assembly: GCA_013400315.1. Classification (NCBI taxonomy): domain Eukaryota; kingdom Metazoa; phylum Chordata; class Aves; order Passeriformes; family Bombycillidae; genus Bombycilla; species Bombycilla garrulus. The sequence continues at coordinate 605,123 of VXBU01001123.1, read as the reverse complement.
AATTTCATCTGTTCCCTCTCAAAAAAAAAAAAAGGTTTAATGGAAGCTTTGTGAGAGAGTGCTGCTGTGTTTGCCTCTCTTTCCCACTCGTGTACCATAGTATAAATACCACAAATCCATGAAAAAAGGAGTCAGTAAAGCAAGTGTTAGTACTACTGAATTCTAGGAACATTTTTATTCACAGAGTCACAGAATGGTTGGAAGGGACCTCTGGAGATCACTTAGTCCAGCACCCCTGCTAAAGCAGGTTCACCTAGAACAGGTTGCATGGGATCATGTCCAGGCAGGTTTGAGTATTTCCAGAGAAGGAGACTCCACAACCTCTCTGGGCAGCCTGTTCCCCAGGTTTTCTGTCACTCTCACCGTAAATAAGTTTTTCCTCATATTCAGATGGAACTTCCTGTGTTTCAGGTTGTGTCCATTGCCCTTATCCTGTCACTAGGCAGCACTAGAAAGAATCATGTCCCATTCTCTTGACACCTTCCCTTAAGATACTCGGATGCATTGATAAGATCCCCTCCCAGCCATCTCCTCTCCAGGCTAAATAGACCCAGCTCCCTCAGCCTTTCCTCATAAGAGAGATGCTCCAGCTCTCTCATCATCTTCACAGCCCTGTGCTGGACCTGGGCCAGTAGTTCCTTGTATTTCTAAACTGGAGAGTTCAGAACTGGACACAGCACTCCAGATGTGGCCTCACCAGGGCTGAGTAGAGGGGCAGGATCACCTCCCTAGACCCGCTGACCACGCTCCTCCTGCCACCCCAGGGTGGCCACAAGGGCACACACACTTCTGGACACTTCGTTGTCCACCAGGACCCACTGGTCCTTCTCTGCAGAGCTGCTTCCAACAGCCCAGCCCCAGTCTGTGCTGGTGCAGGGAGTTACTCCTTCCCATTTTTCCCTCCCCAGGTGCAGGACTCTGCTTTTTCCTTTACAGAACTTCTCTCCAGCCTGTCCAGCTGTCACTGAACAGCAGCACAAGGCTCTGGGCTATCAGCCACTCCTCCCACTGCAGAACCACCAGCAAACTCCCTGAGGGTACACTCTGTCCCTTTGTCCGGGTCATGGTGAGCCAGGTGAACAGACTGGGCCCAGTTCTGACCCCTGGGAGCGCCCTGAGCTGCAGCCTCCAGCCGGACTCTGTGTCTGAGCACAGCCCTCTGAGCTCTGCTGTGCAGCCCGTGCCCAGTCACCTCCCTCTCTGCTCACCCAGCACACGCTTCCTGAGCTTGCCTGTGAGGATGCTATGGGAGATGGTGCCAAAAACCTTGATGGAGTCGAGGTAGACAACATCCACTGCTCTCCCCTCTTCCACCCAGCCAATCACGACATCACAGCAATCAAGCTGGTCAAACATGATTTGCCCTTGGTGAGTCCATGCTGGCTACTCCTGATCACCTTTTCCTCCACAGGCTTAAAGATGACATCCAGAATGAACTGTTCCATCACCTTTCCTGGGCTGATCATATTCTGACTGGCCTGTAGTTCCCGGGGTCCCCCTTCTAGCCCATTTTGAATACTGAGATAACATTTTCTTTCCTCCAGTCCTCAGGCATCTCTCCTGTTCTCCATAACCTTTCAAAGATGATGGAGAGCAATAACATTTGCCAGCTCCCTCAGCACTTGTGGCCACATCCCATTGGGCTCCATGGATGTGTGTGTGACAAGTTTGCCTAAATGAACTCTAACCTGATCCTCCTCAAACAGTGGGAAGTTCTCATTTCTCCGGGCTTTATCTCCTGCCATCAGGGTCTGGGATTCCTGGGAGCCGCCTCTTGCAGTAAGGACTGGAGCAAACAAGGCATTCAGTAACTCCACCTTCTTTGTATCCTCTGGCATCAGGGCATCCACCTCATGCAGAAGCAGGCCCACATTTTCCTGTTTTCTTTTTGCTACTTATTCATTGCAGACGATGCTACAACGCACATTCTGAATCCAGTGCTACACAGCTGACCAAATATTCCAGTGTAGGTAAGGTTCACCAATAAAAACATAAATATCGAGTGCAACTTATTTGCTAACTTTTTGCATTAAATGAAAGCAGGCACTCCTAAAATATTGATTTTGTTATGCCTTCTCCACACCAGTGCAGTCAGTTTGGCAAAGACTGCAATATTCGTTACGAACTCCACATCCCTTAGACCTTCGTCATCAGAACTGTATCATGCCCTGTCTTGCCTGGGGCACAGGAATTATGCAAAAGGGAGACTTCCCCCTGGATTTGAATGAAGGAGGGATGTGGCTCACTTTACATGCAGACAGGGTTAATTTTTTCTTCTTCCTGCATTCCTTCCAACAGCCATCCCGAGGAGAAGTGTCATATTACCTTACCTCTCACTCCTAGGCTTCTAAGTTGGACCTGGATTTGAATTTCCCTGGCATTAGAGAGGAGTCTCGGTGTTCTGGTTTGGGTCCATCACACAATGGTGGGTGGGAACTTGACATGAAGGGAGTTTGATTTGCTTATTCCCCTTCCAGCCTCTCGTTTTACACAGATCCTATGTCTAGTCTCCCCCATTTTGTGCAGCTGTGGAAGATACGGGGACAAATCACTTCTTTAAAGAGGAAATGAAGCATTGCCTTCCCACGGGAGAATTCCTGAAGACAGAAAGACAGGGTGGTTAGCACTGCAGCCTTGTCCTGGCTTGCCTACACATGAAAGTTATTTCAGAATAAGCCAGGGGTTGAATGTAAAGCAGCATAGGCATTCCACAACTGTGTGTGTTGCCGAAATCTCAGCAGAAGAAATGGGCTGAAGTAGCTGCATGCTGATTCATTGGGGCTCCCCTGTGTCTTCTTTAGCTGTGTCCAACAGAAATAAACAGGCAAAGACTTTTGGAACTTTGTGTGTGGTACAATATATACAAAAAGCAGAAGTAAACTGCTGCAGAATAGTCAGGATTAAATCAAGAATTCTTATTTTCCTAACTTTATAATACTGAAGCAATGAGACATCTCTAGGACTTCTTTTCATAGTAGCATGAGGAAGATACATGGAAAGGTGACTTCAAACCCTTTTGTTCCTTCTAGGTCCCAAACCAAAGATATTTCAGTCCTGCCTGTGTCCCCTTGAGCTGCACCATGCCTGGCTCTAGCACAGCCAGTGGGAAGCTCACAGGTGCTCTTCACCACTTGAAAGGCACGCTGCGGTGCATGATTGCTCAAAGGAGCCAGATCACAGCCCAGAAACATCTTCTCCATTTCCCACATTGGCACAGATGCAATCCAAAGACAAACACTGCCTGGCCTCAGTTTAGCCAGATTTCACCCAAGTATTCTATGCTAACCTGAAGCACCAGGTTTACAGAGATGGTTTTTAACAGAACTTCATTTTAACTTTTTAACTTTTAACAGAACTACCATTTCCTGAACAGTCTGGCAGTGCACCTTTGTCTCCACCTCCATCCCTCCCAGCTGCTCACTGCAGGACAGAAGAAGGGCACTCAAACTGAAATAAACCCCACCTTGAGGGTGGTGAGGCTCTGGAATAGGCTGCCCAGAGAAGCTATGGCTGCCTCATTCCTGGAAGTGTTCAAGCCAGGATGGATGGGGCCCTGGGCAACCTGGTCAAGTGGAAGGTGTCCCTGCCCACAGCAAGGAGGTTGGAACAAGATGATGTTTATGGCCCCTTCCAACTCAAACCATTCTCTGATTTTATGGTAATATGTTGGAATAAAATGTTTTCAGAAGGGGGACTGCTGAAATGAATACCATTCAGTGTGTGCAGAATAAAATTAAATATGTTTTTAACATACTGTCCTCCCCCAAATATGGTAGACTCCAAACTTCCCAGCAGGCTGAAGCAGAAGCCCTTTATGCCCCCCAAATTTAGGAAATATTTCCCCTGGATTTATGAGTATGCACTTTTTTGTCTTCCCTAGAACATGACCCAATAATAATGAACAAAATTTAATGTAACAATGGCTTAATGACTTGTTTGGTTTTTGGTGGTTTTTTTTTGTTTGTTTTTTTTTTGGTTTTTTTTGGTTTTTTTTTCCCAAGAGGTCCTAGGCTATGTCTTTACCTGCAATAAAAAAATGTATTTGAATGTACCTATGAAGTCCAAATTGAAGGAGGTTTTTCTACTGTTCTGCCACAAACTGACTGCTGAAACAGGGCTTAGGTTCAATTTTTAACAGGTCTATCAAAAAATATAAGAACACTTAAGCATTTTTTTGAGCTTCCATGGAGACATCTGGGGAAACTGCATTATATTACCTGGGCCTCATTGTGTGAAACACCTCCAACTGTGAGCAATAAAGTAAAAAATGTATTTGAACAGATATAACATTTTTGGAGGGGGATGAAAGAAAAGCTCAATAAATCACCTCAATTTGGTAAATCTGAACAACACTCTCCAACACCTTTCACTTGGCACACTGGCAGTAGTGACGGATATTTTCTCCCCTAGCTGGACCTGCTCTGCAGCCCCTGTCCCTTCCCTGCTCTCCACAGTACTTTTTTTTCAGCTCAGAGAAATGAAGTCACAGAACATGCTGATGTCTTGCTCCTGTTTTCTGCAGCAAATATATAATTCTTTAGTCAAACACATCAATTCTATAGAGGTAAAGCTTCAAAAACAGACATACGCACAGTGCTCCAGAGAAGATGTACCATCTGCCTTCCCCTCTCCTCCTCCTCCTCAAAGGAAGGAAGAAAGAAATGTAGCAGAGGCTTAGCTCTTCATTACCTGCTTGCACTGACATTCATGAGATTCCCTGCAGGATTTTTCTTGCTAACCAGGCAGGATGAACACCCACAAAAATTGGCAAGGAGATGACTTTTAACTCATTTTCACAAACTGGCTCTATTTCAAGTAGACAGTGTCTCTCTGGTATCAAACCAGGAAAAAATTTGGTTTTGCTTTCCTCTGAAAAATAGAAAAGGCAAGTAGCCATCCTACTGGTTGCCTTGAATACTAACAGTGAAACATGATGTTTCAAGGACAAAAATTCAATTTCACCTCACAAAGCCCGAGGATGAAGTTCCATGTTGGCCTGACAATATATTTTAGCTGAGCGTTGTATAAACCTGAAGTAGAGTTTGCTTTCTGCATTGTCTGCCCCTGTGGCACCACTCTAGAGGTGCAGACACTATTGCCTGCAGCAGAAAACACTCCGATATCCAATTCAGAGCTTGGACATCATGTCAGGAGAGAGCTGTCACTGCTAACCAGTCGTTAAAGAGTGCAATATTATGCATCCACATGATATTTGTATCCCAGGAAAATTAGACTCTTGTACAAAAGCAATAACGTAACTTTGTTGGGATAGGGTTTTTTGTATTGATTAAAGTTAAACCAATTCCTTCAGGAAAAAAAAAAAAAACAACAAAACCTCAGAAAATAAAACTAAATAAAACCAACCAAACTTCTTTTATCCAATGTACCCTGAGTAAGGAAATTTACTCTCTTGGCAGAACTATACAAGACTTGACAAGGTTTGAGATAGACTTGACAGATGACTCAGATCAGAAACACAAAGAAGCAGTGGGTAAGAAAGTACTGTTGTAGAAGTGTGGCTGCAGAGTTACTCAGTACAGGAAAGCACGTGCATTCTCAGATAATATTAATCTTAATTAGCTTTAATTTAAGTCAATTTATTGTCTGGGTGCTACCAAGAAGTGTTATGCCAAACAGGTTATCCAAGATACTTCCCTATCTCGGAACGATGACTTCTGGACTTTGAGTTACAACTCAGCTGATTTGAGTCTCTTGCGGCAGTGAGGTTCTGTGACTGCATGTAGGAAGTGGCGTGTTTGAGAGGTAACTACCAAGCTCTGCTTGGAAGTGACCAAATTTGCTGTACACTATCTCTTTTGTATGGCCTCCATTGCAAGATCAGCAAGCAAGGCTCTGGGAGGAAGCAGCACCCAACAGAATTATGTGATTGAGACTTTTATGAGTTACTGGAAGTCCTCCACAGCCTGAAGAAACAGCTGCAGTTTATTGCATCAATAAGAGTACAGTTTACATTAGAAAGTAAAAGCATGTTATTTGTTCCAGGAAATTATTGCCATAGCTTGACACCACTTACTGCCTTGAAGGTGAAGAGCAATATCACTACCTTGTAGTCATTAGCAATAATTCTGAACAGCTCATCAACCTTAATACCTCCCGTGGAAGGCAGGGAAACTTTGACTGCAATTGCTACCATTTACAAGTATAGATAGCAAATAAACCCCTGAATACTGGCAGCAGCGGGATGGATGACACTTTTGTGTTGCTACAAATATATGCGGCACTGGAATCAGTTACTTTCCACCACTTTGTCTTGATCAGGCATGAGATTTTTACTTACCATAGGAATTTATATTTCACTATACTTGTCAAAAATATTATAAGAAATATTGATGTTTCCTGTTTAAATACCCTCTGTTTCGTGGCTTCTTTTACATTTTTCCAATGCTATGTTAGGTATGGAGTTTTGCTCCAAGTAAACACCAGTTGAATCAGCTAGTCTTGGGTGTGCTTAGTTAGCTCTAGATGGTCCTGCCACTGCATCTGGCTGCTCTTTGCTTCAGATTCAAGATGGATTCAAGATAAATCTGTTCAGATTTACCATCACTTCTGGCCTGGACATGGTCTAGAAACAAGAAGAGATTCTTTCTCTTTCATTCATCTGTGATGAAGGATTGAACCCGAATTCCAAATCCAGTCACTGTAGATATTTGCATTTTGATTCTACACTGCAAAAGTTTTGCTAATAACTATACACACAACTTCCTGTAGGATGGAGAAACATTTTACGTTAGCAATGGAGACCTGTTGCTGCTGACAGACTTAAACCCTCTCCCTGAAAAATTCAGGCTATCTAGCTTTTTTTCACCTTTATGTGCTGTGTCTGATTTGGCTTTGAGTTCCAGGAGAGGTGACAACAAATCTTTGTTAGTGAGAATATTGGGGTTTTTTCTATTCCTGAGCTCCAAGGGAGCTGTGCTGGGAAAACTCGGTGTCCAGGACCCACCTAGCATGACTCCAGTCCACTTTCACCTCTGTCTGGGCAGACTTTACAACAAACGATGTGCAATATCTCACCGCAGGCAACTCACCACATCTCCCTCCCCAGATCACTGCAGCTGCTAGGAAAACCAGTATCCCTCAAATTAGACACCTACTTTAAAGAAGAACAGTGTGCTTCACAGCAACAGACATGATAAATGCTGTGAGTAATGACAGATCCATGTGTTAACAGCACTATCAGCCACCTACTGGCTCCTTTCTTCTTTTGATAAAGGCTTTTCTCCCCTGGTTTTGCATGAAGCACATACTTCTCGAGTCAAGGTGGATCTCTCTGCAGAAGCAGTGGGAGCAGAAGGCAGAAGTTCTGCAGTCCTGACTGTGGCAGTGAAACAGGCTCAGTGCTGATCAAACAACTTGGGCTCTTTGCTTCAGTTTCCCCACTTGCAATAGGAATAATGTCTGCATCGCAATCACGCTGCAAGGTGCAGTTAATATTTGCACAGTGGTGCTTGGGAGATACCAAACATCTGATATTCCCACGGTACACCAGTAAATCAATTGTATCTACACAGTGAACAAAAGCAGGCACAGATGCTAGCATAATGTTATGTATTTTGGTACAAAGCAAAATAAAAATCTTGCCTTCTGTCCTCAGATTTCTTGTCAAACATCCATTACTTCACATACTGAAGCAGTTAGTAATACAAAGCATATTTCTATCCTACTTTATTTTACACTAAAAAGTGAAGAACCATGATTGAATCTTAATACAAAAAAAAGGGCTTAAGTTCCATTCTCCTGGGATCATCTGTAGCAAAGCATAATAAGTTTCTCAATATCTGACCTAATTATATCTGTCCTTCTAAGTTTTGTTTCCCATAAGAGCTAAATACTGGTTAAAAATAACATCTGAAATTCCTCCAAGTTCCAACAGAACTTTTTCAGCCTCTCTCAAATTTAATACCTATTTTTGCTTTAATTTTCACCCAACTTTAAAAGTCGTGGTTTGAAGGCCAGCATTCTGCTCTGTTATCAAGTTCCTAAATATGTTTGCATCAGATAAACTTGAGAAATAGGAGGCAAAAATCATACTTTGTGTGTTTATTTCATGTTAGAAAAATACAGCAGCTATCGAAACCAGTGACAGATACACATGGGGAAGGAAGGATGTCTTTGTGGTTGGAAAGGAATTGGCTGTGTTAGAAATGTACCTTCTGATTCCCATCAAGGTCTCTTGACAGAAAACACCGGGCGATTCTACAGTGGTTGTTTGTGTCATCTGTCCTACCAAGCGCCCAGTGTGAGTCACTGCCCCAGAGCAATGGTGATGGAAGGTGACACAGGCCCCACCCAGACCCTGTGACCCATCAGTCCTGGTTAGAGCTCCCCATACCCAGGCAAGAGCTGGCAAATTGTACTGCTGTTGGGATGGCAGAATTCTTCATACTCATCTCTTCTTGCTATGAGAGGGCTGGCACAGACCTGAAGCTGGAATGCTTTGTATCTAAATCCACTTCACACAGCAGCCAGGGATGCCAGTGGCCATTTAAGACCTTTGTGACTCAGTTTCCCACCTGTAACCCATGGATAACAGCACTGACCTTCCTGAAGAGACATCACAAGGCTGTAGTGCTAACATTTGCCCAGAGCTAGGAAATCAGGTCTAAAGTGTTAAAGAAATACAAAGGATTATTATAAACAGTCCCACTCCATTCCCAGAGAGGTTGATAATAAATAATCTTTATACAGCTCCCTGCACTGTGAATAGGCCAAGAAACAAGAGAGTCTGCAAACAGAGATACAGGCAGGATTTCTGGATGGGAAATTCAGATTAGCCCTTTTCTGTTGAGAAGCTTTTTACGCCTTGTGGAAGGAAGAATCTGGAGATGAGACTGAGTGTTCGAACATCAAGCTTTGTGCGCCTGCAGGAGTTCTGCATCCATCACTGTGGACGGGCCATAAAGCCCCATCCTGGAGGTTTATAAATGGTGCTGCCTGCTCACAAGAGCAGAGCTGGTGTGAGCTCTGTTTGCACGGTTCAGCTCACGCGAGGGGGGCACAAGCTGAACAACAAATGCAGGTTATAATTGCCCAGTTGTTCTGCTTCAAGGGTCTGGGACGCTTAAATGTCACAGTATATAAATGGGAATTGTTAGAAGAAATAGAGCAAAGTGATTTCAAAGGCAACCGAGTCCAGTGCTTTTGCTAGTTGATAGTACAGGTTCAAGGCTGGAGCAGATTGCCTAAATTCCCTCAGAAAGAGGCAGTGAAGGGCTGGAGGATGGGGCAGCAGCTCCTCAGTGGGTCCTGTGGTGAAAAGGTCTGGTTTTGCTAGGTGGGCAGCAGCACAGTTTGGTGGTTACGATGTTCCCGATAGATGTGTGCATTCAGATCCCTGCAGGCTGAGATGGGCCGAGCTCTCCAGTTTCACTGACCTTGCCCTACCCATGAAGTAATTGTGCTGAATCCTAATAAAACTGAAGCATTTGGCTTTTCCTTAAGAACTCCTGTGAGGTACATATTCATACCTTTCCTGTGGGCTGCCCTAGGACCAGGGGCTGCTGTGAGTCCTCAGCTTTAACTGCAGCACTCTGCTTTGGGGAATTCAAGGCAGAATCAAGCAAAGGCTCCTCAGCAGGGCTGGTGGCACTGAGAATTGCTATCCTGAGAACAAGGCACCAGGGCTGAGTCGCTCCTGCCACAGGAAAGGGGAAGGAAGGGCAGCACTGTGACGGAAAACCAGGCTTGCTACTGCCACCCCTACTGCAGAGATAGGAAGGGTGAAGACAGAAATGCTGTTGCAGGATGGGGCCCTCCCTTTACCCCCAACAGCAAACAGTGCCCTGGCTCCCTACACTCTTGTGCTGGCCACTGCAGCCATGAGCACCAAGCACCAAGCCCGGCAGAGTTCAGGAAGTGTTTGGACAATGCTCCCACACACACGGTATGACTCTTGGGGATGGTGCTGTGCAGGGCCAGGAGATGGACCTGATGGTCCTTGTGGGTCCCTTCCAGCTCAGATTGTTCTGTGATTCTCTGAGCCTTGTTTCCCAGGGCTGATGCCTGGTGTTGCTGTGACAGCCTGAAGTCCTGTGCCTGTGCTGTTTGTGCCCAGCACTCGCCCCGTGTGGGGAGCATGTGGCAGTGTACATGTCCCTGGAGACCTGGGGGTCTGCACTTGGTGACAAAACACTGTCTAACCCCTGCAGAAGTCTTTGCTAATCTAATATTTGCTTGGAATAGATGATCTCTGCAGGCCCCTTCCAATAGAATTATTCTATTCTATTCTATTCTATTCTATTCTATTCTATTCTATTCTATTCTATTCTATTCTCTCAGAGCCATCTTACTCTTCCCAGTGACAGGGTCCCATGCAGCAAAATGTCTGGAATCAAGGCCTCCCTTCCAAGACAGAAACCATCTTAGGGTGTCTGGGGCTGGCAGGGAGCAGAGCATCCCATGTTCATCCCCAGAACTACAAAACCACCAGGCAAAGGACAAGACAGCAGAGCTGGGCTTTACTTACATGGCATTCCAGCTAGTTGAGGAATGGAATACAACACTGGCACCCTGGCTCACTTTTAATGCAAGGGGGATGTTACCTGTGAATTAAGTACAGGGTGCTTCTGTTCTCCATTTTCTAGCTATTCTCCCCTGTATAAGATGTTGATCTGAGTTTATTTCTTTTATCCATCTTCCTTTTTTTTTTTTAAATAGTAAAGTAGAGTAGAAATTAAGGATCCTAGACGCTTCTGAAGGTTTAAGTAGCCTAAATTTTGAAAATTGGTGGGGGGAGGGGGGTTCACTAAGATGCTTTCTAATTAAAAATGGTTTGCAAGCACTGAGCCTATGATGTTCGTTAATGATCTGTCACAGCTCTACCACTACCACTTTGGGAAGCAGTACATGGGGAAACGGCTGTTATAGAAAAGCCAGTGAGATAAATCTTGAAATAATTTTACCAACATTAGGCATCCTATTTTGGGAAGAAACTGAAGAGAGGAATTTTTTTTTTTTCCCAGAAAATATTGCCATTTCCAAAAGCAAGATATTCATAGGTGATGAGACCGATTTATAGCAACAGTGCACACATTCAGTTGCTCTTAGATTGTGAGCAGGAATGTCAGACTAATTTCTAAATTGGGCACTTGTACCTGTATGTGTAATATATATATTGTATTATATACAATAAATTGTACATATATTATATATAATGTTTGGAATTATACATATATATACAGATTATATTGTATATATGTGTAATTCTGAACATAGTAGGTGCTTCTTACTGTTTCCCTATGTCTGATTTTGAGAAATCTGTTCCTTCCTAGATTGAACTCACTGCTTCTCAAGTATCTTCTCTAACTACGAGTTTGCATGTGACATTCATCCAGGAGTTCTCTGCAGATTCAGTTTTGTTGCTGTACTTTCAGATGTTATTTGTTTTCATTCTTCCATAACACTTTTCAGTCCTCCCTTTCATTTCTATCTAGCTCTCAATAAACCTTTATATTCCTGATATGTTGTTTTCATAGTTTCTCCTATAATCTCTTTGAAGAGGCTGGACAACTAGACCATCTCTCAAATAATACAAAACATTTTCCTAATGTGGATATTATGTGTGCCAAGAAACTCCTGAGTTAGTTTGAGTACTCCCATACTGCATTCATGAATGTCAGCAGCAGCCACAGGAGCTGTCTGTACTTGCTGGAGACTCCTTATTCCCAGGAAGAAGATGTTGCACCTCTAGGTCACCACATCTGCCACTGCCAGTTCTAATAAAGAGTTTCTCATCCTTCAACAGGAAATATTCGATCACCCACCCAAAGCCCATCAGGACTAATCCTATTCAGTATCTAAGCAACAATTCAGATAGCAAATGTTGCGGGGAGGGGAGGGAGGAATTTATGGCCAAATACTGTCCCAATGCCTCCTTTTAAACAATGACCTTTTTTTTCTGTTTCTTGTCTAGACCAAGTTCTGCTCACCCAGGAAAGGCCAAAGCAAAGACACTTTAAGCAGAGAGGCATAAAACCAGAATCGTGTCCCATGGTAATTTTGGACTTCCAGCAGAGCTGCTCTTCAGCTGTTGCAAGAGCCTTTACACAATCACTGTTCCTCTGCTCCTCTCTCTGCCCTGTAGGGAGGTTTCAGCGCCCTGCCTCCCTCAGCACCAGGCTGTCACAGCCTGGCTGGAGCTGGAGCCATCTCTGGCCGAGGTGCAGAGCAGTGCTGGGAGCTCTGCTGTGCCCTGGCTGGAGGCAGAGCCCTGCCCTCTGCACCCCTCTGCAGCCTGTGCAGGCAACAGCTCCTGCTGTTCCCAACTGCTGCAGGCCTGCTGAAGGGAATGAGGGCTTGTTCTGCTATCTCTATTTGTGAGAACGTTCAAATACCAAAGTTAAATCCAGGCTTATCCTCTCTTTTCTTTACATAAAAGCTTCCACTCAAAGCAGATGTTCTAAAATCTATTATCCTCTATATTGTTCATATCAGTTCTAATTTTTCCCACGTTGTTCAAAGCTCTATCCTCAGGTGACTGTTCTCTGAGCTTTCCCAGCTCAGCTTTACCTTTCAAATAAGATTTATCCATTAAAAAACAATTCTGCTTTTTTCAGCTATCATTTTGTCACATATGGATTTATTCAATAAATGCTTTAAATAGCAACATTTCTAGGCTTTGTTTGTCAAGAACTGCCAGGCTTTTTACAAGCCAGGGTTGGCACAGACGCTGAATTGCCTCTCCATACCCAGGGGAGAGTTTCCTGCTGGTCATGACAGAGGTCCTGCACACACAAATAAATGAAAGGAAATTAAAAATATGAGCAGCTACATAATTCTCAGCCAGTATATGGTGAAGAGTATCAGGCTTCCAGCAACTTCTGGACCTCAGCAAAGCTTCCTAGTAAAAGCAGGGATATGTGATTTTAATTTGCAGTTCCCAGATCTACTGAAAAACCTAAAAGCCCAGTTTCAACACAAGCACCAGGACATGGAACTATATAAAGGCCATCAGCAAGAGCAAATTCAGCCAGCCCAAGGGCAATGGGAAGTAACAGCTGAGAGGACAGAAGAGAGGTCAAGATCAGTATGCCAAAAATCTTTCATTCATGGGTCAGCCTGAAATTAAACCGCATTGCTGTTCCTTGCCTGTTGTGTGCTGTGGGCAATGGGTTTCCAGTGTTTGTGTCTTGGTACACCCAGCATCCACCCATGCAGAACCTCACGGGTATCTCTTGAGAAACTGTGGAAGGTGGTGGTTAAGAAAAAAAGAGGGAGTCTTTCCCTCTGTTCTGTTTCCCCAGTGCCTTCTGAGGTCTTCAGATGTCTACTGCTCAAGTGTCCTCCTTGAAAGCGGCACAGTACTAAGTTTGTCTAAAGCAAAATCAAAGGAGCAATGAAAATACATTGCCTAACATTATCTTTTAGGTTTTTCAAGAACTCTAAACTTGTTTTGGTGCATCTTTTGCTTTCTTTCAATGAAATATTTAATACAGTCAGATGTTAACAGGATTTCTTTTTGCTCATCTTCCTCCACTCTTTCCATACTGACCCATTCAGTCCCACGAGGACTTATTAATTAAATTCTCTCAGTACAGTGTTATGTCTCCTTGAGTATCTCTATTTTCTGTACTGCAGCTTGTGTACATTGTAGAGAGGAACCAGAGAGAGCAAAGAACCAAATGAAAAGATCCCTTCAGGAGTACAGTACTCAATTATACAAAGAAAAACATCAATTCTGATTGCTCGTCCTTATTTCCCAGAGGAGGCCTCAAATGTCTTTGTTCTTTGGCTCCTTAAAAAGAATTTCCTTTTCTGGTAAAATCATTTTACCTGTGAACTGCAGGCCAGGCTCTTGGTCACATTCACCTGCTTTTCCATTAGCAGCTGTTACAAATTGTTCTTCTTCCCATGCTCAGCCTCAAACAGCTTTGGGGTATTTTGTAGTTTTCCATGACTTTGTGCCCAGGCTTCTGGACCTTCCACCAGACCTGGCTTTCCAGGGGTAACATGGCCTCATGTGAACCACACAGTGGGCTCTTCTCACAAACATCAAAGTGTCATAAATGCATTATTGCTGACAACAGTGATGATGAAATCCTGGAGAGGCCAGGAAAGGAATGAGCGAGGGGCCCCAAGCCCCTTCTCATCTCCTGAAGGGCTGTACCTGTTTTACGGACAAAGAACAACTTCTGCTCCCAGAGTTGTCAAAGTCAGCTTCCCCAGTGCTAAAGTGACCACAAATAACAGAATAACTCTTACAAACTCTTAAATGGGAAATACAGTAATATAATTAACCAAGCATTTCAAGCTGTGAGCTTCCTGTCTCCTTGAAGTCCACAAGTTGTATGACTCACAGCAATCACACCTAGAGTTTATGTGCACACATGTCTTGATACGTTCAGCATTTTGTTCATGTCTAAAAATAAGGTTGCAAAATGGAATGAGAAAACATATTTGTTCCCTTACACTTGGAACCTGATATTACTTCCACGTTTCCCATTTCCCAGCTGGCTAGATATTGTATCATTTATGTTGGATCTCCTCCAAGATTAATGGCATCATCTGTACAGTGTTAACAGCCTAATCTTGCTAAATCTCTTTGTTTTGAAATTTGATTGTTCCGGATCTTCATTACTTTAATTGTTTAATATATTATAATTAATTAAATCTAACAGATTCCAATTCAGCCCAACATATTCACATCTGTCTGCGAGCTGTGGGAAGCACAAGACAAACCAGGCTGATTCCAGGCTGGTGTTTCAGTCCAGAGACCAGGTACTATTTTTGCCACTGTCTTGTTTATCCACAGGCAAGTCATCTATCTTTCTGTTTCTCCAAGGGATCCCAGCTTGCTGTGTTTATAGCCCAACTGGATCTCAGCACAGGTTGACATCTTTACACCAAGTGTTGCAGAAGTAGGAATAACAACCAACAGTCCATCCCAGACACAGCTGCCATCTAAGTGGGACTGGCTCCTGCTTAAACCCAGCACAGCAATAAGCACTGTGAACATGGACACTTGTGAATATGTATGTTGTTTCAGCAGAAAACGTGGAAACCTCCCTTTCCTCCCCACCCACCTCATGTCAAGTTCTGGCAAGATTTTGGTACTTCCCAGAGGACGGACTTTCTGCCCACACCTTTTACTTACTGTGCGTGACAGAGCCCCATCAGAATCATGTCAGTGTTTTCCTGAAAATGCCACTGCTGTTGCTGCTGCAGGCACAGGCCTGGCATCCAGATCCTTTGCACCATCTCTCCAAGGGTGCATCTTCTTTCTGCCCACATCCAGGCTGAAGTGAAGAATAACCTTTTTGCCAGGGATTAGGAGCTAGTTGTTTCTTCCAAAGGAAGACCTGTGAGAAGAGCAACCTTTCTTTCCCTACAGTGAATGAAGCTGCCTACCTTCTCTTTCCCATCATGTTAACACAGCTCTTCAGTGGAAAGAGCACTCACCCAGTACATGGAGGACCCAAATTCAATTCATTCCTCCACCTGAGAGAAGGCAAATCCATTTCTTCAGGGCACACTCTTGCTATCTCCACAAGGGGGTCTTTAGCTCCTGCTAAATGTTTGTCGTATTTGTCCAAAAATTAATAACAGAGTACTGATCCTAAGAGCAACAGCCTGCTGGTCTGCTGTCCAGAGACCAAACAAACCTGTCACAAACAAGGGTGAAAAGATTTGGTTCGGCTCTGTGCCCTAAGGACTACTTTTGAATCTTATCTAGCGATTACTGTGTAAAATAAATTCAGGATATCTTTCCGAGGACTATCAGGGTTCCCTAGCACCCTCCTTGTAGCATTAAGCAGTACAGTGAAAGACCAAACGTCCATAATATATAACAAATCAGACTTTGACTGAATTAATCATGAAAACAATGGGAAGGAAAAAACTTATGCAGAAACCTGACGCTGTCATCTCCACAAGAAAACCACCTGTTAATGCCTCCCAACCTGATAAAAGACATTCCCTTTGGTGTTGTGGACAGCCGGCTGCCCGGGGTCCCTTGACAGTAATGAACAGATGCTCCAAGGAAGACACAACAGGTGTGATGTGAAAAGAGCTGCATGCACTTGGTCCAGCAAAGATGCCCCCACAAGGTTACAGAAGAAACACCCACCAGTACCACACTCAGAAACACTGCCTTTGCAGTACCCATGGTTTTGTGGCAGCCAGCCTTCTCTAGAATTGTCTAATCAAGATTAATTAAGACCCTCCCCCAAAAACCCCAGAAAAAGCATTATTTTACTTGGGCACCTTGGTACAAAAGAGCAGAGAAAAGGATCTCTAGCAAACATAGAGACTGATTTCAAAACACTAGGGAAAAAAATGTACTTCCTTGTATTTTTGAATCCCTTTAATAATTGTCAGATCTGTAAAAATATTCAGTTAGAACAACTGTAATCAAAATAATATATTGTGTGTTTTTGTCATCTTGTTTAGGGATTCTTTTCCACTCCCAATACAGCACAGGCTTGGTTTTAGCTAGAGACATTTTTCTTTTTGCAATTTGTTTTTCCTCTGAAGAAAATGCACTTTCAAATTATATGCAGGATGGAAAAATGAATTTGAAGCAGTGTGCAGACTATTAGGAGAGCAAAGGGAGAGTTTGTGGCATTGGGGCCAGGTATGCTCACATCCACCCCAGCAGCCATGACCACTGGGAGGAACCTGGCAGGAGCCATTGCAGCCAAGGGAGAATCTGTCAGAGCAAGAAGCTTGCTGGGGAAGGGAGGAGCAAGACAAAATCTCCAGCAAGGCTGGTCTGTGGGAGGAAGATCACGGCAGGAGGGAGATCGGGAATTTTTGGTTGGTGGCAAAGCTCCAAGGCACAGGAAAAGAGCACTTTAGTGCTGCATATATCCAAATGAATATACTGAGCAGTCCTCGACCACCCTCCGAGCTGCTATGCCATATTTACTTGGGGAAGCGATCTGCTGGGGATATAAATCGTTGTATGAATGTCAGAGTGGCGCCAGGGAATGTGTGAGCCAGGGGCAGGACATGCCAAGCAAATTCCCAAATCTTCCTGGGAGTGGCACACTGTACAAGTGCCAGCAGTGGCTTCATTTACAGCGTGATGAAGGCACCTCAGCCTAGCTTGTTAGCCAAAAACCTGCAGGAAAGATCTTCCCTGACATTGTGTCCAGATGCTGAGGAGTAGGTTTGATGTCACAGACCAAGTGCCTATACTCCAAGAAAGCTTGTAAAAAAGCTTGCTCAAAAGCTTCATCAGACAGAGAACTCCTAACTGTGCTTTCCTCATCACCAGCTACTAGTAGGAGATGGAGAAAGCAAAAAGTTCAGAGAGTCAGAGAGTTTCTTCATCAGTGCTGAGCAGCTGTAGCGTAGACTGCACTGACAGACAGATATAAGCCTGGAATTCAGAACATTTTCAGAACTTCCTGCCTGAACATCAACCATAGCTCTAGCTGGACACCTCCAAATCTCCACTTGGTCTTGTAAACTGCTTCTTAAAAAAACCCTACCTCATGTGCTTTCTGATAGTTGCAGGATACAGTACAGATCTTTCTACATCCCATGAGACTATCTATGCATCTCATCTGTAGCAGTGATTTTTACTACTTCTTTTTCTTCAGCCAAATTTTGAAACTAGATAGGCTTAATTCTTTTACTACCCTCCTTCTTTTCTGTTTTCACAGTAAGTGAAACTTTCTTCAGCAGTTTTGTCCCCCAAAACTTATCTCTCCACCTATTCTCCTTAGAAAGGCACCTAATCTCTGCTTTTGAGTTCTGAGCTTTCCTTGTGCACACCATCTTCTCTGAATAATTGGCTTAATCCATAGCCTAGCGAGTCTTCCTGTGTGCTGTTGTCTCCATCCATTTTTTTCATTTGCAGGCGTGAGCTGGTTACAGTTTTTCTGTAAAAAAATAAAAATGACATTGCAAAATCTGGAGCTGATCAACAAATCTGTTGGTGAAGCTCAGAGCAACTCGCAGCATTCTGAAGTTAGTCTACTGCTATTATTGCTGCTCACATGCTGCTTATCGTATCATAGAGATCATCTGGTTACAGCCTAGTTGCACTCTTAATTAGCAAACCCAGAAGTCTGCCAAGTTTGGAAAAAACAAAATAGTTTAACTGAGAAGTGAGACATTAACTATTTGAGAGATAATATCATCTATAAACTTGGTAGTCTTGTTCAGGAGATTAACCTTTTTCTCATTGAAACATCCTTTTCGAGTTAAGTAATACAAAAAGGAGAACCCAGAAGTTGGGAGGAAAAACAGAGGGCCTGCCCTGTGAGACCTTAGGCCTGGATTTTTTTCTTCAAAAATCTTTCTTTGGGGCTTAGGTTTCAAAGTCTGCCCTAGATAAATTACAAGAAAGATTGGCTTGGTAACTCTGGCACTAGTTTGCAAATACGATCTCAGCCCCTTTTTCAGCCTCAGGTTTTTTCATATGGCCACAGGGAAATCATATGGACACTGGCCTGAGAGCTCTGTTCCTTCAGAGCCTTTCCCTGCAGGACTGGGTGTAGATGTCAATTTGCTGCTGACCTTTACACGACTGTAAAACTGTAACTTGGCCACACTGCAAGTACTCCCACTAATTTTATACTTCCTGGGGCTTATCTATTATGCAAAACCAGTCAGGTTTCACAAGCTGGAAGTTGTGTAGAAGAGCAGCTTTTATGACAGCCCAGTACTATACATGTGTGTAGTCTTTGTTTTGACATCAGCTCAATCGTGTCCTGTTTAGATAATTGACCAGGGAAGAACTACAAAAATTTCCAGGGTAGGTAAGTTATCCAGCCTGTGGAAGAATCTGACAGAAAAGACAAAGGAGGCAGGGTATTTTTCTTTGTTTCTCCAGCTAAGCTGATTTGTAAAATACACAACTCTCATATTTTTTTAGAGTAACACAGACCCTGCGGGATATTGTAAAACTCCATATAAGGATATTATAAAACCATTAAAATGTACTATTTGAAATGTGTGTATAGATTCAAAAAGTAATAATTTGCTTCAATCATTCTAGGTAGCCTCTCTTAAACTAGATTCATTAGTTCCCACACACAACAGCTGGGTCTTCAAAATGTCAGGTAGCTGACAAGAGGGTATGATAAGAATCCACAAGTGTTTCGGGAGTATAAATATCAAAGCAGGAGATTCTCCAGACAGGATGGAAAGGGGTAAGTACCAATTACTTTTGTTACAACTACAGGCAGGAGCACATCCTAACAGCCTGGTTGAACTTCATGGATGAAGAAACAGCCAGCCATTAAGTGGCTCACAACCCGGTACATCTGAAACCTCATTTCTAAATCAGACAGGATTCTTAGACTGGTTAAGTTACAGGAATTGATGCTGAGCCAGGACAGCAAAGGGAATGCAAAGATAGTAAGAGACTCCAGAGACGCTGGGAAAAAAAAGGTGTTCAGGGCCAAAAGGAGGAAGAAGAAGCAGGGTAAGAGAATCGAGCTGTGCTGTAAGAAATTAAACAAACAAGGTGGGGTTTGATTGATTGTTTTCATAGACTTAAGTTCCTTGTCTCCTAAAATCTCCTGTGCCATTACAACCTCAGGTTCTCTTCCAAGGCCCACGTGCTATGCTCAATCAAAAATCTTTGAGCCCACTCCACCAGGCTGGCTGCTCTCAGACACTGTGTAAGGGCTGCACCCACCTGCCTCTTCCTCAGCACAGACATTTCACTGCACACTTTGTGCAACTGCAGTTTGCCACAGACCTTATTTATCTTGAGATTTCAGCTCATCTTTCAAATTTGCTTGAAACCTGGTCCCAAAGTTTTTCGGGGGAATTCCTGAATGTACAATACAATCTCACAAACCTAACTCCAAAGGCAACCGGGCTAAAAAATGCCAGGTTTTAATTTCTGATCCTGTTCATGCTAAATGTTGTCTAACACTTCGGCAGCAACATGCAGCCCTGAGATTTTCCTTCAATATCCTATCATGAATATAAAACAAATTCTGATAAATGTAGTCAGTATAAAATAAAGTGAGTTGAAATTGGTTGCTGGGATGCAAAACTGAAGCTGACAGGCAGTTGTGAGGGAACTTGCAAGAAAATGCTTATTTTATGTATTTCTTTGGGGCTTAGCAGCCTGGAGCTGTCAAGATGGTTTTGCACATGCTCGGCAGCAAAAACAAGGGGACTGAGCGATTTTACCAGTAGAAAATGCAAATTCCTACTGCATTAAGCAAGGCTTCAAGATTAGAAGTGCTATTAATGCCTATAACTTGAATAAAGTTACTTTAGTATGTATTTAGGGGCCTAAGTTTTCCTAGTAAAACTACATTTTGAATTTCTTTAGTAGCCTGTTGTGACAATTTTGCCAAAGGCTTGTGGAAATCTAAGTAAAATATATCAGTAAATTTACCTCCATCCACAGCTCTATCAAACTGTTCAGATACCAGTAAGTGCTTAATGAGATCTTTTTACTTTAGAAATTAAAAAGGACCACCTCATAGAATGGCCTTTGAAGTGCTGTCTCATTTTATTTTTAACTTCAAATTATTACCTGATAAACAATTGAGTATTAATAATTCCTTGGATTACCTTATAGACATATGGGTTCAATACATTACCCATTGATCCTTTTAATGGCAGATGTTTAGAGTGAGAGTTTAGAAGTTGGTGTGTATCCTATAGGAGCTATGCTGTTTCATTTTTTTAGGTCCTCCAGAAATCCTCAGAACACAGCCTATGAGACTTGCGCCTTAACATTTTTTTTTCTGATCCCTTCAAGTTCAACAACTGTGATCTAGTTCTAAAAGAATGCAAAGAAAATAAATAATTTATCTTTAAAAAATAAGAGACAAACTCAGGATAAATGCATCCAAGATGAGAAGCTCTGAAATTAAGTGGCACAACTGATTTGAACCAAGACATTATGGAGCCTTTCTCCTGACAATCAAACATTAAAATAACATTAGCTAGTAAGAACAAATAAATTAAAAATAAGTCCAAAAATAAATCAAAGTAGGTATAATAGGATAATGTTAGTCTCAAGTTTGCTTCAAGACATCCTGTCTCTTCTGGCAACACTTTTTAAGTGTTATCCTGCTTACTCAAGAGCAGTTACACATAGTGGAAATGAATACAAGCTACGGAGTTCTGAGTTCCCAAATCCCAGTGGCTATTGTTTGCAAAGTGTAAAGAACTGTATTCATCTTTAAATGAACAGGATTACTCTGGATTCAGTAATTCAGCCTGAATGAAGGACTGGGGTAAGGCTGATGCACAGTTAATTTATCAATGCCATGCTAAGTTCACTCAGACTCATACTAGCAGCCCCAGAGGAGTCAGGTTCAGTCAGTGCTCCCAAAGGAGCAGGTGCCCAACCGCCTTCATCCATCCCAGGGCACAGCGTGCCCATTCTGGCACCATCCTCTCACTTCCTCTCGGGAGAAATGGTGAAGAAAATAGATGTGATGGGCTCTGTGTCTTTGGAAGACACGCAAAAGCCTTAGCACTAGTCAATCAGGTAGGAACGAGAATTTAATAAAATCATAATATAATGATGCCTTAGGATTTTAGCTTTTATATTTTTCATATATTTGTAATCCTGCAATTCTTTAGCGTGTAACTCCAAACTCCATATAGAGTGTTAGCTACTGTCTTCCCATTTTGGTCAGACAAAACAATCCTCTCTAGGCCTGGGAATCAAGACACCCTACAGCCTCAGGCCCCAAGAGACGTAAACAAAAGTGGGTTGGGGGAAGCAAACTGGGGGTAAAATTACTTCATTACCTGAAGCTGTAATTGGAAGATTGATCCCCAATATGCAAATGGACAAAACTTATGGAAGTATGAAAACCCGTGGTCCATCATCCATTCTTTTGGGTGTAGCCCTGAGTGGGCTTTGTCTGCCTGAAGTGTACCTGAAGGCCCTTCAATAAATATAACTGCTTTTTATTCCCTTAATTTTGTCTGGCCTCTGTTTTTAGTAAGCCTGATAAGGCATCATACAAACCGTGTACATTCTACTTGCAGGCCTCTGTCCAGCCAAGATTTTTCAAACACTCATGTTAAATCTCCCTTTTGTTGCTGATGGTGGGGATATTTCATTTGTCTTCTTCAGAGTTCTGATGACTGCAGCAGCATCCCTAAAACACTTGTTCCCTAGCTGCAACTCAAAAGAGTCTGATTAATCAACCTTACTCATGAGTGATGAACTTGGTTCTTATATGCAAGTTTTGAGTTCATATCTAATATTGTAAGATCAGTGCAGGTACAGAAATGAACTGGATTTTCCCTGAGAAAGTAGATACACTCAAAGCAATGGCACAATATCTTTTTCAAAATGAGCTCTCAATGGCTCAAGAATTTGCACACTTTTACAATGTCACTAACATACTTGAACACTACAAAGAAAGGGAAAAAATGAGATTCAAGACCTACATATGCATACAAACGTACATAAATGTATGTGACAGCCTCACCATCCAGGCCTCTCAAACCCTCCCTTCATCTAATGGATTATGAGAAGTTATTGCAGCCCTCCAAGTGCAGCCAATTCTTCATGTTTTCCGCCATCTCATACACTGAAGGTCAGAAGTTCTTTAGAGTAAATTTATCTCTGAGTTGACTCCTCTGCAAACTTATAGTCTTTCATGAGTTTAAGGGGCTTTTTCTAAACAAGGAAAACCAGCATCTAGCTTCCTTTCTCGGAAAGGTCAATAGGAAGCAAGGAGCAGTGCTGATTAACCTTCATCAGTTGGTGACAGTTCTGTGAAGGCAGTTGCCATTTTATATTATTTTTTTTCAGAATCAAGGAATGTGGTAACCTATAATTCATCATTTTTATGCCATTTATTTGTTGGGTATCCTGTGCTCCTTGGATACTTGTCACTGTTGACAAGATGTTTGCTAACATTTTAAAATTATTTTGGTGGAAAGTATCTTTGCATTGTACTGACAAGTGAATTGGAGGAATGACCCTTAGGGACAATTCCAGCCATGCACTAACTCTAATATATATAGCTAAATCCATTCATATACAAAATCATTTGAGGATTTGAATCTAAGGTAAAGGATTACTTATACAGGATTCACTGGTATGTTGATTCTTTGGCTAGATTTGTAATTTTTATTAAAAAAAAAACTAGACTACAAACAGACAGATGAGGAGATTACAGCATGTTTGATGAGGCAGAAAGGCCTTGTGAGATCCAGCAGCTCCAACTACTTTCCAGTGATGGAAAATAGTAGCTTTATCCACAATTCATGTTTTATCACTGGCACCAGACAGAGAGTCAGAATCTGACTCATTTTAGAATACTGGGGATGGGGGAGGGAACAAAAAAGAACAGAATACTCGAAATGCATGCATCCTTCACTAAGATCTTTCAGGTGGGTCAGCCTTCAAGAGTGTCCTAAGGAGGAAGGGTATCTGTTGATCCAAAAACGCAATCAGACTACAAAGGAGGTGAACAAAAGATCTCATTCCCTTGTGCAAACTTGAAGTTTGGCTTGCAAATCACAGGCAGTAGCCAAGGAATGAAACAAAGATAGGTACGAGATCTTCCTAAAAATGTCACTAAATGTTTTATTCCAGAAAGGCTGCAATAATCAAAGCATCTTACTCTTGTTAAGTGGGGGAAGGAAATTCAAAACCCTACAGAAGCACACAAAGGGTGCATAAAAAACCACCCATATGCATATGATCATGTAGCCAGAGAATCAGCATGTAAAGGTATGTAAGAAAATCACAACAGTCAGGAGTTTAAGCAAGCAGCTTTTGGAAATGTAGCTCTTAACAGTAAGAGATCACACAACAGAGCTGCCAGCTCTTCTTTTCTTCCCTCTGCAGGCCGTAAATTTGCAGAATCATCTCCTGGTCTCTGGGGAAATGCCCTTTGCTAGGCTGCTTTTCCTCATTTCCCTGTTCCCAGGAAAAAAGAAATACACAAAGACCAACCAAGAGTAACTCAGAACATCTCCCTGTTCCAGCAGCAGCCTGGTTAGCACCAAGAGTCACCACCACTGAGCCTTCCAGTCCTGACAGCATTCACTGACCTCTAAGAGCTGTTCCTATGGATTTCCTGGCTTGTCATTCCTGGTCTATGTGAGGGTGACCCCCAAAAATCCTGCCATCCTGTTCTAGTATGTGGATAACCCTACCTTGTACTTGTCTACTTTAATTAATCACATTTAAGCACAAGAAAGAATAACTAAGCACTTGTGGAGAAAGGATGGGAGGGAAGAACTAAAAGCTGTTTTAGAGGAGAAATAAAAGATACCTGGCGTAATTTTCTCCCCTCCCCATCCCTCCATTTCTTCTTCTCATGTAAGAAAGCAAAGTAAGAGTGAGTGTAAATAAACATGCATATATGTACTTTCATATGCAAATGTTTCCAACTCTACAAATGAGTTTTTGCTGCTGGCTGCCGCCTGACAGTCTGCGATAGTGAAAGTGCAAGTCATCGAACAAAAAGCTGTAAGGAGAGCAACAGAGAAAATGCATCTGAAGAACAGGAAAGCTGCTTAAAGCCTAGGTTTTTAAGAGACCGAGTTCCCTGGTCAAAACTGCAATAAGCAAAACAAAATAGAACATTCCACAATGGGGGAAAAGTGCAGGAAATGTAAGAATAGAAGACAGCAGGCGAGTATCTGTTTAAGAGACAGCATATGCAAAGGTGAGTAATGTCTGATTCCTTGGATCTGTTTCAAATGGCAGCGTTCATGAAATCCAGAGGAGTGGAAATGGTGTTTGGCAAAAATAGCCCACTTAAAGGGGAAAGAGTGCAGTGTCTATTGACGTATGGGGCTATTAGCAAGCAAAAACTATGGTGAGTGGCAATTAGGATTGTTGCAGATGTTCCATTCACTCCAAAACCAAAAATAATGGAAAGGACAGAATGGAAAGGCTGATGTTTTCCTTCCACAAAACTATTAATGCTGCCTACAGTACTGCAGCCTGCTTCACATGGGGTTCCCCTATATTTCCTGGAAATATCAAAAAGCAACACACACTTGTGCTTCATGTAATCCAGTCTGGATTCTCTATGCACTTTTAAGGACTATAATTTTTCCTGTATCAGTTAATTTTTCATTACGTTACCAGAAAATATTCAAGTCCCTCTGAAAACGTATGCTCTGTATTTGGGTGGTTGCCATTTCAATGAGACTTTTCTACAAAATAAGGGTTTTTAGCTTATGTTAAAAATGAACTCTGTAACATAACTTGAAACAAGTTGCAGCAAATGCTGTGCCATCATACCATCTGTGTTCAAGTACAGCTCTAAAGCTCTCCTCCTATTGCTTCCTAAAGTGGAAAATAATGATAAAAAATAAAAACAGATAAGATGAAGCATTGTGTATTGGAATACATTATGAACCTGAGCCTTACAATGTTTGTTTCAAAAACCCCGTTCTGTACCTGTATACTCCAATGAAGCATCGTTTGGAAACCAAGGAGGAGGGTTATATTCTTCACATTTAAATTAAGCAACACTGATGTTCTCACCTGACACAGCTAGTAAATTCTGGTGGGCTTCACTCTACACAATATTGCCTATTTTGTCTTTTTTAGCTCTTTTCACTAGCTTTCCAACAATATTCCATAGGAACATGAGTGAAATTCATTAAACCTTGGAGTTAATTGAAGGAACCAGAACTGACGAGAAATATTTTTTTTTTTAATATCCTACTGTTAATGGGCAAAACTTACATGGAGCACAGTATACATTACCATTACATTACAAACACCAACATACATCTTAAGCCACGAGGAAGGGTAGTAAAAAATCCAGAAACAAACTGTGCAGGTAGAATGCCACTACGAAGAACTAACTGCTCTTTATATGATACAATGAAAAAAAGCCTAGTTCTTAAAAAGTAAACTTTTTCATGAGGATCTTAAAGTAGCACCTTTCTGGTATTCAGTCAAAATAAAGGATCACTGTTTTGAAGATGAAAGTGACCCGGTTCTGATCACTTCATCTCACTCCAAGGTCTACAGTCACTTTGTTACTGCAGGGTGCAAGGAAAACAAGGATCACGCTGGGAAGCTGTCCTGGAACTGCCTGGAAAAGACAGAGAGAGGCGCAGGCAAGAGCAGGAGGCAGCGCATCTGCGGGAGAACGTGTACATGCTGTTTTCCCTAGTACCGAACCAACTTGCTCCCGGCCACTCCAGAACACAAATACATCCACAACTTCCTCTTCCTTTCCCAGGAGCACGCACCTCACTCCTCCTCCGCTACCCCCTCACCCTGCCCCACCAACAGATTTCTATGGACACAAGCACAGGCCCGTCCTGCGGGAGTTGGTCCGAGCAGCCAGTCCGGCGAGATCCGGCCATCCGGCGGGAGCCGCCCGGGGAGCCGCTCCCGCTCCCGGTTCCCGGCGCGGCCGCACAGCCGGGACACAGCCGGGCACGTGACCGCAGCCCGAGGCTTTCCGAGAGGCTGGCACCGGGCAGGAGCGGGGCGGAGAGCTGGCCGGGGCTCCCGCAGGCACGACAGCCCGCAGCAAGTCCCCGGGGGAATCCCCTTCCCACTCCGGAGATGCTCCTGGCCCATGGCACTGCCAGATACAGCACGAGTCTAGAGGAGAACCTTCAGCCTACCTGGCCCTTTTCAAAAACCGTATCGACGTGCTTTCTCCATCTTATTATTCTCCATTTTATTTCTAACCCTGTGCGACAGTGCTGATCCCAGGAGAAAGCAGGAGAGGTCAGGACACTGCATACTTGAGACAAGGATTCAAGCTGGGGCATGCTGTTCAGAAGGGGGACAAGTGAATACTGACTTCCAAGACCTTTAGGAAACAGGGTGCGTTATTTTTCAGAAAATGAAAAAGCATTTCCAGCAACAGCAATGTTTATTAATACTCTTCCTACTCCTGTCAGCACGTTCTCATCAACGTTTGGGTGGTGCTGTTCGAAATGCCCGCTTGCCTTTCCATGGCAGAGGCTTCCAGAGGGACCGTCCTGCGCCTGCAGAGCCGCTGAGCGCCATCCCCCAGCCCCGGGAGGGTCTCCCAGGGCCCTGCCGCCATCCCCGGGTTCCCATCCTCCTCTGGAGCTCTGGTTTTTAACCCCCCGCATGTATCGCGCTCCCGGGACAGGACGAGGCTCCGGGGCGCGGTTCCGTGCGGAGCCGTCCGCAGCCGCGCGTGTGCCGGGACAGTCCCGGCGCCCCCGTACCCTGCGGGCTCAGCGACCCCGCAACGCACGGGGCTCGGCGACGGTTACTGGGGACACCGGGCGCTCTGGGCGGCACAAAGCCGGGAGAGCCCGCCCGGGATGCGCGGGGGGCGGCGGTGACATCCGCGCACACCCCGCGGCCGCTCGAGGAGGCGGTGCTGCCGCCCCCGCTCTGTGCCGCAGGCGCGGACAGCGCTCCGCCGCCCACGGGCGGGTGCGGCGGTCTCCCCGCAGGGCCGGGGCCGGGGCTGGGGC